>JASBWV010000025.1:0-396665 GCA_030039215.1 Naganishia onofrii | reverse complement strand
CTTCCCGCGACACACAAACAGCTGCCTCCATCGGTAGCAAAGTCTTTTGCGGACGCTGCTGAGCGGATCGCAGAATCGTTTTTGGCTCGTCCTAGTGACAAGGCGATTCTGCATTTGCTGTGCCTGCCGAAGATAGGTCTGGCTCCTGGTCAGTCGACTACAACCAGGGATCGTCTCGATCAATATCCGGAGGTGCCGCTTCCAAAGGCACCTTCCTACGACCCTCAAGCGTTACGGCCTACACCTTCGGCAATAAAGCAAGTCGAAGTCGGTCGACTCGGTCACGCCGCACGAATTCTCGGTGGACTTGGTTCAGCCCCAAGTCGGTCTGCAGAAACAATTCAAACCCTGCGAGACAAACATCCTGCGGGTTTTGTGAATTCATTCGGCGAATCGACAGGGCCTTCTCCACATGCTGCACCTTCGACCGAAAGCATCATGGAAGCTCTTTACTCGTTCAAACCGGATACCGCTCCTGGTGTCTCGGGTTGGACAGTCGCGCTACTTAAACTCGCTGTGCGATCGGAGTCTTTCAAGAAGATGTTGACCACCCTGGTCAATATGGTTCTTGCGGGTACGGCTCCGGGACAAGGGTTACTATGTGCTTCGCGCCTTATCGCACTGGAGAAGCCCGACGGAGGAGTTCGACCAATCGCCGTCGGTGAGCTTATCTATCGGCTTTGTACAAAGGCGGTGCTCCGGAACTCCTTCAAACCCGACTTCCTATCGCCTGGCCAATTCGGCGTCGGAACAAAAGGTGGAGTTGAACCTTTGATTCGGGCAGTTCAGCGGGTGTTCGATGACACTATCGAGGGTACCGAGTACACCCATGTCACTTCGTTGGATTTCTCGAACGCCTTCAACTCACTTAACCGACGTGATATGGCGGAAGCGGTCAAGACTCACGCCCCTGGACTTTATCGACTGGCCAAGTGGGCTTACAACGAGCCTTCACGGCTAGTCATTGGCGGCGGCGGAGACGAGACTACTCAAATTCGGTCGACTCAAGGCGTCCGACAAGGCGATCCCCTTGGTCCCTTGCTCTTCTCTATTGGGATTCGACCCATCTTGGAGAAGCTGGCAAGACGCCTCGGGCCGGACTGCGTGGTTTTAGCCTATCTGGACGATGTTTACATCCTTAGCAAGACCGATGAGACCTTGGACGAGGTACAAGATTTCTTCACCGTAGTTGGAACGACGCTGAACCTAAACGCCGCCAAGTCTTCCATTACCTCTATTGGAGAGAGTCAAGGCTCGTGGCATGAACATGCTGGGCTCCTGCGTCGGTCCCTCATGGGCACGGAAAGCCCTTCCTCCAGAACAAGATTACGGAACTGGAGGAAAAGGTGAACAAGCTGGTGGATGTTCCTCATCAGCATGCACTATTGCTACTCCGACAGTGCATGCAACAGGACCTTCGGCATCTTCAACGCTGCTTGGTCTCGCGACGATCTCGAGTTGGAGTGGAAAAAGCTGGACACGATCCTTGTGGAAAACGGCTCTTCGACTTCGAAGCTCGGCCGACCCGCCCGACCCGGTGGAAAGAGACTTTACCATTATGTCGCTTCCGGTCAAGTTGGGCGGTCTGGGACTGTTGTCTTACAGGACGTGCGCTCCTCTGGCCTACGCCGCAGCATCAGAGACATCTGATAAGCTGTTAGAGCCTTTACTCGAACCGCCTCCTTCGCCTCCGACATTGACTGATGCCGAGGATCCCGAGTCCATCTCGCCTCAGCGAATCCGATGCGGCAAGGCTTTCGAAACGCAACAGGAAACACTCCTCCAAACACTCGACGACCACCAAATAAAAACCGTCCTAGAATCGGCGTCGGGTCTTGGAAGGAAGTGGCTTTCGGTTATACCGTTTCATCAAGGTCTTCGCCTCACCGATTTCGAGATCTCGGCCGCTCTTCACCATCGCACTCTTCATCCGGGATCGGCTGTCTGCTCGATGTGCGGAATTCTCAATTCCGCTGGGCATGCCCAAGTCTGCACGAAGGGTACGAAGTGGACCATCGCTCGTCACGAGCAAGTCAAGTACGCAATCAAGCGGGCTTTAGAGACAGCCGAGGGTGTCCAAGTAAGATTGGAGCCTTTCATCGCCGACACCAACCGCCGGAACGATCTCCGAGTCACCGGTTCAGAAGCTTCAGGTTTATCAAACCACGAGTACGACATTACCGTTGTCTCGCTCGCCTGCCGAAATGCAGTTGCGACCTTAATTCCGCCTCATATTCAAACAACTAAACCTGCGGAAAAGGGTCACGCACTCATCAAGAAGTTCCTCGACTCGAAAGCTGCCGAAAAGCGAAGACGTCTACCGACCAACAACATCCCATTCACTCCTCTGGTCTTTACCGTGGGAGGGATAATGGATGAAGACACAGCCAAGTGCTTGAAAGCGTGGCAACAATCGGTAACACCTTCAGTGTTTTCGACACTTTGTCAGAGCTTGTCTCTTATCTTATTGAGAGCCAAGGCGAAGAGCTTTGTTCTCTAAATACGACTAGCTTCCACTCTCGATAGCACTGTTCGCTATCTCAAGTTTAGTCTTCTGGGTAAAACGACTAGAAAATATAGATTTTCCTTGCTCCTCAATCTCCTTAGAAAATAGTTCAATCGACTTAGTGCTTTTACCCTGTTGTATGATTAATGTAGAACCCTATGGCCTAACCCTACCCTAACCCCTAAGTTTAGATAACGGCGCTAAAATCAAACGAGGCAGCTGCCCCGTTTGGCGGACTCTTGATCACAAAAATCACGGCTGAGCCAGAGTTGGTGCCGCGTCCAGCATGGGCTGGACGCGCTTGAATAGTATTAGGAATCGGTAGATTCTATCGAGATTGTCGAAGATCCCGAGCCGCGACCCCGACCTCATACTGCGGTTACAACTTCGCGAGTCAGGCAACGGTTGCCAACTCCGCCAGTTATCGCACCTTCTCGACCGCGATTACCACCGGTTGCAACTCTGACTCGGCCACCAGTACGACCGACCGCTGCACCTCCCAGAGCTAGGATTATTCCACGAGCTCCTGGTGTTTGTACGAATGCGTTCGAATTCGCACATGACAAGGCGGTGTTGAATTGTCTGGCGTCACTTCCCGCGACACACAAACAGCTGCCTCCATCGGTAGCAAAGTCTTTTGCGGACGCTGCTGAGCGGATCGCAGAATCGTTTTTGGCTCGTCCTAGTGACAAGGCGATTCTGCATTTGCTGTGCCTGCCGAAAGTAGGCCTAGCCCCTGGTCAGTCAACTACTACCAAGGATCGCCTTGATCAATATCCGGAGGTGCCGCTTCCAAAGGCACCTTCCTACGATCCTCAAACGGTACGACCTCCAGCTTCGGCAATCAAGCAAGTCGAAGTCGATCGACTCGGTCATGCCGCAAGAATTCTCGGTGGACTCGGTTCAGCTCCAAGTCGGTCCGACGAGACGATTCAGATCCTAAGGGATAAATATCCGGCGGGGTCTGTAAACCCGTTCGGAGGATCGACAGGGCCATCTCCACATGCTGCACCTTCGACAGAAAGCATCATGGAGGCTCTGTACTCGTTCAAACCCGATACCGCTCCTGGGGTCTCGGGATGGACAGTGGCTTTGTTAAAGCTCGCGGTCCGATCCGAAGCTTTCAAGAAGATGTTGACTACCCTGGTCAGCATGGTTCTCGCCGGTACTGCTCCCGGACAAGGGCTTCTCTGCGCTTCCCGACTTATCGCACTGGAGAAGCCCGACGGTGGTGTCCGGCCCATTGCGGTGGGAGAGCTCATCTATCGGCTCTGCACAAAGGCGGTGCTCCGGAACTCGTTGAAACCCGATTTCCTGTCACCGGGACAATTCGGCGTCGGAACAAAAGGAGGAGTTGAACCGTTGATCCGAGCAGTCCAACGGGTGTTCGATGACACTATCGAGGGTACCGAGTATACCCATATCACCTCGTTGGACTTTTCGAACGCCTTCAACTCTCTCAGCCGACGCGACATGGCAGAGTCGATCAAACATCACGCTCCCGGACTTTACCGACTGGCCAAGTGGGCTTACAACGAATCTTCGCGGCTGGTCATCGGTGGTGGTGGTGATGACATTACCCAAATTCGCTCAACCCAAGGAGTCCGTCAAGGCGACCCACTTGGTCCGCTATTCTTCTCCATCGGTATCCGCCCCATCCTGGAAAAGCTGTCGAGGCGTCTTGGCCCAGACTGCATCGTTCTAGCGTATCTAGACGATGTTTACATCCTTAGCAGAAGACTTCTTCGCCGTAGTTGGGACGACGCTGAATCTCAACGCTGCCAAGTCTTCCATTACGTCGATTGGAGAAGTCAAGGCTCGAGGCATGAACATGCTGGGCTCCTGCGTCGGCCCATCCTGGGCAAGGAAACCATTCCTCCAGAACAAGATTACGGAACTGGAGGAAAAGGTGAACAAGCTGGTGGATGTTCCTCATCAGCATGCACTATTGCTACTCCGACAGTGCATGCAACAGGACCTTCGGCATCTTCAACGCTGCTTGGTCTCCGACGATCTCGAGTTGGAGTGGAAAAAGCTGGACACGATCCTCTGGAAAGCGGCTCTGCGACTTCGAAGTTCGGCTGACCCTGCCGACCCGGTGGAAAGAGACTTTACCATTATGTCGCTTCCGGTCAAGTTGGGCGGTCTGGGACTGTTGTCTTACAGGACGTGCGCTCCTCTGGCCTACGCCGCAGCATCAGAGACATCTGATAAGCTGTTAGAGCCTTTACTCGAACCGCCTCCTTCGCCTCCGACATTGACTGATGCCGAGGATCCCGAGTCCATCTCGCCTCAGCGAATCCGATGCGGCAAGGCTTTCGAAACGCAACAGGAAACACTCCTCCAAACACTCGACGACCACCAAATAAAAACCGTCCTAGAATCGGCGTCGGGTCTTGGAAGGAAGTGGCTTTCGGTTATACCGTTTCATCAAGGTCTTCGCCTCACCGATTTCGAGATCTCGGCCGCTCTTCACCATCGCACTCTTCATCCGGGATCGGCTGTCTGCTCGATGTGCGGAATTCTCAATTCCGCTGGGCATGCCCAAGTCTGCACGAAGGGTACGAAGTGGACCATCGCTCGTCACGAGCAAGTCAAGTACGCAATCAAGCGGGCTTTAGAGACAGCCGAGGGTGTCCAAGTAAGATTGGAGCCTTTCATCGCCGACACCAACCGCCGGAACGATCTCCGAGTCACCGGTTCAGAAGCTTCAGGTTTATCAAACCACGAGTACGACATTACCGTTGTCTCGCTCGCCTGCCGAAATGCAGTTGCGACCTTAATTCCGCCTCATATTCAAACAACTAAACCTGCGGAAAAGGGTCACGCACTCATCAAGAAGTTCCTCGACTCGAAAGCTGCCGAAAAGCGAAGACGTCTACCGACCAACAACATCCCATTCACTCCTCTGGTCTTTACCGTGGGAGGGATAATGGATGAAGACACAGCCAAGTGCTTGAAAGCGTGGCAACAATCGGTAACACCTTCAGTGTTTTCGACACTTTGTCAGAGCTTGTCTCTTATCTTATTGAGAGCCAAGGCGAAGAGCTTTGTTCTCTAAGTACGACTAGCTTCCACACTCGATAGCACTGTTCGCTATCTTCAGCTCTAGTCTCTTGCCTGCAACAATTAGAAAATATAGATTTTCCTTACTACTCAAATTCCTTGGAAAATAGTTCCAATCGACTTAGTGCTTTTACCCTGTTGTATGATTAATGTAGAACCCTATGGCCTAACCCTACCCTAAGTCCTTCGAAGTACGGGAGTTGCTTTCCGCAGTAAATCTGACAATGACGGTTGCCGAATCAGCGAAAACGACCTCAAAGACAGAGATTCAAAACAGCCAGCTACTCGTAACTCTGGAAGTGAACTTGCGTGTATACCTTGTATCTGGAAGAGCTGTTGGTGTTTTTAGCATTGCTCACACAGGAGTGCCCTAAGATTCTAGCTCTACCTGCAAGGGAGAGATAGATCGGTGGAAGAACGATTGTTGTGATGTCGCAGCCGATACTCAGGGTGATGTCGACGAACGAACAGTAGTAGGGTATCGTAGATCCCTTCTTCGTCGAGATTGACTATTCGAGGGTGTGGACGAGGTTTCGGAAGCCGATAGTCGTAAGCGACATCGTCTGTTTCGTCGCTGACAAGGGTCCCTTTGACGTTTCCGGTAATTGGGTGCATTTCTGAGTATACTTCGAGTTCACGATCGGAACACCCCGGAGCCGGATTATCCAGCAAAGCGGCTAGCCGCGATTGGCCTAGCCAGCTTCGCATGAAGGTTGTTGGTACATCGACTGTTTTCGAGTTGTGTTTAATGCGGCCAACGACACCGTTATGTCGCTCGAACGGCCAGCAACCAAAACCTGACAGGGGTCCGAATCGGACCACGAAACTGCAGATATCTCCGGTCAGCCTGACGATGTCGAATGTGCATGAGATGAGGTTTAAGTCGCTTACGCTTGGTAATGCATGGCTAGATGCCAGTTGATTGTTAGTTTACCTCCCAATTGCTTGAACCGCTTTGCCGCCTCCGCAAGACGTGCCACACCTACTCCCGCTTCATCGTACGAGATCGTGCGTGCATGCAAGATGCGAAGACCAGCGCACATTCCATCGCCACCTTATACCACTCACTAAGTTGCCTCTCATCGTCAATCAACGTATCGGTATCACCCGCCCTCCAAGCATGAAACAGAGCGACCAGCAGCATCTGGGAGACCCGCTTCCATTGCTCCGCTTTGATAACCATCCCACCATCGTCTTCCTCTACTGCGGATGTCTCCCTGTGTTGTGCTTGCTTCGCGTTTCCAGACGGTCGTTTCTGTGGAGCAGGCTGCTGCTGCCCTCGTGTTGTGGCTTTTTTGAACCGTTCTCCAAGGCTGTGCGGGATTGCGGCGAGATGGCCAGGCTGAATCGCTGTCGTTATAACCTCGACAAACCGCGCAATCTCCACACCTTTGCGCAACAGGCGTTTCCTATATACCAGCGTGTCCACGAAAGCTTTCATGATGCCCAAAAAGCTATTGTGCATCGGATCCACTGGATTCGATGCAGCGTACTCAAAGCCTGCCAATCGGATGATCTCGGAATAGCGTAATCCGTAAGCATCTCGGGCGAACTCTGTATCGGACCTTGTGCCGTGACCCGCTTTGTATGCGGTCTCTAGTAGGGTTCTGGCGGTGGATTTGGCGATGGGTCGACAGTCGTAAGCGTCACCGTTTTGCACCTGCCGTAACGTAACATTGCAGTAATGACAGGGGTTGTTGGTTGACGCATGGGAGAGTGCCCCAATCAACTTTTTCGTTGCCGGGATATCAGATACAGTGAAGAAAAGTCGTGCATGAATCATTTCCGTCTTTCCTCGGATGTTGACTTCGAATCCGTTTTGGCAAGACTGTTACAAACAGAACCAATTTAACAACTGCGCTTCTATGCTGTGTTCGTGCCTCTTACCTCAAAATCAGTGATTATCGGATCTAGCACTCGGTTCATTGTAGTCAGAGGCGGCTCCTTTGGTCCGGGAATGACACACAGCAACATCGTGTGTTTCTGCTTGAAGCACATGGACCGAGGGAGATTCGCAATTGACGCGTACACGGCGCCGACACTGTAGCCTGACAAGCTTTTCGGCGTAAACCTGAGAGTCAATTCATCACGGTCAGCGTATAAGCTCACCGATCCGAACCCATTCACTCCCCAATCTATGTTCAGAATGATCTTTAGTCCATATCGCTGACTAGAATGCCTTGTAGGCTGTTGCGGCACACAGACTTCACGCAGCTTGCTGGTCGATTTTGCGTACGTCCTTCGAAGGTTTGCTCGCTGCGATCTCCAAGCAGTTGCATCCCAGAATCCTGTCATCGCAAAATAATCGCCTCTATATGGCTTGTCAATCTTGGCTTCTGGTAGAGGCGTAGTGATGTCGATCGCGTCGTCATCTTCGTCAGAGCGCCAGTGTTGGAGGTTATCGATCACTTGAGAATCTTGAAGCAGGAGCGTAAGAGCTGTCGATAGCCGCGTATAGGGAATAACTTTGAATGGGTGCCGAACGTGGTTTTGCTGGCGATATAGATGGCTGCGACACCGAGAACCTTGCTTGTCCGAACTGAGAAGGGCATTGCATAACGGGGTGCGAGACCTTGAATAAAGTTCGTTCCAAGGAATCATATTCCAGCAGTCCATATTCGGACAAACGATGTATCTGTCGATGAATTGATCCGGATCCGCGCCGATGTTGGCAAGTGCTGTTCTCGTGCGAGTTGTATATTGCTCTGGATGGTCCGTTTCGAGTGACATGTTTCCAGCAAGATTCAGCGCTTTGAGGGCTACCTTTAGTTTGGCATCGGATTGATTGAAGCTCGATCCTGTGACTCGCTCATAAGCTGCCATTATGTACGCAACTCGAAGTTGCTCAGGAAGCTTTTGATGCGGTACCAGTGCGTTATGTGGGATTCCCGGATGAGGCGATTCTGACCACTGTCTCAACTCGTCATTATTGTCGACATGATGATTCAATTCGAGCAGACCTCCAAGGTACTGAGTCAGCTCGGCATCAGGGCCGCTGGTAATGTAAAACCCTCTCGAGGATGTTCAAACCCCTCCTCCGTCTCTTCCAGCCCGTCAAAGCACTCATCCCCTTGCACATCCTCCCCTCTTGTCAGATCTGGCGACTGGTCGAGGGCGAAGCCATTTACTTCGACCGATTGTTGACGGATTGACGGACTTGGAGCTCTCGAACGCTTTTCCGCGTGCCGGTACCACGTTGCTCTGCACACCACTCTGAATCCTTCCACATCTTCCCGGCACACTGGACATCTGCACTCCTTTAAAAGCAAAAGCAAAACGCTGATCAGTCGTCTCGCTAGCAAGGCTTTCGCTCGCAAGTCAGTGAAGTCTTACCAGCCGATTCTGTTTTGGCCGAACACTCATTCAGGACCGGGATCTACGGGCACATAGATCAGCTTTTATGATGCGTTTCCCATCCATGAGATGCCTCACAAGACTTCAACACCACTGGAACAGAGGAGATCCCGGATTGCGAAGATTCCAAGCTATTATCATAAGAAGCCAGAAGCCATGGCATGCAAGTCAATCAGATAGCCAATCATGCTAAGATTTCTGCCGATCGTATGAGATTGTGGAGCTTACCAAACTACCCGCGGCTGCCTCCATCAGTCGGAGCTGTCCTCATCACACTTCCAATCCTTTGCATCATCTCTACCATATTTTCACCGTTCATACCAGTTCCCCGTATCACCCACCTTTCCTCGTGAATCAGGCCTACGGAACGTCAGGACTTTCTTAGCTAGACGACCCCATTCCACTCACAGACTCACTCCACCATGGGTAAAGCTGCCTTGTCCTCCACACCACCGAGACCGACACTAGGCCGGTCTGTTGGTGCTTCAGTCAATGTAGGTTCTACACAAGGCGTGCCACGCCACTCACCTTCCGTAAACAAAAGGACAGAGTACGAAGTGGTACAGCTGCCACAAAAGTACTGGGTAAGCTCAACGCATACCGTAGATCAATCACGGGATGATCAGACTTACTTTAAGCCACTTCCCTTAATACATACGCCACCGACCACAGTCCGAATCATTGATCGAAAATGCTGAGACCCTGGCAACCTGGTCTCCGGCCCAGCCGTCCGTTCTGTTAGCATCAATCGCTGGGGGAAGTATGACGGGGGACGAACACGATGGGGACCTACCCCGGAGCATGAATCATGACTTGTTGGAGCATTTTGACGATGTTGAGCGGGACATGCTGCATGGGGAATGGGAGGATGCGGAAGGCGGGTACAGGGCCGGGGCGGTACTAGATAATGTTGAAGTCAATCAAGAAGACTCCGACGATGAAGTTGTGCGTATCGAGGAAATTTATCGAAAGATGCGACGCGTGCGACTGAACCTTTCTATGGCATCTATAGCCTCCGGCCACTCTTGATTGGGAGCAGAGTCTAGGATCGTTTCAGCTCCTACCCCCTCGTAAAGGGGATAACATTTCGCGAAGAGCACGATACCCCGCTTTCGAGCCTCCTGTGAGCATCTGCGCGTTAGCTAGATCTATGCAAAAGTTGCCCTTTGTTTGTCGCTTTAGAACTCATATACCTTTACCGCTGTAGTCATTTCCCGCAGAAACAATGCCCAAAGAAGAGGTTGAGCAGGAGAATTCTGCGATGCCTACTCAACGCAACATCATACTCCCGGACAACACGACTGCATCAAATGCTTCCTCCCCTTCAACACCCGAAATCCAAGCTCCCACCTTAGGCCAAAAACTCACCGACGTCGGGCCCTCGCGCCTTTGTCGCAAATGTCACGGGCGTCTCTCTCTAGAGTCTGACACTGCACGTACACTGGTCATACAACTCACGCCCTCTCAATTCGAGGCAGTCTTCGGCGTCCCGGATTTGGAACGACTGCCGCCTTCCTCCCCCATCTCACTCATCGCTGACGATACAACTTTAGTGGTAGATAAGGAGGAGATTGAGGGTGCTGGATGGATGGGAAGGCCGAACGTTGTAGTGGCTGCGTCCGACGGGACACTGTCTACTATGACCGGCAAGCGCGTTAGATTCTCTGATGGCTACCGATCTGAGGGTGATAAACAAAATCCGAATAAGAGACGGTGATGTAATTATGTGAAGATCGTCAAGTATCAAGTGGATGATGACCCGATAACAATAGTTCCCGCTTGAGTTACAGCTAAAACCTGTGCAAAGCGTTTGCGTTTAAGCTACGATTAGGCTAGCCGCCGTTCGGTAGGGTTTTCCCTGTTCGACCTAGTAGCATCAGCCTGTTAACACCTTGTATACGCCGGAGGGTATTTACTTGGAAGGGATCCCGCTTGTTTGGCCAGAGTTGTCGATTACTCCAGTGCGAACAGCTTGTTATCTGAAAGTGCGTCCAGAGTTGAAACAGGAGGTCGCACGCAGTGTCTCATACCCCATCTGCTCACACGGGTTAGATAGTGCTACCATTTCCCATAGTGGGTCTGGTGCGTCCTAGGCTAAAGCTGGCCTCCCCACAGCAAGCCAGCCAGGGGCTTACCTAATGGCAATTCATTTCGCGGAAGCAAAACTCCCGCGTGAGCCGCTGGTTTCAGAAAAAAGTTGAATTCGACATTTCCTGTCCTCTATCTTAGAAAGAACAACCTCTGTTCAGCCGTGGCATTCCCCTCCATTCCACCTCCCTCCCCTTCCTCTGCGCCAGTCATGACCATCCCTCTTACCGCCACCAACGGCCACCCAACAGGCGGCGATCCGCTCCTCCCGCACCACGCATCAACCACCACGGACATTCTCGCCGATACCTCTCCCGGACCGTTCGAAGGTCCCGAAAAGCTGCTCGAGATATGGTTTGCACCGAGTGCTGATGAGCTACCCCGAGATGCGCGGCCGAGTCGGCGAGGATTGACGTATAGGGATGCGTCGCAGCAAGGGGAAAAGAAGGAATGGCAAGGGTTGAGGCAGGTGCCGAGGGAGACGTGGGAGGAGATGTTGAGGATCGTGAGGTGTCAGGTGTTGAGTGTGATCGAGGGAGAAGAGGTGGATGCGTATCTGTTGAGGTGAGTCGTTGTGCTGATTTGTGGTTGTGTGATGGGATGGTGGGGTGTACAATCAAGGCGACACCAGGTCGCGTAGCGCAGGAGCGATACTGCCATGCAGCAAGTGCTGGATAGCGGATCACCATCGCGCTGGCATTGCGGTTCTTAGCGTCTTTGCTAGCCGGAACAGGTCTCTATCACGGTACGCGGTGGCATGTGGTACAAGTTTGAAGCAATGTCGACTACAGCACCAGGTTGTCGAACAAGAGGGCGCGTGCAAAACACCTGCAACCGCCTCAAGACCTTAAGCAACAGAGAACATTATGACTAACACGCTCTGCTTCATTCCCTTCCCGCAGCGAATCATCTCTCTTTGTCGCACCACACCTCGTCATCCTGAAAACCTGTGGAACGACCATCAACCTGCTCGGTCTGAACAAGATCATCGATATCGCGCGAGAGTACTGTGGATTCCAGGACGTATGGCGGTGAGTCGCTGAAGTTGCAAAGGACTGAATGGTGATGAGCTGACGTTGATTCGTGTGATGTATGCAGCTGCTTCTATTCCCGGAAATCCTTCTTCTTCCCCGAGCGACAACAAGGGCCGCATAGGAACTGGCAGCAGGAGGTGTCGTTCTTGGATGGCGTGTTTGGTGTGTACCGCGATATCTGATACCAACGACGGAGAGAGACTGACGATCGTATCCGCGGCTCATCCCTTGACAGACCATAAAGGAGCAGCATACACCGTCGGACCGATGAACGGCGACCACTGGCTCCTCTACCTGACATCCCCTTCTACACGGCTGGCAGTCACACCGTCCGACCACAAACTACCACGCGCCATCTCCGCTGCAGCAGCAGGAACCACGCGGCAACCTTCGGCTTCTCCATCTCCACGACGACGACAAGACCAAACGCTGGAAATCCTCATGACTCACCTCGCACCGGCTGCCCGTGCGCCATTCTTCCACCCTGCGGAACTTGATCCGACACACAGCTCGTCCTCGGAAGAGGCTTCCCTTAAAGCGCGATCTGGTCATCACCTAGGAGCAATCCTTACTACCCACCTCGGAATCGACCAGCTTTTCCTACGAGACGAAACGACGATTGATGCATTCGGGTTCGAGCCGTGTGGGTACAGCGCGAATGGGATCGTTGGATCCGGATCATCCTCGTCGGACGAAAAAGAGCAAGGCCAAGGCGGTGGATATTTCACTATCCATGTGACACCCGAGGAAGGATGGAGTTTTGCTTCATTTGAATGCAATGTCCCGTTGCCAATCTCCACCGACGATAACGACACCGCTGCCGCTACCTCCCGCCCAGACCTACAAACCCTGATCCGTAAAGTGATCGACATTTTCCAACCTGGTCGATTGTCCATCACGCTCTTCCTCTCCACTCCATCAGAAGACGAAGCGGCCGAAGCAGGAGAACCACAGCAGGAAGAGGATACGACCCGAGAAGCGTGGTCCGCGTTCAGCAAGTCCATGTTGGGCAGCGGGTACGTCCGGCAGGATAGAATAGGATACGAGTTTGAAGGGTATGATTTGGTGTTTGGGTGCTTTGAACGACGCGGATTCGAGGGTGGCGAGTTGGCGGTTGCTCCGGATGTGTAGATGGCAGGCAAAGAGGGGGAGTGGCTGAAATCTGTATCGTTCGACCGTTGGCTGTTGTACTATATGTATCTATACTCTATACTAATCTACAGGCCAATAAATACGAGAAATGGCTGTAAATTCAAGTTTTGGAGCGGGCGCGCCTGTTCTTCTGACTCATGCCTACACCTACCTAGATAGGATATCCCGGCACCCCCTCGACCTCTATTGTTTCCACCTGCCCAAGACTGAATAACCACTCGACATCCTCCATTGCCATGTATCCCCGTCAAGCAGCAAATACGCTCTTCATCCCTCGGGTCCTCGACCAATTCGATGTCCTCACCGCACTCGGCTCGGAGCAGCGTCAGCAGCGCGGAAGAATTCGGCCAGAGTACGTCCAGATATGCCAGAGCAAGAGCATGAGATGACCGCTGATAGTCCTTGGCTTCCAGGTATGCCACGGCCGTCTTCGTGGCTTATATCCAGGCAAAACTAGCCAAGGGACGCACGAAGTACGAGGTCTCGCTCAAAGTGCAAGATCTCGAACGTGGAGTTAGTGCTTCGAGTCGGTTCCTCTTCTCCGTCGATCCAAGCAGCCTGACAATCCTTCTCACATAGTTGCCACATCTGGCTGCCTCATTCGTGCAAGCACGTCAAGTCACGGGTCTTCCTCCCTCTCCGTTGTTCCCTCCACCACGCACGGATCCATCAGGCGGAACATCGCAACTAGCACTTTTGCGTACCCAATCTGCCTATCATTCACCACAACACTCCCTACCCGGAGGCAGCTCAGTGCAAAGCCCAGGTATGCGTCGCGCCTCGACGGCCACCTCGCGGCCCTCAGTCACCCACGTAGCACAGCCGCCGACGATCCGACCCACAGAAGAAGGAAGCGAGCCGCCTCCGCCTCCCTACTCGAGACAAGACCCCGAACCGGAAGCTACAGCTGAATTGACGCGTCAAATCAGCCAGTTGACAACCAGCACCTCTGTCCCGGCACCTATCGCCGCGTCGAATCCCACTCCGGTGGATTCTACCGCATCAGAAAGGGAACGGCGGGAGCTCGAAGAAGCGCTCAGGCTGAGTCGTGAGTCGGCAGAGGAAGAGGAAGCGATGCGGCTCAGTCGGGAGAGCGCAGAGGCGGAACAAGCACGCTGGTGTAGCGAAGAAGAACAGTTCAGTCGTCCTGATCCCTCCACAAACGCGGCACCGCCCCCACTTCCCGCACGAACAGCTCCACACGCCGTATCCCTCCTCGATTCACCCGCTGCGGCGAATGGAACCCTCGCTCCGCCACTCAACCCAATCCGTACAGGCTCGAATAATCCATTCGCGTCTGCCCTCGATGCGGAAGCGGACGTACAGGCGCAGGATACCCCAACCCGATACGCACCACCACCAGGTCCACCGCCGGGCCATAACGCCAGCAATCACGCCCCTTCCACGAGTCCGTATGCCCCGCCTCCGGGTCCCCCGCCCGGACATTCTGCCGGTCTCGTTTCTGCGAACCCATTCGTCAATCACAGCCGGAATGTCTCAAGCGGAAGCACACCTTCCCCCTTTGCCGCCTCCGCTTCAGCTCCCGCAGATATCTCCATTCTCGCGCAGTATGACACCATCATCCTCATCGACGACAGCGGATCCATGGCCGGTGGTCGGTGGCAGCAAGTCCGGGTCGCATTGATGGATGTCGCGACGAGGGTTGCACGCGTGGATGAGGATGGGATAGAGGTACATTTCGTGAATAGTATGGTTGAGGGGTATAATTTAACGGTGAGTCGCCGGCGGTGGAGTACAGATGGTTTCCTGCAGATGTTGACCCTGCAAAATGTGAATAGACGGCGGGAAGTGTGGAGAAGCTGTTTAATAAAGTCAAGCCGACCAATGGAACACCGTAAGTCGCCTAGAGCCCTATCCTTTGTCCTGCTGACCTAACAGCTGTCATTCGACGTCATATCGCAGGACCGGTGCAGCGTTGCGACGTATTCTCGAACCTTACATGGATCAACTGGAGCATGTTCAGCAACTGAAAGCCAATGGCGAGCAGATACCAGTCGGGGAGGACGTCAAGCCTGTGAATGTGATTGTCTTGACTGATGGTGCTGCGACTGGTGAGTCCCCTTTCAACAGTGCATCCTTGCCTGATCCGCTAATTCCTGTTTGGCTCACGCAGACGACCCGGAATCTGTCATCGTCTCCGTTGCTTCGAGGGTGCGTACTTCTTCTCCATATGGGTTAACCCCGGTCGCTCACACGTTTTCTTCCGCAGCTCGATCGCGGTGGATTCCCGCTCAACCAGTTAGGAATTCAGTTCCTCCAGATCGGCAATGAATGTACGTTGCGTTCTCTGAGCCCACGCTATGCACTCTGACGTCCCTTCCCTTTCGCCCCCAGCGGAAGCTCGGGAAGCCCTACAAGCGCTCGACGACGGTGTAAAGGAAAGATACGAGGTGCGGGATATCGTGGATACAGTCGTTTATCATGGTGACGGCGCAGCGGTTTCTGCGGAGCAGATCTTGAAGGTCCTGCTGGGTGGGATCCAGAAACACCTCGATGAACACGAAGTCCCGCAGAGAAGAGAAGGGTTCGTATAGCCAACTTCAGTGCTATAGTTTAAAGTATAATTCGATGGAAATGGGTATAGATGCGGATGCCTACAATGAATACGTGACAACTTTGGAAGCGAGGGAAGTACTGTTCATACTCTACGCAGCTACTAATATAGTATCTGATCGGTATTGGACTGCCTTGCTTGAGGTCGGCATCTTCATGCCCAAACGGAGGTGGAGTGAGAGGGTTGGAACTAGGGTTGTCCGGAAAAGATCGACAACTTATCGAGTTCGACATTCATCAGAGAGCCTCCCGTTTGCAAGGATTATCAGAAAGGTCACGGGCACTGTCGGTCGGACTTGCCAGGGGGACTTGCGGGTGAGTTCTGGGCTAGATATCAGTAGCGCAAGGCGCAAGGCTCGGCAACTGAGGAAGGGGAAGAAATTCCTATTCAGCATCTCCGTCAGAATATGAATCTCCAGCTATGCAGGTAGTGTTCCAATCGTAGTCCTACTTTGTTGCTCTTTCGTCTTTCTAGTTGTGGAGTGTTCTGTTGTAAGCAAGTATCATGTGACACGATGTGATCTTCGTTGAATAGTAGCATGTGACACGATGTGATCTTCGGGAACTTTAGATTCATAAACGCATAAAGTAGCTAAGGAGCATTGTACAAAGTCCATTCCTATTTCCTGTACCATCATCCCATTGTCCGTGTCTTCCAGAAGATTGTCCTATTTCCAAACGAGAGTACGCAGTCGATATCATTGATTCCTGTTTTTTTCTGTATAGTTTTGGTGTTCCCGAAGCTGAAGAAACGAGTGAATGGGCGTCGAGGCGCAAGTATCGAGTCGGAAAGAAGCGAAGGTGTTGAAAGAAGGTTGTGTCGACGGCGAGCCGTTTACCACTTCTTGTCATCCTTCTTGGGTTCCTCCTTCTTGGGTTCTTCCTTCTTGGGTTCTTCCTTCTTGGGTTCTTCCTTCTTGTAATCATCCTTCTCCTTATAGACCTTGGTACAGATTTCCTTGTCGTAGCAGCAGTCGAGGAATCCATCGGGGTCTATTCGGGTAGGTAGGCAGACGCATGCGATTGGCAAGTGAGTCCTTGCACCCGCGAGATGAACCATAACGAGACATGTCGCAAACTTACAGCATTTGGTCTTCTTGTAGTTTTCCGTCAGATCTTCGCAGCAGCCTTCGATAGCGAGGTCCCTGCCCTTGCTCTTGACGAGGTTGGAAGCCTGTGTCGAGTCGGTCGGGCCGGTATCAGCATTGCTATTTTGGTTCTAGACACAGAGAGCAGGTATAGCTCACCTGGAAGTAGTCGAGGGTCTTGGGGTAGCAGTAGCCTTCGAAGGAGACAGTCGCGTCACAGCTGGACATGGCGATGTCAAAGAGCGCCATCGTTAGCGAAGCGCCTACGAGCGGTTCCGAGCGGAAGGGTACGTACTCCTCATTCTCCAAACAGTCCTTGGCGCAGTCGTAGATGTACTTTCCCTCGGTAGGACCACAGGTCAACTACGGAATTGCAGGACAGTCAGTCGGTATGGCTTTGGAACCAACAAGAAGCGAGACTTACGTCCCCGCAAGTGATGTCCCAGTTGTGGAAGAAGGCAAACTTCTTGCAAACAATGTCGTACTCGGGCTCGTGCTCCTTGTCGTCTTCGGGCTTGTAGGGTTCCGGTTCGTATTTGTCGGAGGGCTTGGCATGCTCGTACTTGTGGGTGGGGGAAGGAGTCACGGTGGAAGTGTAAGCAGGCTTGGTAGGCTCGTTGGGTGCGGGAAGAGCCTGGACGCCGATAGAGGCGATGGCAAAAGCGGCGACGATTGCAGTGGTGAATCGCATTGTAGTGAGTGTTGTGAGTTATCGGGTGTTGTAGTGGCTAGAAACGTGTGTGCAGGAATGAGCTGTTGTTCAATAATCTGCGGAAAGAGGGAAACTTACGATTGAGCTCCTTTTATATAGACAACCAAAGACAACCAAAGACAACCAGGAGGTGCTGTTGCTATCCCTTTCTCCAGGTGACCACCTGAGCAAGAAGAGTGTCAGGAGCCCCTTGCATTGTACCCCACAGCGCATCAATCAAGCTCACGGTTGGCGGATCCATCCCGGACTCGGAAGGACAAACTGAATAGCTGCTTGCACGGCCCTGTTTGAGTATTGATGACGTGAATATCTGGACGGAAACACATAGTTACGTACGACTGTAACACAACGGAGTGGCACGGTTTGCGAAGATAGCAATCGTGTGCAGCATGAGCCAGGAAACACGAACAGCCGGACCAGCGAGTTTCGTCAGCCAGTCGACATTCCGGGGACACGTTGATGTCTTCTAGTTCGTAGGTCGGGTTGATAGTTCGTTGAGGATAGCATCTGACGTCAGATGTAACCGCCATATCCAGCTTGCAGCTTGGAGCTAGCCTTTTCGAAACGATTCTGTCATCATCCTTGAGAATGGAGGCATAGAGCGCATAGAGCTACCACAGCAAGCGACAACTATGAGCTTCCGTCGTTGGTGGTGTGTTAGAGGGGATGTGGTGGTGTTCATTCGCTTACATCAGTATAGGGCAGCAGATCGTACCTCCCAGAAGCACCCGTAACGGACACGGCCAGCGGCACCGTGCTATTCATCATGTGCTGCGCTTCCAACATACGTGAATTAGAACTCGTTGCACCGCTCCAGTCAGCATCAGAGATTCGGTACAGAAGTCCGGATGGCGGTGAGAGTGGTCGAAGTCTCGAAGATGCCTCGACAAATCGGAGCCCTGCTATGTTTCCTCCGAACAGCTCTACGGAACGATGAACTGCATGGTTCCCCTAACGGAGCTCCTACCGGGCCACCATACTCTCGGGACCCGAAGGGATATGTACTGTAAGGATCGGATGACTGTTGCGTAGGTACTTGTCAAAGACTTGGCACCGATACTCTTGAGGTATTCTTGAGTTACAGCGGTCCGGAGGCATATTTATTCCGTGACACAGGAAGACGTCTTCTAGCGCTCGGATCCACCAGCAGGGGCAGATTTGAGCTGACTACAATTGCACCTATCTGGATGATACTCTAGTTACTGGTTATCACCCGGCCCTTCTGTCTTCGGCAAGCTCTACAAACGGCTCCTTGCAACTACTCCATTCACACCACAATCATAAATTTTTGCAGCGCCACCCCGTCCGAAGCACAACAATCGATCTCTTCGACGCTGACAGACTCGGACAACCGATTCTTGGTAGCAATGCTTCAGAAAACGTAATCCCGGCGTGCCTCCTGAACTCAGTATACGGTCTCCAGACATTCCTTCTCGCCGCCTTTCGACGCCGTTGTGATGTCTCGTGCTGGCTTTATCATTGTTGCTGGTAGTGTGGAAAGCTGTGTGGAACCACGTCATCAAAACTCGAACATGGCCGTACAAGCAGCTGCTGAGGATATCCTTCCGAGTCCGGGATGTATCGTTGACCGATGAGCGTGAATAGCGTGCCGTGGGATGCGATGCAAGGGAACTTATGACCCTCTTCTTGCTTAGATGGTCCCCTGGGAAAGGGAAGCTCATCAACAACTCCTGGTTGTCTATATAAAGGAGCTCAATCGTAAGTTTCCCTCTTTCCCCAGATTATTGAACAACAGCTCATTCCTGCACACACGTTTCTAGCCACTACAACACCCGATAACTCACAACACTCACTACAATGCGATTCACTGCCGCCATCGTCGCCGCTTTGGCCATCGCCTCTTTCGGCGTCCAGGCTCTTCCTGCACCCAACGAGCCTACCAAGCCTGCTTACACTTCTACCGTCACTCCTTCCCCCACCCACAAGTACGAGCATGCCAAGCCCTCCGACAAGTACGAACCGGAACCCTACAAGCCCGAAGACGACAAGGAGCACGAGCCCGAGTACGACATTGTTTGCAAGAAGTTTGCCTTCTTCCACAACTGGGACATCACTTGCGGGGACGTAAGTCTCGCTTCTTGTTGGTTCCAAAGCCATACCGACTGACTGTCCTGCAATTCCGTAGTTGACCTGTGGTCCTACCGAGGGAAAGTACATCTACGACTGCGCCAAGGACTGTTTGGAGAATGAGGAGTACGTACCCTTCCGCTCGGAACCGTACGCACCGATACGCTTTGCTAACGATGTCGCTCTTTCACATTGCCATGTCCAGCTGTGACGCGACTGTCTCCTTTGAAGGCTACTGTTACCCCAAGACCCTCGACTACTTCCAGGTGAGCTATACCTGCTCTCTGTGTTCAGAACCAAAACAGCAATGCTGATACCGTCCCGACCGACTCGACATAGGCTTCCAACCTCGTCAAGAGCAAGGGCAGGGACCTCGCTATCGAAGGCTGCTGCGAAGATCTGACGGAAAACTACAAGAAGACCAAATGCTGTAAGTTTGCGACATGTCTCGTTATGGTTCATCTCGCGGGTGCAAGGACTCACTTGCCAATCGCATGCGTCTGCCTACCTACCCGAATAGACCCCGATGGATTCCTCGACTGCTGCTACGACAAGGAAATCTGTACCAAGGTCTATAAGGAGAAGGATGATTACAAGAAGGAAGAACCCAAGAAGGAAGAACCCAAGAAGGAAGAACCCAAGAAGGAGGAACCCAAGAAGGATGACAAGAAGTGGTAAACGGCTCGCCGTCGACACAACCTTCTTTCAACACCTTCGCTTCTTTCCGACTCGATAGTTGCGCCTCGACGCCTATTCACTCGTTTCTTCAGCTTCGGGAACACCAAAACTATACAGAAAAAAACAGGAATCAATGATATCGACTGCGTACTCTCGTTTGGAAATAGGACAATCTTCTGGAAGACACGGACAATGGGATGATGGTACAGGAAATAGGAATGGACTTTGTACAATGCTCCTTAGCTACTTTATGCGTTTATGAATCTAAAGTTCCCGAAGATCACATCGTGTCACATGCTACTATTCAACGAAGATCACATCGTGTCACATGATACTTGCTTACAACAGAACACTTCACAACTAGAAAGACGAAAGAGAAACAAAGTAGGACTACGATAGCAACACTACCTGCATAATGGGAAACCCATACCCTGAAATCCCTTGCTCTTTCTCGGATGCGATAGTGGCATGCACCTTGCGCCGCCGATACCTAGCCTCGACCTCACCCGCACGTCCCTCTGCCAAGCCTGACCGACAGTACCCGTGACTTTCCTGATAACCCTTGCAGACGGGAAGTCTCTGATGAATGTCGAATTCGGAAAGTTGTCGATCTTGCTCGGACTCCACGATGTACGTGTCGACGGGCGTGAGGCGCAGGAAGAAGTTGCAGCAAAGGTCCCCTTGGAGGGTAAGGTTTTGGGGTTAGCAGCAATTCTGCCACGTCGGTATATCATTCTCCTGTAATTGAATGTACCGCAGGGATGCCAGGGTCTTTTGACCCTGCATTTACCTTTATCGGATGTATGTCGTCGTGTCTGATTGGCGAGCATTCCCGTCAGTGCGCCAAAGTCCCCCTCGCCTCGCTTGGTACGTTTGATGGAAGTGGTACGCAACGTCGTGGCTCCCCGGATTTCAAATTTTCAAAGGTCGTCTACATTCGCCATCGGTAATACAAGCGACCTCTTTGCCCCACTTGATATGCCGTGCGGATAACCCTGCTCCCGACGGATCCGTTCGTGTAGTTCGCAGGATGTTCGCACTATCAAATCCTGAAGCCGTGAGCTTAAATGAACAGACGATAACTGTAACGAGACAGTAACTGTTAGCCCTCCCAGGTCGGCGGAAAATTCGAAGGTACGAAAAGAGAAGTGAATACTCGACATCTAACCAACTAGAGAAAAGCTATTAGAAACCCTACTGAACTTCCGGACGTTAGTCCAGGAGCCGAACCAAGCAATGCTAGGCGCTTGAGCACACCCTATCCGCGGATGAGACCATACGTTGGGGCAGGAAGCGGTACAGTCAATCTCAAATCCTACCGACAAGCTAACCAGTCTTCCGCAAGGCGGCTAGGAAAGAAGTCTTCTGGACATACCTTTTACCATTTGCTGGCTACTGCACTATGTTGGCGATGTCCGGCGGTTTCCGATCCTTGGTGCGGCTTTGTTTGCGTCCCCGCCCGCTAGCTTTGACACGGCACAGGGCATCGTTCAAGATAAGAGCGTCATTCTCGAGTTTCTTGAAGGTATACGAGGACGGTATATTGAGACCGGATGCTATAGAACAGCGAACACTACTTCAAGACTCGAGCCATCTTCCATTCAGAGTATTGGTACTTCTTGCTCTCACGCTAATATCGCGCGCGCCAATATCAAATTGGAGATCTCATGGATCAAGCCTCGACCGCCTCGTCGGGGAAACTGATCTCCATCCGCTATCTTCATCTTCAAATGTTCTCGGATGCAGGAATACTTCTGGATCGACCGGGAATCATGGCCTGATGCATACTAGCTCCAAGTAACCCAAGGCGCTCGCTGCTCACATAGGTATGTGCCAAAGGTCTCGGTTCTCGGACGTATGCTGATGTCCCGTGTGATGAATGGGTGGGAATCCTTCTGGAACAACCAGACAGTGTTAGACTCTTCCTCCGGTCTCGCACTCTTTAATACTGTTACCACCAACGATGTGCTACTGGATGGAGTCCGACATACAAGACCGTTGGACAAGGCATCTTGAACCGGATCTCTCACGAGTGCCCAAAAACTAGTGAAGCGCCTTCAGGCCTGGTCAAAGTTCCCACCGCTGGTACAACCGACGCTTTTGACGCTCGGACTCGGACGGTGACCTCACACCGGGGCGACTAGCCTTGGGTCAAGGGTGGGATTTCGACACTTTGCTCTCACCACGACATCATGGCGGACTGCTCCAAAGCTTAGGTTGCTCCCACGATGCAAGCCTTCGGACATACATTTTTTGCCCTTTGGTGTGCTCCATCATGGCGAGGCTCGATAGACAGTGCTTCCTTGCATACACGCTTGGGTGAGCCTTTTCTAAAGCAAGGAATCTGAACATATATAACGATTTTGCATTCACCTAATCCCTCTTTGCTTGCCATTGCCTACCCCATCCAACCCACTCCACCACTTACCCACCTTTACCTAGCCCCAGTCATGCGACCGACTCTTTCTGTCGCCGCCAAGCTAGCAGTTGCAGCGTGTTTGGTCGCCGCCGCACCTCATCGTCGTCAATTTACCACGCCTGATGTCACTGTCATCCCCGAAATAGCCCCAGCTGTCGTCTTCAAGGACTACGAACTGGTGATTGACAACTCTGCGGTCGGGCCTGACGGCTTCTGGCGAAGCAGTACAGTTGCCGGGCTTCCTGGACAACCTGGGACCTTTCCCGGGCCTGCGATCACGGCTAATCGAGGTGAGAACCTCCGCATCAAGGTTCGCAACCAGTTGGTGGATCCTACCATGAGACGATCAACCGCCATCGTAAGGATATCCCTCTCGACGCACATGTGTGCGATGATTCTTAGCTGACGCCTCCTTGTCCTTTTGTGATGGGCTACTCGTACGAAATAGCATTGGTAAGTACCTGGTTCCTGTTACCAAGTCCGTCTCTTGATCTGATCACTTACCTACCTCATATAGGCATGGGCTGTTCCAGGTACCGTTCTTCTTGCAGTTAATACGGTCGTTGCCTTTGCTGATCATATCCGGCTTGAACTTGACATGATCCAGAACGAAACAGCTAACCAGGACGGAGCATCATTCGTCACCCAGTGCCCAATTGGACCGGTAAGCCGACTTTGTCTTTCATGCTGATATGTCTCCCTCATCAACAAACCGTTATGCTTTCAGGACCCCGGCGCCAACGAGTACACATACGAAATTCCTTTGCACGAACAGACGGGAACATTCTGGTACCATGGTCACCTGTCTTCGCAATATGTCGATGGTCTTCGAGGTCCTCTCGTCATTTACGGTGAGCCCTGATTGCTGTGATTCGCTGCGAACATTCCAGCAAGCTGAAAATCTGGTCTGTCCCCTTTAGATCAAGCTGACAGGGAAGTGTACGACTACGACGTGGACGACGAGGGTACGATCATCCAACTCGGAGATTGGTATCACAAGCCTACGTCGATTCTTCTCAGCGAATTCTTCTCTGTAAGCCTGCCTGTAGCTCGCCTACATCTCAAAGAGCTCATCTTCCTTGATTCTCCTTTTTCTCAGCCGGATAATGGAGGTGGTCACGAACCAGTCGCAGACGCCGGAACCATCAACGGTCGAGGCCGCTGCAGTGCGCGAGCGCCCAACCCTGCTGAATGCCCGCAAGATGTGCCTTGGGCCCGTATCAACGTGCAGCAAGGCAAAAAGTACAGGATGCGCCTTATCAACAATTCCGCCTTTGGACACTTTCATGTGAGGTTTGAGGACCACCCGATGACCGTCATCGAGGCGGATGGAATATTGCATCAGCCTCTTGTCAGGGATGAGGTCGAGATCTACGCGGCTCAACGGTATTCGGTGATTGTAAGCTCTCATTCCATACATTCCCGTAGCCGGATACGTGCTCATGTGATTGAGGTGCTAGATTGACGCCAACCAACCGGTGGGAAACTATTGGATCTACGTAAGTTGTCTGTGATCATGTTGGATTTTCTCTTACTGAGACTGTCCGATGCAAAGGCACCGATGGAGATGAAAGGGGCTTCAAGGAACCGCAATCGTAAATCCTGTGCAGATGCCTTTGACGGTGCAATCCAACGGCTGACCTCTCATTTCCCTTCTAACTGCGCCAGTTGACAAGGATAGGATCCTGGCTGTGCTTCACTACGAAGGAGCGCCAGATGTCGATCCAAGCACGGTGCCCATCTTGCCCACAGTCGATGTATGTGCTTTCCGAACTTGTCCATGCGACCTTGTGTTATCCGCCTTGGTCCCTTCCGCTCAGCTGACTCTGATTCCCACGCCAGGCTCGCACTGCAGACATCCTCGAGGATGCCGAAATCGAATTTGATGCGGTTCAAGACGCGCTTGAAAGGTCGGGTGCGTCGAAGGAGTGCATCCAGAACCATCTGGCTTTCGTCAAGGCATTCAAAAAAGTAGAAGACGAGAAGGAGGCTTGCGAACCAGATGATGATCCGCAATATTCCCCATTGCCTCAGCCGTCGTTTGACACGCTGGACGTGAGTGTCATCTCACATGGCTCTTTTTAGGACTGCTTCGCTGATGGCCCTCTAAATCTCTCCTTCGTCATGTTAGCCTGCCACCCTTGCGATAGGCCTCGCGGCGGAAGCCAACATCACAGCAGTCCTCGAAACCATGTGCGCCGAAGACGCGGACCCAGCCTACATCGCGACGCAGCGGGCCATCCTCGCAGGCATCCAATCCATTCGCGACGGTACATTCTCGTGCGATGGCTCGAGCGGCAGTACCTCCAGGAGCTTCTCGAGTTTGAAGGAATACGAGCTTGTTCCCTTGGTTAACCCAGGGGTGCCAGGAGGAGCCGGACCAGCAGACCATCATGTCGAAATCAACTTTCGCAAGCGAGTAGCAATTTTGCCTTCCCGCATCGGGAATACGTCACTAACCGATGTTGTGATCTATTGCAGGGATAAAAACGGAACGGGAAGCACAGCGTGGTTTATCAATGGCATCCAGTATGACCAACACATAATAAATTGTCTTCCCTTGACTGCGACTGATCATTTCGGACTTTCACAGGTGGCACCCGCCGAGCCCGCCCACGCTCCTCCAGATCCTCGGCGGTGCCAGAAACGCCAATGACTTTGCACAAAGCTCAAACACCATCATCCTCAAGCGCGGCGATATTGTTGAACTCCAGGTCAAGGGTTCCAATAACGGGATCTAGTATGTTGTCCCTTGTCTTTAGAAGGTTGAACATATTCTCACCTACGGGTTCGGTTCTGCGCAGTCATCCATTCCATCTGCATGGCCACACCTTCAGCGTGGTCAAAGGCAAGGATGGGCCTCGTGAGTGCCCGTGTACTCTGAAACCTCCAGGAACATCGTAACTGACCCTGACCTCTACTTACAGCCAATTACATCAATGCGCCCCAGAGGGATGTTTCCGCTGTCGGAGGTGGTGGGGCTATCTTCCGCTTCATGGCCACCAATCCCGGTCCTTGGTTCTTCCATTGGTAAGTCTGGCGACAGTCGAAGATCGCCATTGTTATACTAACGCACCTTACTGCGCCGTATCCCTGTCCTTTGCGATCAACAGCCACATTGGTAAGGAACAAGCTATGCATTCAATCGATTTCAAACTTGCTTACTTCTTTCTTCTTGCATGGCAGATTGGCACCTGGATGCAGGCCTTGGTGGTAAGTAGGACACGATGCATTCCCCCACGAACAGCAAACATCTGACAATGTCCCTGTACAGTCATATTTGCAGAGGCTCCTGCGGACATTCCTGGTCGAGTCGTTCCGAATGCGCAGTGGGACGAGTTGTGCCCGATTTACAGCGCCCTCCCGGCGGACAAGCAATGATAACAGTTCTCTCGATGTAACGTAAATAAAGGCGGTATTTAATTATGGACATTCGCAGTGTTTTTTCAGCTTTCTTCTGTTTCCTACTACATCTGTGTGAACCGTAAGGTCCAGCAATATGTGCAGGGCTTCATCGACGTCACGACAATTTGGGTGTCTGAGATCCCTCTTACTCCACATCCGCTTGGCTGGAAGATGCCGACCTCAAGCTAGGCACTGGAGTACCGATGACAGAACTAAATAAGCAAGTCAGGAACTGAGTATGTTGTCCACTCCAACTAGTGTCTTACACCTTACCTATGCAAGTCAGGGACTGAGTATGTTTTTCTCTGCTTGCTTAGATAGTCTTCTAACTATCTGACTATCTGAGGAAGTATCCATCCCTATAGCATCCAGGACGGCCAGTCATCCAAAACGAAAACCCTGAAGCGCACTCACAGTGCGCTTCTTTCCTATCTCCCATGTATCTCATCCGTGTTAACTCCGTTGTTCTGTACCATGCGACTATCTAACCTTAGGTGCCATCATCTGAAGACTACATCAGTATCCGCGGGTAGTGCCTCCCTCACTTCCAAAGTCGTCACAAATTCATAGTAGGCATACGCATCTTTACCCATTTTCATCGAATTGTAACTTGAACTATACGAATTCACGTAGCTACACGAACCCTTCTCTTCCCTGCGGCACCTCATGCTCATCGAGGTGTTTCTGGATCCCACCTAGTAGGACCTTCAAGATCTGCTCCGCAGAAGCCGCTGCGCCGTCACCATGATAAACGACTGTATCCACGATATCCCGCACTTCGTGTCTTTCCTTTATACCGTCGTCGAGCGCTTGTAGGGCTTCCCTAGCTTCCGCTGGAGGCGAAAGGGAGGAGACGTCAGAGTGCTCAAAGTGTGCTGAGAGAGAGGGACTCACATTTCTTGCCGATCTGGAGGAACTGAATTTATAACTGGTTGAGCGAGAATCCGCCGCGATCGAGTCGTGAAAAGATGAGCGTGAGCGCGGCTGGGGGTAGACCCGTATGGAGAAAAAGTATGCACCTCGAAGCAACGGAGACGATCACAGATTCCGAGTCGTCTGGGCGAGTCGAAAGGAATTTACCGGATCAGGTAAAGATGCGCTGTTGGAAGGGGACTCGCCAGTCGCAGCACCATCGGTCAAGACAATCACACTCAAAGGCTTGATGTCCTCTCCAGCCGGTATCATTCCGTCGTTGGCTCAAAGCCGTTGAACACGCTCCAATTGGTCATGTATGGTTCGAGGATACGTCCTACCGCTACCTCTGTTCCGTAGAGTAACATCCGATGACGGTTGTTAGCAGATGAGCGGAAGAGGGTAGGACGAAAGGTAACCTATCATGTTCCACTGGTTGGCCTGACTTCGTTGAACAGGTTTCCTATCATTCCCGCCGTCTAGCCAGAGTTCCAGGTTGCGTAGCATCAGCACATACAGAGAACGCATCTTTGCGCGACCGCTGCCGACTTACCGTCAAGTCATACCTGTTAACCATTTTACTCACGAAATGTCCCTCTATCCCATCCACATTCACGAGCAACCCTCGTCGCAACATCCATCAATGCGACTCGAGCTTGCTGCGACCAATCGCTCGGCATGGATGCGCTGTGGGCGATGTAAAAATGGTGTCGTGCTGCACGAGGATAGAGATATTAGCGGAGGTGGCAAAGGGGGGAGGCGAGCTTCCGATTGAGGTATCCCAGCCGTGGTCGAAAAGGCGTCTGCAGAGACGAGACCGGCAGAGTGTCCAGGCGGAGGACTGGGAGGCGGTGCGGATCCACTCTTGGCGGGGGAAACGAATAGCGTGATGCAGGAACTTGCGGGTCTAGTGCGGGAAAAGACACTCCTGTGACTAGCCGCCCAGGTTCTAACAATCTATCAGCGAAAACATTCAATCCGGCGCGAGATATCGCAACAGCGTCGAAAGATCGAGGGGTCAGGAGGAAAGCCTGGACACCGCATACTAAGGTCAGGAAACACCGGGATTACGTTTGTTATCTGAAGCCTAGTCGCAAAGGATCGACTGTCCGAGTCTGTCAGCAGCGTCGAGGAGATCGATTGTCCTTCGGACGTGTAGCAGAGATGTGTACCGGAGGGGCAAGCATTCATAATTGTGGAGCGAATGGAGTAGTTGCAAGGAGCCGTTTCAAGAGCTTCCTGAAAGGCAGAAAGGCTAGACGGTACCAACTAGAGCATCCAGATATGTGCAGTGCTGGTGCAGGAAGTGTAGTCAGCTTGGATCTGCCCGCTGCAGCTGAATCCGAGCGCTAGAAGGCATCTTCCTGTCACGGAATAAATATGCCTCCGGACCTCTGAGCGACCGCTGTACCTCAAGAATACCTCAGCAGTCTCGGTGCCAAGTCTTCATCAAGTACCTATGTGACAGTCATCCGAATCAGGGATCCTGAAAGTATCGCCCGGTAGGGATCCATGAATCTCATCGATCCGGAGGAAACTAGCTTGGCAGAATTCCAATTCGTTGATACTTGTCCGATCACTCTCTATGCAATATGATCTGGGCTTCTATGTCGAATTCCTTGTGCTGACTGGAACGTCGTAACGAGTTCTGGTTCAGGATTGTTGCAAGGCGCATGAGGAACAGGAGGGCGCTACTGTTGATCTGCGTTAGCGGTGCTTCTGCTGTGAAGTGCGATCTGTGCCCTATTCTGATGTAAGCGAATCAGTGGCATATCCCCTCTAAGGCCTCTAACAAACCAGCGACGACGGAAGCTCATCTTGTCGCTTGATGTAGCTCCAATGATGACAGAATCGTTTGGGAAAAGCTATCTCCAAGCTGGATGGGCCGCCACATCGAAGGGAACTAGCTGACTATCGCTATGCCCAACGAACCATCAACCCAACCTTGCACGAAATAGATGTCGAGGGTATCGTGCCCCCACAACAACGTCGACTGGCTGACCAAACTCGCTGGTCCGGCTGTCTGTGCTCCCTGGCTCATGGTGCACACGATTGCTATCTTGGCAAAACGTGCAACTCCGTTGTGCTACAGTCGTACGTGACTATGTGTTTCCGTCTAGATATTCACATCATCAATACTCAAAACATGGCCGTGCAAGCAGCTATTCAGTTTGTCCTTCCGAGTCCGGGATGGATCCGCCAACCGGTGAGCTTGATTGATGCGCTGTGAGGTACGATGCAAGGGGCTCCTGACACTCTTCTTGCTCAGGTGGTCACCTGGAGAAAGGGATAGCAACAGCACCTCCTGGTTGTCTTTGGTTGTCTATATAAAGGAGCTTGTTCGTAAGTTTCTCTCTTTCCCCAGATCATTGAACAGCAGCTCATTTCTCCCCACACGTTTCTAACCACTACCCGACTCGACAACTCACAACACTCACAACAATGCGATTCACCACTGCCATCGTCGCCGCTTTCGCCATCGCCTCTTTCGGCGTCCAGGCTCTTCCCGCACCCAACGAGCCTACCAAGTCGGCGTACTCTTCTTCCCTCGCGCCCTCTGCCACTCACAAGTACGAGCATGCCAAGCCCAGCGACAAGTACGAACCGGAACCCTACAAGCCCGAAGACGACAAGGAGCACGAGCCCGAGTACGACATTGTTTGCAAGAAGTTTGCCTTCTTCCACAACTGGGACATCACTTGCGGGGACGTAAGTCTCGCTTCTTGTTGGTTCCAAAGCCATACCGACTGACTGTCCTGCAATTCCGTAGTTGACCTGTGGTCCTACCGAGGGAAAGTACATCTACGACTGCGCCAAGGACTGTTTGGAGAATGAGGAGTACGTACCCTTCCGCTCGGAACCGTACGCACCGATACGCTTTGCTAACGATGTCGCTCTTTCACATTGCCATGTCCAGCTGTGACGCGACTGTCTCCTTTGAAGGCTACTGTTACCCCAAGACCCTCGACTACTTCCAGGTGAGCTATACCTGCTCTCTGTGTTCAGAACCAAAACAGCAATGCTGATACCGTCCCGACCGACTCGACATAGGCTTCCAACCTCGTCAAGAGCAAGGGCAGGGACCTCGCTATCGAAGGCTGCTGCGAAGATCTGACGGAAAACTACAAGAAGACCAAATGCTGTAAGTTTGCGACATGTCTCGTTATGGTTCATCTCGCGGGTGCAAGGACTCACTTGCCAATCGCATGCGTCTGCCTACCTACCCGAATAGACCCCGATGGATTCCTCGACTGCTGCTACGACAAGGAAATCTGTACCAAGGTCTATAAGGAGAAGGATGATTACAAGAAGGAAGAACCCAAGAAGGAAGAACCCAAGAAGGAAGAACCCAAGAAGGAGGAACCCAAGAAGGATGACAAGAAGTGGTAAACGGCTCGCCGTCGACACAACCTTCTTTCAACACCTTCGCTTCTTTCCGACTCGATACTTGCGCCTCGACGCCTATTCACTCGTTTCTTCAGCTTCGGGAACACCAAAACTATACAGAAAAAAACAGGAATCAATGATATCGACTGCGTACTCTCGTTTGGAAATAGGACAATCTTCTGGAAGACACGGACAATGGGATGATGGTACAGGAAATAGGAATGGACTTTGTACAATGCTCCTTAGCTACTTTATGCGTTTATGGATCTAAAGTTCCCGAAGATTACCGAACGGAGTTCGAGTATCTGACTATTGTGTGGTCAGACCTCTCGCAATTCGCTGATCCCCAACTCTTTCACCGCAAGCTTGCTTTCGCCCACGCCTGAAAAAGGATAGGGATATAATTACATGTCCACAGACGGAATCGCATCGCACAATACTTGTTTACAACGGAACACGACAAAACTAGAAAGCCGACAAACAAACAAAATAAAACTACGAGTGCAACACTACCTGCGTAACTGATGGCCCATATTGTGCCGGAGATGATGAATCCGAAGCTCCTTCCCCTTCCTCAGTTCCCGCGCCTTGTTCCTTGCGCCACTGGTATCTAGCCCAGACCTCACCCGAAAGTCCCTCTGCCAAGCCCGGCTGACAGTGCCCGTAATTTTTCTTGTAATCCTTGCAGACGGGCAGTCTCTGATGGATGTCGAATTTGGAAAGTTGTCGATCTTGCTCGGACTCGACGATGAGCGTGTCGACGTGCGGGTAGTCGTCATCCTGGAGACTCGGAGCATCAATTGTAGAGAGCACAATCGCTTTGGCCGCGGGATCTTTGTAGTCGATCAACAATGACGAGGCGTTCCACACGGAAGAGACAGGTGGCAATATCTCCAACGTAGTGTTGCCAGTGATCGTTCTCTGCTTCCTGGCTATGTCACGCGGGGACGGTGAGCTGCGGAAATTCGACCATGGCGACCAAAGCTCGTCGTCGAGTAACTCGGCTCTTGCACCGACAAAAAGTGCAGGCTGAGTGCTTTTTTCGCAAGTAAACTCGGTTTGAATGCGGACGTAGAGTCGATTCTCGACGGACTGCAGCGTTTGATTGTAGTTGAATGCGATATCTTCGGGGCTGTAACAGTGCGAGCGACGTCAGGATGGCTTCATCGTGTGGATACACTGAGCTTACATGGTGAGGTTCACCTGCATGGTCTTGATACGTTGGAAGCCCGCGTCAACCTTGACAGAGCCGTGATCTTGATAGAAATCCCGCATTCGCCTCATCTGCGGCCCGGCTTTACGCGGCGACGCGCCATCATCATATTCCCTCGGTTTTGTCATCAGGACTGACTCTTCCCCTGAACCTCCAGATTGATACGATGAAAACCGAATATGCATCATCCCCGTGGGTAGGGCAATCCCGTCGTCACACGTCGTCGCTTGTGCCTTGTGTTGCTCATCAAAGGCGTATGTCGCCGCCCAGGTATCTCGTTTGCAGGGTCTAACGCGCACAGATACCTGTGCCGGAACTTCGGTGCTGTTACCGAGTTGTTCGATGGTCACATTCAAGGTATGCGTAGTCCCTGCGCGTGGGGGCAAAGATCAACTGGGTGTCGATCTATGCACCGAAAGCGTACTCACCTGCCGCTAGCACACCGTCGTGCGGGAGCTCAACGCTAACCTTGAAATCTGACACTAATCCTTCGTCCTACCCGTCACACAAGAAACGGTCAATACGATACCTAGCTCTCGCTCGTCTACCTCGACACCTACACAGTCAGGAGTTTCCTTTGGAGCGGCAGAAGGCCGATCTCCTACCCTGGGAACGCTCAGGTGAACGGGTCGTGCTACGCTAGGCAGCGAGTTGGCCCGTTCATACTGCTCCGCGGTCGAGGCTGGCACAAACGCTGTCACTCCGGCAGGCACGTCCACTACTGTTCCATCCTTGTAGGTCAACAGGAAGTAATATTCGAACAATTCCTCAACCGAAGAGATCTTTGGAGGGGTATCAAGTAGACCAGGTGAGTACGAACCAGGCAGGTAACGCTGGGAAAACACTTCGACTTACATCTTGATCTCCGGGGATTGACATCATCCGCATGCCGGATCGTCTAGAAGCCGTGTACGGAAACTGCCCGCGGGAAAAGAGGAAACCATCAGTCGGCGCATGTACAAGTACGTACGATTCGTGCGTCAACGAATACTCACGTTTGTCGAAGGGATGTTGACCCTGAACGGCCGGAGGTACGTGGAAGCGGAATCATCATGGTACGCTGCAAGACGAGCAAGGACATTAGCCAACGTGGTCACTTGGGAACGTAACTAACGGGCTTACTATCCTCCTCTGTTCCGCTCAGAGGCAAATCAAACACGGTATCAAAAACATCTCTTACCGCCGAGCGGGAGATCCAAAGCGATTTCGCAGACACCTGTGCCTCTATGAGATGACGTAGCCACCAATCAATCAAACCGTCAGTCCGATCCACGAAGCACATTCGCATGATACATAACAACAACGCCGGTGGGCGACTCACCATATTCCTCCATCTCCCGCCTGTATTGCTCGAACCGCTTACTCGACCGCATACGATGCGAGGAGAAAATATCACCTGGTACGAAATCGTCGTTCTGCGCGTCGTCGTCGTTGTCCACCTCGGGTTTCATGACCGGCCGCTCAGGGAGGGTGGTGTTTGCCGCACTAGCAAAAGCCAAAAAGAAGGTTAGCTACTACATAACAAATCCGCAAGGCTCTTGACACCTCCTCGTCTTCCACGCTCAAATCAACGCCAACACTCACTGAAACTTGAAAATCGCCCTTTCCTTCTTCCTCAAGCCTACCTGCCACTTGCTAATCGCCCCTTCACACCCTTCCCCGACCACCTTCAACCTCGCTTCCGCTCTCACTTCCCTTCCTGGCTTCAGATCCTCTGCACGGACCCACGCTCGTGGGTGACAGTCTCGTGTCACATGCCTGTTGCGGTTATCAATCTTGCTGACCATGATGATAGTATCCGCCCATGCCGCGCCCGCGAGCACGAGTAACGCGGTCAAGCAGTGACTGATGATAGTGCCTCGCATCTTGGAACCGTGGAATGAGTTGAGATGCGGACCGATGCTGGGCAGTCCTAATGACAGGGAGGAAACACCACTGTCATCATCATCATCAACCGTCCTCCGTCCGTCCGTGCCTCCAGCTGTGCCTCCTCCGCGTTCCCCCGCATACAACTAACAACTCAGTCGCAAAGCTGAATTGCCGTTTCGGAAATACGCCCGCATGGCGCAACGGCAAGGTAGAGATGTTTCAACCGGAGTCTTCTACCGGAGCGGACATCCCCGCACATCCCAGTCCCAAATCACATGCAAAATTCACAGTTCACAATCTGTAAACCTTTGCTTTTAGGTGGAAAGTGATCGTAAACGGCCTGTAAGTCGGTAACCGACGGGTGCCCGGCTGACCGGTCCGGTGTCCGTTCCAGAGCACTCAGGGTGACTAGACGAGTAGACACTATTGGTATACATCTCTGACCAGTGCGCACCTCGCTATACATACGACCAAATCCCTCTTCTTCCACCTACCTTCAGACTACCATTACAAGCACAGAAGCAACATCATGTCGTCCTCCAAACCCAACATCCTCATCTTTGGCGTCGGTTCGTAAGTCGTTCTTCCCAGTTTCACCTTTTCCCCGGTCCCTCATTCGCACAACGAACGAACGAACGAACGATACATGACCGCTGACGCCGCCAAACACGATCCCTTCCATCCATTCATCGTTGTGCGTAGCATCGGATCCGTCTACGCAGCGATCTTTGCGCTATCCAAAGAATGTCAAGTATACCTAGTCGCCAGGTCCAACTATGAAGTATTAAAGAACAAGGTCAGTCCCACCCGCCCGCCCGCCATTGTCCCCAAGAAATCCGGGGGTATCCTTGCGGCTTCCCGCTGACGAGGGTTTTCTCCCTGCCTGCATGATAGGGCCTCACCCTCACCTCTTCGAAATTCGGGAACCACGAGTCGATCCAATTCGCAGGCGGTACGTACGCACTGACCTCACCTCTGCTACTTCTTCCCCCTCTCTCCCTTCACCCCCTCGTCCTCCTTTCCTCGACCCCCTGGATCTTCTCTATCCTTCTCATCCCTCTGAAATGTGCTTAAATGAACGGTTCCTCCCGTGTATAGTGTTCCGCTCGTGTGAAGAAGCTGCCGCTCATGATGTGCAGTATGACTTCGGTACGTTCTTCCTCTTCCTCTTTCCCTCTCCCCAGCTCTACCATCGGCTTACCCTCCTTCCCCTCGTCCACCTTGCACTTTCCCCCCTGTTCCTCGCTCTCTGGCCCGCCCATCCGCCCACGTACGGCACGTCACCAGTCATATGCGCCAACAAAGCCCTGCTCGACTCGCACCCCTCCCTCTCGGACCAACTATCACCCCTCATCCGCGACAGAAACGAACCAAGCATCGTCCTTTTCCAGAACGGGGTAGGCGCCGAGGAGCCGCTGCATGTTTCGTTCCCGGGTACCACTGTTATTTCCGCTTGTGTGAGTCCGCGCGGTCGGGTTTCCCTCGAATTCCAATTCCGATACCAGGCTCTGTTACCTGTCCTGCGTTACGCCACGCAGGGAACAACCTACGACGAGCCCCTTCGAAACCCAAGCTGACAAGTGAACATGCACGTTTTGCTCACTCTTCCAGGTATGGACGGGCGCACGGATTCTCTCCCGCGGGCATGTCGAGCAGTTCAACCGTGAAGGCCTGACCATCGGTGTCGACTACCGCCCTTCTTCCATCCCCCGCGCAACGGAAGACGCGCGGCTGGACCGGTTTGTCGGTGTCTTGAAAGCGGGAGGGAGTGAGGTCGCGGTGGTACAGGATATACAGAGTGAGCGGTGGGTCAAGGTTATTTGGTGCGTCGGAAGGAAGGAGGCGTGGTGGTCCCTCTTTTCAAAGAAGTGAGAGGGGGAAGAGAAAGGCAAGCGCTGATTGATTGATGGACGGTCGTCTGTTTGTGGTTGTGTTTGTGGTTGACGTGTGGTAGGAACGCATGCTGGTACGTCCCTCCCATCTAGTCCCCCTGCAGCCCTGCAAATTCCTCCCCCTCCGTCGACTAACGCGCACCATCCCCAAACTCCCCCCTAGGAACTCGGTAACCACCGCCACCCAACTCCGTACCAACCGGTTCCTCTCCTCGTCCCATCCACACGGACACACCCTCTCCCTCTCCCTCATGCACGAAGTTGCGGCCGTCGCACGCGCAAAAGGCTTGACGGTGCCAGAGGGGACGGAGGAGCGGCTGATGAAGCAGTGTACGGATGTGCGGGAAGGGTTGCCGAGTAGCATGATGTTTGATTGTATAGCTGGGAGGGGGATGGAGGTGGAGGTGAGTACCAGGGTGGGAAGAGGCGTGTGGCGTGTGGGTGGGGGTATAGGAGGGAGGCCGGGTCACGTATCGAGCGTTGGCTGATATCGTTCGTTTGTTTGTTCGTCGATGGCTGTGCGGGTGTGTGTTGGATGGGAAATGGGGGGAAACGAAAGGTGATCCTCGGCACACCATTACGCGAAGGTATCCGCCTCGGCGTCCCTGTCCCATCCTTAACTGCGTGAGTCCCCTTCGACCTCTCACTGCACTATTATCGCAACAGAGAACACGCGCTAACCACCCGACTTCCCCGTGTGCGTGCATGTGTGGCATGGCGGTATGCTCTGAATGGAATTCAATCGTTGTCGTGTGATTGGATGGATGCATGAATGAATGGATTGTAGGATGTATGCGATCGTCAAAGCATTAGATTGGAAGAATGCGCATCCGGAGGAAGCAAAGGTCTAGGTCTAGGTCTAGGTCTAGGTCTAGGTCTAGGTCTAGGTCTAGGTCAACAGAGGTCTAGCGAGCAGACGTCTAGGGCTAGGAGAGCTACAGGGAGTCGATACAAGAAATTGAGCGAAAGGAAAGGAATGGATGGATGGGTGGATGGATGGATGGATGGATGGATGGATGGATGGATGGATGGATGGATGGATGGAGGGGTAGGAGATGTATTGGTAAGAGATGTATTGGTGTAATATTCATGTATGTTACTATGAGCAGGTTAGCGGTTAGCCGTTAGCGGTCAGCGGTTTGGTTGTTCGACGTGAGGTGAGGTGAGGTATCCAGAGCGAAGGGAATGTTTCCGAGCTATTTGATCAGTGTTAGACTAGCAGGAAGGAACCGGCAACGGATAATAATAACAATACCTGATGCATGCCTCCATGCATGCATGCCACAACTCAAAACCCAAGGCCCGAGGACCGGCCGTATATTCGGCACCCCCCTTCCATCTGGAATGGAAACCCCATTTCCTGTAAAATCACGCTATTTAGTACTCATTTTCGAGCCATGACGTCGTGTGCGTGTCTCCTCTCCCCTCCCTCTCCTAACTGTTTCCGTTGATCACCTTGATCACCGTCATTCATTCTCCTTTCTCCTTTCTCCTCTCGCCTTTTCGCTCTCCAACGACGACGACACACACCAACAATGCCGGCAGTACCAGCCTCCACTCCTTCCCCGCCTGAGACTCCGTACGACCACCACCACGACCACGAGGCGGAACACCCCACCCGGGTCCTCGGCGGCGTAGGCGCACAGGGAGGAGCAAAACACCGGAATACCAACATCACACGCGTGGAACGGGGTACAGCAGATGGCGATGGCGATGACGATGAGGAGGAAGAGGTAGTGGTGACGGAGAGGACGGCGTTGGTTCCTCCACCCGGAGGTGGACGTGCACGTGCACGTGGACATGGACGTGGAGGCGGACGAGCGTACGATGCGACGAGTGGGAGGGACGTAGATGATGCGGATGTGGAGAGTTTAACGAGTGATTCTGGTAGAGACGCAGATAAAGCCGAAAGGGTAAGCCTCTGTCCAGTCCTCTAATATCATGATTCACGCCTTCTGTACTTGAACGACTTGCTGATATAAGTTGCTGCCCCCCCCCTTTTCCCCACACTGTGACAGAGAATCCTCACCACCCCACTCCTATTCACAATCTTCCTCGCCCTCGTCCTCATCACAGCCATCGACTGGACCATCGCCCTCTTGTTGGCGGAAGGGACGCATTATTCGTTGGAAAAGGTGTGGGGGGAGTTGGGGTTGGGGTGTAGGGGTGATGGGTTGGTGGGGATGTGGGTCGCGGGTGTGGGTGGGTGGACGGGGGTCGGGGCCGTGGTTTTTGTGAGTACGGGTGGGCGACGAGCGGAGCGAGAATATTCCCGAGCGAAGCGAGAATCAGCTCTTCCCGAGCGAAGCGAGAATCAGTCTTCCGAGCGCAGCAAGAGTACTGCGCCGCAGGCTGCGGGTCCGAAGGACTCTCTCTCTCTTCCCGAGAGCGGCGTATGCCGCTCGAGAGTCTTGCTTTTGGCTTCGCCGAGGCCGCCGCCGTGCGGACGAGAAGCAGTCGAGCAGAGCGAGAGTACTGCGCCGCAGGCTACGAGTCCGGAGGACTCTCTCTCTTCCCGAGAGCGGCGTAGGCCGCTCGAGAGTCTTGCTTTTGCCTTCGCCGAGCGCCGCAGGTCGAGAAGCAGTGACTTTTGCCTCTTCAAAGACCACGCAGGCCGCTCGAGGGTAGTCGCCCTCATTGAGCGCGCAAGCGCGAGCCTCAGTGTTTTCTGAATCAGTCTCCTCGAGGCCGCAAACCGAGAATTAGTCTCCAAAGCATCGCCTTCCGAGGCCGTCGTAGGACGGCCGAGCTTCTTGTTCTTCTGGCTTTGACCGAGGCCGCTGCCGAGTGGCCGAGCATCAGTCGAGCGAGCGAGACCCTTCTCGAGCGACGAGCGCGAATCAATGCCTTCCCGAGCGAAGAGCGAGAGTATTCCCGAGGCCGAGAATCAGTACCTCTTGCCTCTCGGAAGGCGGCGTAGGACGCCCGAGCGTCGTCGCGCTCGATTGCTCGGGCCGTCAGTGTCCCCTGCCTTTCCCGAGCACGGCACAGGTCGTCCGAGAGTCTTGCATCCTGCTTTCTTCGGCTTCAACGCAGCAGGCAGGCACGCAGGCAGGCAGGAGCGTGCTGTCGAGCGATTCGTGCGAGAGGAAGCTGCGACGGCGCAGTGCAGTGCAGAGTGGCCGGTCCTGTCGGTGCCGCACATGGATGCAAGTTGCATCAGGGCTTTGGGAACGGCTCGAGTACGGGAACGTTCCAGGCTAGGCTGCTACGCCCGTCCCCTGCCTCGTCGTTATTGCCTTGAACCCTGCGAGGGAAGAAACTTGTTCGGCTTTCAGATAGGGAACGTTGCACGTCACGCTACGTCGGTGGTGATGAGGCGGGTTCCGCCTTTCGGCGCATCTATGGCCAGGGTTCGATTCTAGCAGCGGGAATGGCAGAGGGTCATGGCACGGCTTGATGATGCGAGCCTTCGAAGGATGGCTTGCCTCGCCCTGTGTCTAGCTTTATTGAGCGGATATGTGGGTGACGCCGTTGCTTCTTCCTCGGGACGCCGACATTGCTGGGGGGTTTCGTACAGGCAGACTTATTCCGGATCCTGGCTTCCAGCACTTAGCTTGAAGTCACAAATAATATGATCGCTAATCCATGACCCCCCCCCCTCCCTCGCACAGTTCTCGCAACCCATCTCGCTCCTTCTCCTGACCAACCTCTTCTCCCTCGTCCTTCTCCTCCCGCTTTTCCTCCTCACCATCATCTCCGCACCATTACGCAGAGAGCACTACCCGTTACTCGCTCTCCCGCTCGGCGCAACGGTGATAACTTACCTCCTGGCGATCGCAGCAAGCGTTGCTGTCTCCCGCGCAAGGGAAAAGGAAGGCCGTAGAGTACTTCAAACACTCGCTCGGAGGCATGGATTACGTACCGCGGTACCTGCTGAAGGGCATCAAGCCACTGTCGTCAAGACCACAGCGAACGGGGATCGTACCCGAACGACAACCGCGACTACCACTACCACCGCGCCGACGAGATCGGCGGCGCAGGAAGAGCAAGTGGCGCGTGTGTTGGTTGGGATGGAGAGCAAAGGGTATCTGGGCACGATATGGAGTTGGATTCGTGCGCTTGCGGCGTTTGTCGGTGGTTTGCTGGGAGCCATGTGCCTTGTCGTGAGTTGCCATCCGTCGTTTCTTGTTGTGGTTGATGCTGACAAAGCCGTCGCAGTTGCTGCTCTGCAACCTGTGTCTCTCTGCATATGACAATACGACGCCGCTCTTGCGCGAGGAATCGAAATTGGTGGCCGTACAGCCTAAAGGATACCCCTGGTCGTACAATGTACACTTGCTCTGTGCTGACCCGCCCAAAAAGGGTGAACCGGGAGATGCGGATCCGACGTTTTCAATGTCGCTTCTGGACGACGTGGACGTCCTCGGTGGCGGCGGCGATCAATTCCCGCCGGACCACAAACGGCCACGCAGGAATACAACCCACTTCCCCACGGTACTCTACGAAGCACCCTCTGGTGTTCCGGGCAGTATCGCCTTTTTACCGCCTGCGCGTGTAAGGAACCCCAACAGTCCGTTCCCGCAGCCACAGCCACCGAATAACGGGACCGAGATCAACCAGGTCTCGCCTTACCCTGGCAGCTGGATTGTGGCGCTGCAAGCGGCACACAAGGTTCAACGTGTTTGCGTCTGGGATCGACCTGGGTATGGGTTTAGTGATACGGGGCCAGTAGAGTTTGGACAGGTGGCCGAGAGTCTGCATCAGGCTTTGGAACGTAGTGGTGAAAAGGGCCCGTTCATTCTTGTTGGAGACGGTTATGGCGGGTTGTTGACCCGGGTTTTCGCGGCAAAGTACGCCAGCCTCGTCCACAGCGTACTCTATGTCGACTCTCAATCCGCACAAACGTGGTTCCGTTTCCCACCCGAGTACAACATGTTGACGCTACGTGTCCACCGATTCTTCACCCACTTGTTACCGACATTGATCTCGCCATTGGGTATCACGCGATTCTATAGCTTGTTCACGCAGTACGACCCAAGCATGTCCCGCGTACTGGCATCGAAACGTCCGTCCCCGTCCACAGCTGAACTGTCGACCCCGCTTCGATCACGCTTGACAGCCGAAGTCTATGAATCGCACACACACCACTCGACCTCGTACACTGCGTTGCTGAAAGCCCAGCCTCCGCGATACCCTTCCAACAAACCGGCCATCATCCTCTCCTCGGATGAACAGATGCAGCGTAACAAGGCGTGGGCCGAGGGACAACGTGCGTTGGCCGAGGAGATTACGAGCGAGGAGGGCAGGGAAGCGTGGGTTGTCGTGAAAGGTGGTGTGGGGCATGATTTGTGTAGTCCGACGGGTGGCAAGGATGGACGTGGACGGCGGGCGTGTTCGAGGGCTTTGATTCACTTGTTCTCGATCGAGTAGAGGCGCAAACACTAGAAGATCTAGAGAGGAACGTAGGAACGTAGACGAGGTATAGTGCACCGCAAGCGGTTCGTTGTAGGCATTTTAATTGCGCATCATCATATTCACGGAGTTGAGCTGGATCGTAGTATACTGCAGCGGATGTGTCCGTGGGAACGAGCAGATCTAGTACTCGAGGGGACGGAAGAGCGGCCGAGGGTAGACAAAGTCGGTCGCGCTTGAGCGTTTCAAATCGCGCGGGCGATCATTGAAACAAGAGGTGTTGAGCATACATCTTCAGGTCAATAGTTGTAGGTAATAGCAGTACCCTTACTAGTTAGCGTCGATCGCAGCCCCTGCACGACCTCATCGAATGCATGGCACCAGATCCATCGCCACACGTTGAAGCTTGGCCGTGGAATGCGTTCCCGTCCCATCTGATTCATATGCTCTGAGTCACATGACTTTACTTGCGGGTTGGCGAACAGAGGCAAGATCTGGATCATCCAGCTTTGTTGTCGCCGGAAGCTTCAGATTAGGTACGACTTGGGACATGGCCAGACGATCTCTTGCGCCTCGACGAGTCACCGGAGCTAATCGAGGAGAGCAAGAGCTATACTCCGAATGATTGATAGGGACACCCGCGCCGCGACGTCCGCATCTTCTTCAATTTGCGATCATCTGATGCTAGCGATGTTCCCACATGGCCCCGAATCACAGTCCACGGTGGTAGTGCCTTGTTCTCCATCGAACATCCTTCACTGTCCATCACAGCCAAGTTCAGCTATAGCAGTAGGAAAGGGGCAGAGCCACTGCGTCTCTTCTTGTACTTGCAACTCGATCGCGACCTGCGTGATGGACCGTCACAACGAGTGTCCCTATTCGGTTCGACGATAGACATTACACCCTGTCGAGTCAAGTATTTCGGCTATCGCTCTGCCAAGGTGTACAGGGAGCCTTGATACCACGTAATGCAAGTGATCCGTATGCAGAACCAGAGCGTGGATATAGTTTAATCTTTTGCACAGCCGAGCCAAGGGTTTACAACTTCAAGGCGCAACCCCTGCGACTACCCATGCAGGACATCTTTAGGCGACCCTCTGAACCACCTTTTCCGTCAACCCGACCAACTCTTCCCTCCCCTCACTCTCCGGCAACCGCTCCACAGCCCTCCTCGCCTCCGTTGCAAACCGGATTGCCAACTCGCGCGTCTTCTCCAACCCATCACTCCGTCCTACCAAATCACGGACCATTTGTACGTCCCCTTCTTCTGCGTATTTCCGAGCGATTAGAGGGCCGAGGGAAGGATTGGAACGCCATGCGTAAAGGACTGGTGCGGTTGTTAAGCCTAGGGAGAGGTCTGCGCCGAGTCCTGGTTTTCCGAGTGTCGGTGAGGGTGGCAGGAAATCGAGGAGGTCGTCGATTAGCTACGGGCGGGCGGGTGCGTAGACAAGAGACGAAGTGAGAAGTACGAGGAAAAGAAGCAATAGGGATTTAACAAATGTCAGCGGATGCATCTACATCAAGCGCCACCTCCTGAGCGCCTAACGCACCTGAAACGCAATCCCCAAATTCCTGCCATATGCATACGCAATATCCTTCACGACCTCTCCCTCCCTCACTTCCTTTGCACTCATCCCATCCCTCCATGCACTCGCACCCTGTGGCGAATCATCCGGCGCTCCACATCCGCCGAGGATGACGCTCGCTCGTGCGGATTTGGCCATCAAGGATGCTGTTTTCAGGTACGTTTTGCGCATGTATATCTCGAATGCTTCTGCGCTTGGTCCTGCGGTCGCCTTCAGAGTCGAAGAGGAGGATGTTGGTGAAGAACGCATCTGCATGACTTCCCCTTCTACCAGGTTTGCGATCACTGTCGCTAACAGTTCTACGACTTCCCTTGAGCCGAGACGGGCAAGCGCGACGGATGCGCGGCCGAGTAAGAAGTCGCCAGCGAGGATGGAGAGTTTGTTGCTGAATTGTTGTGGGGCGCTTGGAGAGCCACGACGTAAGGGTGAGTTGTCGATGACGTCGTCGTGCAGGAGAGAAGCGACGTGGATCATTTCCGTGATTGATGCTAGACGGCGTTGCGTGGAGAGGATCGGTGGTGAGTTGGCCGTTGTTGATAGAGGTGACGGTGGTGACTGAGTTTTTGGTGGTGGTTGTGTACGACGCGACGGTGTCGAGCCAACAAGGTACGGCTCGGCAAACACCAAATCCGCTTCGCCCTCCATTCCCATCTGTTCCGGATTCCAATCATTCAAAACACCCTCCACACTCGTTAAACTAGCATCGACACCTCTTCCCATCCTCTCATCCTCTGCTTGCCGCTCACGCATCATATTCCATCCTGCACCACCTAGACCATTTGTTGCTTGTGCCATAAGAAGGACAAGCATCGGACGTAGGTGTTTTCCTTCTGCTTGGAAATAGTATTTTGCTACTGCATCGAGCGATGGATGTGATGAACCGAGGAGGTGGAAGAGCGATGATTTCAAGGAGGAGAGTTCAGATGTTAGGCCCGTTGTTGGTGGTGATGCCGAACGCGAAGGAGGAGGAGGAGGACGATGCGGTGGTGCGGGATCGACTGCAGCGGCAGCGGCGGCGGTAGCGAGTGTCCGTGATCTTGCTCCTCCGGCATGTCTCCGTGTGTGTAATGCATGGCGTGCCAACATCCTAGGTGGCATCTTGGTATGAATCTGTAAAGGATAAGAAACGAAATCTGGTAAACTCAAGGTTGACGACAACTTTTTCCGGTTTTCTGGAGCTCTGGGCAGGTCGATCGGGAATAAAGAAGGCGCGGATGCAGATGGACACCCCTTTACAGGACGTAAATAGGGCGATAAATGTAAATTCCCCTCTAGCAGCTCAGCTATGTTCAAATGTACATTAGCAAATGTTCAACCTCCTACCTCCTCCTGGGTTCCGGGTCCCTACCTCCTCGTGGTTTCTGGGTCCGTCTTCCTCCTCCTTCCTGGTAACCTCGCTCACCCTCACAGAGAACATCAAACTCATGAATCCTTACAGAATATCATTTCCTCACCTTGACCATCTAATACCTCACTTCACACGTCCGTAAAGTCGTTGATACACCATCCGACCGACCGATCCACCCGGCGATGTATTCTGTCTTGCTTGCTGAAGTGCCTGCGCCTGGCCTCTCAAGCACGCATGTCATCTCGCTCAATCAAAAGGTTCCTCGGCGGCTGCCATATCGCATGATGACGTCTCGATTTATGAAATGCCGTGCCCTCGGCCCAACCTCGAGCAGTCTCGGCAGCCAGCTTGTTCATGAAACTGCATGGGCAGAGCGAAGGAAACAACGGTAGTGAGAATGAACGAGCGGAACCTACTCAGTCGCGCTTTGGCGTTTCAAGTCAGGCTTCTATGATTCATCAAAAACGATCCTCCGGAAAGCGAGCCAGGCCAGGATTTTCCAGTGTCTTCTAGCCAATTTATTGCGAAAACTAGAGATTCCTCTTCATTCCATTCGGTTCAGCAATATCGTCGACTTGGACTGTAGACGGCCACCTTTCGTCCCACAAATACTCTACATCACCTTCACAACCTCTCCACGCACGTCTCAGCATTACCAACAATCGAGTAGAATCGTCGATTTCACGTCGAAACAGAGGAACTTGTGTCGACACATCAGTGCGAGACAACCAGTAGCCTCGATCATGACTGAACATGGCAAACTCGTGGAGCAGATCCGAAGTGCAACAGAGTCGGATCGCTGAGCTGGAAGGCGACAAAAGACGGATCGCCGAAGAGATGCAAGTGTTGAAAAAGGAGCTGGAGGTCGCGAGTCAGCGGAATGGACGCCTGGAAAGGGATGTTGAAATGTTGGTTGCTGAGAGAGTTGAGAAGGGAATACAAGCAAATGTGAGTTGTGCTGTTGTGCCGATATCCGCTCGTAACGTGACACTTACGCAGCTCACCGTGCTGCTGTATCTGTTTTATCAGGGACCTCCTATCCTTCCTATCGAGCTTATCGTAGTCGTCGCCGAATTGGTTGCAGGCAGTGTGAATTACGGAACACTAGCAAATCTGAGCGCCATCTGCCATATCGTGCGCGAGGAGGTTATACCAGTTTTGTGCAAGACCGTGATACTTTCATCGAGGGAGATTGAGGCCTTGGCGGGCGGGGAGATCGAAGGTAGTGAGATACGAGCCTTTTTCAAACGTGAAGGTAAACACACAAAGTCGGTACATAAGCCCTTGCAGAATCCGTTTCCGGAGTAACTGATCTGGTCTAGCTCTTTGTCCCAGACATATCATCCTTTGCAAGAGGGGCCATGAATCAAAACAGGTTAAATCGCTCTTCCCAAACCGGTCTACCGAAATTCACCGTTACATCTTCTGGCAGGACGATCGTAACTGGAACCCTGTAATTAAAGAAGCAGTCAGCCTTCGTATCTTCAAAGCCGTCTCAAGTACATCGTTGATACATCTGCTACGTACGTCAGAGGGATACAAGCGGTCGTTCAATGGCTCTCCCGGCCCTGCCATTCTTCAGATGTTACTGAATTGCGTAGCAGTCGAAAAGGAAGGAAGGATTTTGCACCATTCCGACGACAGTCGAGAAGCTCTACTGTGGACCGAATACTATCCTATGTGGTATATGATCTTTGAGATTGACCAGTCCGCCAGCACGACAGGTCGCTTGGAAACGCTAAAGTATCTCTGGCAGGCGATTCGAGATCCACCGCACGCGCGCGCTGGCTGCCCGACGATACGCTTGAGGATCAGAAGCATGATAGCATTAGACATGCTCCTCCATTCCGTAAGCCGAAGCGTTTCAACCCATCTTTCCAAACGCTCACAGCTGATGTTGAACAGTATAGTTCAAACATCTTATAGGACGTTCTCCAAGTGAGATGAAATTCGTTGGGACTTTAAACTGTTCGGTCTCATTCATACCACTATTCGTCGTGGTGTGCAAGAAGATGTGCTCGGACATGCCAAGTACTCCCGCCACGACCGCTACCTTGATATCGCTCACCAGTGACTCGCGAATCTGGAACGGCGCTCATCATACAATCACACCACGAATTCTGGAATGGACCGTTCGTCCTTCCGCAGGAGCAGACGAAACTACTACTGAAGACGACGTCACGTCAGCGAGATTCACATTGCCGCTGGAAGAAGCTTTTCACAACTTGATACTTTACGAGGAAACCTTCACACTGCCTACGGTACACCAGGATGAAGCGGAAGCGTAGGATTTGCTATGGATACTAGGACGAAATGATGTGCGTGTTGAAGTTAAGAGGCTGGTCGCAAATGTATTGGGTATATGGGACCGGTGGAAAGGAACTGTGCCGGTATTTGTTTCCCTCGCATGTCATGCATGGTCACAATCAGACAATGCAAACAGTTGTTCGAGCGTTTCTCTATATATGTTGTTGGACGTCACAAGAATCTGTTGTTGTAAGTGCATATCAAATATGGATAAATATGTGCAAGCTGGACTGTACTTGCGGGAATACGACAGAGCTACCCTCTTTTCCTCTCAACAAGGAAGAAGCAATGTTCAGGCAGTTTGTCATCCAGCCTTGGCCGATTTCCTGGGTTCCTCTGGATAGGGAGGGAGGTTAACCAGGTTACTACCAGATTGAAGCGCAGTTATAGTGAATTTCAGTCAGTCGCATGTTTTCGCGTTTCAGGTTGCAGGCGGCGGATCCGGGGGTGCCGGTGGTAGGTCGGAACTTTGATGATGATCCGTGCAATCTTGTTTCGCAAAGTAGTCACGGCAATTATCCGTCCGAGGTCGAACGCATCCTCGTCGTCATCACCAGGTCTACGTCGTCAATCAGATCGACTGTTTCGACCGTGAGTACCCGGCGCGCCGTCGTAGCGGGCTCCTATCGGAACATGAATGCTAAATCATGAAGCCGATGTTGCACAACAGGAAAGCTCCAAGAGTCCATAGCAACGAGAATATCCGACAATATCGCTTGCTCGAACAGAGTCGACCAGCATCCCGTCGTGCTTTCCTGCACCACGCAATCAATAGAAGCACTACAGGTTAAACTCGGCGACCGCGCAACGATTTGCAGTCAAGGCGAGGAACGTAACCTTTTCTCAGCGATAAAGACCAGTGATGGACTCGGTTACACGGAAGTTGTCGCAGGAGGAAGAGAGCATGTCTGCCGGTGTGCTAGGAAATACGAAAGTAATGGTCGAGAAGTTGGTAGATACTGGAGTCGCGATGACGGGAAAGGAGGCGTCACTTTTAGAAGAACGAATTGAAGAGTCGAAAAAGGAGTATACTGGTACAAGCCAAGTCGTCGAGAAACTCACGCCAATGGTCGTTTCAGAGGTATGTGACTTTCCTCAACCCTTATCGCGGAGATATCCATCATCGCTGACAATTATATGGTGCGAGCGACATGAAGACGTCTCCTATCTTGCCTTTTGAAATTATCGTGATCGTAGCGGAATGGTTCGCAGGTGGTGGCGACTTCGGGACGCTAGCTGCGCTCAGTGCCACTTGCTCTACTGTAAGACAAAGCGTTGTGCCAGTGCTCTGCGAAACGGCGGTCGTCTCATACGAGGTGATGGAAAAATGGAATCAAGAGGGGTATGCCGTGCGATCGTTCTTCGAACAACATGGAAAATATACCAAGTACGTCGTCAATCGGATTGACCTTCCAATGCTTACACTGAAGGACGAACAACGGACGTACCCGTCATCTAGGCATCTTGTTCTCTTCGGTGACCCTATTCAACTAGTAGCGCTCCAGTCTCTATTCCCAAACCGTTGGGCAACGATTATTCGAAACATCGAAGAAATCAAAGACGATCACTCGAATACCAAGAAGTACGAAAGAGTCAGTCTCTGTATCGAACGAACTATCACTGTCTCTTCATTGCAAGACTTGCTGCACGTTTCGGCTAGATGCAGAGCGCCTGTCAGTCCTGATGGGGACAACCTGGATTCGATGTTGACCTGGATAGGTATATCAGAAGAAGGGAGGATAGTAGGCTCTCACGATGAGCAACAAGGCGCAGTATGGAGCCACTATCCTTGTTCGTTCGATACCCGATGGCTGTTGCTTGACAACGAAGAGACACGATGTCGGCTGGACACGCTGGTTTATCTGTGGAAGGCGACCCTGCACAACGTTAAAAATAGCGAGGTTGTTTACTTGGATATAGTTCTGGTAGGCACTATCCAAGGACTGGAGACATCACTCGGTGCAGTAAGTCGTATCTGTTCACATTGATTTATCGTACTTCCGCTTACAGCTTGCTTGCAGCTCATTATTATGGTGGATCATCATCCGAGTAAACAATTCCAACCGTTTATCGACATTGCTGAATGCCCGGTTTCCCTTGCCGAACTGCAGGAAAGAATCCCTGCCTTTGTCACACTATGCAAAAAGATGTGTTCCACGGGCGTTTTCGAGCCTGGAAAGATCTATCCCTTGATCGGGATCCACGATAGTCACTGCCAAGGCCATCACGCAGACCACGATCACGCTACTAGTCGATTGCCATGCTGCAATTGGTGCGTTGTACGGGATGATGACGACCAGTCTGCGTCGGACGACGGAGATGTCGCGACGGGATTTACGGTCTCCTTGCAGCATGCGATTTGCGGCGAGGTGATGCATGAGGAAACGTTCAAGGTAACAAAGCAGGATTTGGCTCGAATCGCGGTCTAGTTCCTCACACCCAGCGGGATCGTTCTGGACAAACCGACAATCGTCACTCAGTTTAAAGGCATTGGAGGATGAAAGTGGTAGAGATTTCCTGGTGGACGTGTATTAAGTGCCGCTATTTGCAGGGAAAACGCTGGAATCTATAGTAAGATTCGAAAGACGGAGATCAGGACAGATTTGAAGTCCTAGTAGCGTATGCATTGACTGCTGCGGTGGCACAAGGTTGAAAGGATATTGTTGAGCTACGGGCCGAGGACGATGTTGTATCTCCGGAGACGGCTTATTCCTATCTTACCTTTGTTGTTGTCAAGCGGTACTCCGTACGTCGAAACGACAATCCTTTTTCGCTATCTACTTGTGGCGACAGGGATAGGAGTCATACTTTCATGATGTTGCATTGGACATTGGCATGATATGCGACTTACGAATGATGTACTGGTAGTGGTGAGCAACATCTGGGCACGTGAAGAAGTGCGTCTGAATTAGGAACAATAGTTAATGCTCTGATCCTGTAGAAACGCAATCGTAACCAGCAGTGAACGGGCTTGGCTTGGCGATGCAGTATCATTGTACGATATATATGATGTCCGAATATCATTGTATGGTGTCCGAATCGATATCATACAAAGAGATTGTAAGTGGCGGCCTTATGATGTTCTACTTGGATGGCAAGGACGAACATAACATGATTCCATCGAAATACATTCACAATACCGTTTACCCTGTGAACTCGCTCCGACTGAGAGTTCAAGCCGTCGTGCTCTCCCTTTCCGAGAGACTGGTTTAGAGTAGGTCCAATCGTGGAGCAGATAGCTTTTTTCGAACCGTCACCTCGACCAGGTTGGAACCAGGTTGAGACGACTGCCAAATTCGACGATAAATTATGGCGATAAAGTTCGAAAAGAGTCTTTTAGTGAGCAGCTCGTTACCACGGCGATGTGTGGGAAAGACGGCGTATCTGAGAAACAGCAGATGCAACGATCAAACACGGCAGCAGTTGCAATCGATGCGCCTTTACTCATTTGGTCTTCTTCCCTTGACCGGAAAAGGTCTTCGAACGTGGCGGATCCTTCCTCTAACAATCGTTCCGCATTTTCGCCAAAATCTCCTGTCTCGTACAGCACCGACGAGAGCTCCTTTCTGACCATCTTGCCCATCGAAGTGACGCTCGCGAGGGTTCCAAAGCTTGAACTGCTGGCGAGGCATTCGGCAACGAGGACTATGAGTTCGAGTGGCACGATAGGAGGTCCCTAAGCCATCATATGAATGGAATCAGTCGGCGAGTTCTCCGCGCAATAGTCAACATTTGCACAACTCACGTTAACAATAAGCCCTGCTTCAGGTCTCTCTGCGACGAGAGTCTCAACATCCTCTTTGAGACGTTCGTTCGCCTCTTGTAGTTGTACAATCCGGCCTTCTAGCTCTGCATTACGCTGTTCCAGCTGATCGTTACGGTCCTGCCGCGCCAGCACTTCTTCTTCCGATTCAGCGATAAAGTCCTCGGCTTGCTCCTTGTCATTCTCCAACATGGCAATAGTATGATTCAGGTCTTTCGCCTCAGCTTGGCTGGTTGGAGAAACTCGGTACGTCCGGCCAGCTGTTTAGTCCTAGCAGATAGTACGGTGAAATCACTAGATATCTTGAATTGGTTTCGAACCCTATCCGTTGTTTGTTGTTGTTGAATTTTGAGCGAAACGTGACATGAAACGTGAAGAAGCGCGACTGACTATGATATCCACTACTCCGCCACCATCCATTAATTCCTGTTCCTCCTTACGAAAGTGCAAAACCCTTGCGTACCCGTACGCTGTCCGTCACCACCTCTCCTCGGCATGGCACAGAACGGGACATGGCGACCCATTTATCTAGGATATCATCTGAGCTTGTACGAAAAAGAACAAGATCCCCAGGTCGTAACTGATCTTGAGGCATCCGGCAATAACAAAGCTGATCCAGATATCGCCTCTTCCCGCCATCCAACCGGTGATCGAAGGACCCAAACTCTGAGATACGGTTTTCACGACATTCAGGGTACCCATCACCGCCGTTCGCTCGGTAGCGGGTACGTATGATGCGTGAAAGCGCTCCGAGGCGCTCCGTCCATTGTCGCTGTGCAAAATCGAAGGATGAGCAGCGCGCGTGCTCCGAAGAATGACGATGGCAGTGGAAGCAAGGCGAGGCAAATGGCGGAAGGCAGGTGTGTAAACGCCATGGTTTTGATGTTGCCGATTCGGCGTGCCAGGGATGCAGCGAATAGACTTGATATAGCGGCGATGGTCGAGGTGGTGAAAAAGGTGGTACCTAGGGTACCCGGGTCCAAATTGAATTTGGTTGAGAAAAAATAAATGGTAAATGAGCTGCACGTAGGGCAGGGGTATGTTATCAGCGGATGACCCCGAGTGTTGCCTTTCTAATGACGTTACTCACAGGGGAACGAGACCAGATGCCAAATTATCCACGCCGAATAGGCCGCTCAGAATCACTAGCTTTTTCCGTGTTTCTGCACTAAACGTCGGAGATGCCGCCTTTTGCGTTACCTTCGATGGCTCTGTCACTTGGCCTTGCTCAGTGAGTTCAAATGCGCGCACCAATCCTTCCGATTCTTCGACATCCACATTATCGGTGACATCCGCCATCGCTTTGTTGATTTCCCGCACTTCAAGCTCACACCGGTCACTAAGGAGCGTGGTGAGAAACAGCTTGATGATCGCCCAAACGATATATAGGACAAAGATGACCCGATCCGCTTGTCCACTGGGCGGGCCGTTACTGGTCAACCAAGTTGTCAACCACCCGGCCGTGAGCGAGCCGCATGCCGATGCTAGCCCGCCGACAAGGTTGTACCATGCGAAAATGGTGGAGCGGTCCGAGGCGGATACGAGCTGGGCGAGCGTTGATTCTTCAATTGCTTTGAAGGGGCCGATTTCGTTGCCACTATGGGAGGAAGGAATTCAGCTTGTGCGACTGAGTGGCAAACTTTGACGTGATCCTTTGAAATATTCTGGCTCTACTCTAGGAGCCGCTATTGTTAGTAGGACGTAGATGCCATCGTTGGTGATCCGTTTTCGAACAGCCGGCTTGTGGTCGTTCGGAAATGGCCATCGCCTGAGCAACCAATGAGCAACCAATGGTCCACTCCTGCTAGACTTTGGAACTATGACTTATCCTGCCTAAAATACACAGGGCCGAGTCCCGTCGAAATGCCTGCGACCGACTCCATTCCCCGCCGCCGTCCTAGATAAAGACTCGCTTCCGTCCGCCTTTCTGCCTTGAAAAAATCGGACTCGACTAGCTCACCTTGGACTTATAACCCCAACGACCGCCGCCGCCAGCAACCAACCGAAGGCACTCGCGCTGGCGAACACTGCTCCACTGATCGCCATCAACCCGGCTCCGACACTCAGTACCCTCCGTCTGCCCCACTTGTCCGCATACGCTGTGAGGACCCAGCTTCCCGCGACATCCCCAACTAGAGTAAGCGTCATGAACAACCCCATACTGAAATCCGACCATCCGAGTTCGGTAGAAAGGTGGTGTGTAAGAACGAGAGTCGATTGACCGTACGCTATGAATCGGACCGCGCGGGAGAGAAGGAGGAGGTGGACGTCCGGCGGGGCAGCGAGCAGTGTTGGGAGACCGGATTCGGCGAAGAGGGATTCGAGATGACGGTGCATGCTTGTAGTCGACAAGGAGACTGGGGTGGTCGCACCATACTGTTGCTTATAGTTTTCGACTTGTTACTATACCGATCACTAGATAAAGAAAGTGGATAACTCGGAGTCGTCGTTGAATAGACCCCACGTTGGGTGCTGAAATAGCTAGTACACGGCATATTCAAATTCCGGATTCAACTACAGTACAGTAGTCTAGTGTAGCTCAAAGCGAACCGTACAGATGGCAGAAGAATAACATTCTGTGTTCAAGCTTCAACGGGCGGCGTGAGTCGCGTTGGATGCGGGTAAAGTAGCTTCTCGTATAGGTAACTTAAAGCTGTCATCATTCGCTCGATGCTATACCTCACCTCAGCGAAGAGCGCTCACTAGCGCGGTTACATTGAGAGAGCGCCAGCTAGCGGGTCAGAACGAGCGGCATGTATAATGATAATATATCTCTACGTCGCGCATCACAAGAATCCAGTGTAACTCCCTCAATAAACCCATCTAATAGACCTGCAGGATAGAAAAAGCATCAGCACTTGTGGACACGAGAAAGAACACAGACTACTCACCTCGAGAACGTAACGCTCCTCTTCCTTCAACTCTTCAATGTAATCCTCTGCCTCCTTTCGCTCCTTGCCGCCATTCTCGACCAAACTGCTGACAAGCGCTTCGTATACATCAGGAACGGGCCACGTGGGTCCACAGAGGTAGAAGTAGGCAGCGTCGGGTCCCTCAGCCAAGAGCATCTTGGATAAGAGGGCCTTGTCCTGCTTCATTTTGTGCTGGATGTAGGACTTGTCCTTGCCGTCTCGAGAAAAGGCAAGTCCGGCGTGGGTGATGATTCCTGCATCCATGTAGGCTTCGATTTCCTCGCCCTATTCGTAGTAAAATTAGCACGACGCGCAAAAAAATGGTTTTCCACGGCAACTCACGTAGAGGTACTCCTGCGACCTGTATCGCGAACCAAAGTAGTAGATCAAAGGTCCGACCTTGATTCCCTGCTCACGCTGCCACGCTCGGTGCTGGATGAACGCTCGGAAAGGAGCGGCACCCGTTCCGAGACCGGCCATGATGACCGGCTGGGTATCGAGAGGGGGCAATTTCATGACGGATGGTTTGATGCTCACGGTGACCTGAGCACCGACGGCAAGACCGGCCAGGTATCGCGTACATTGACCGAATCGTGGGCTGCCGGAGGGTGTGGTCCAGTCGACGGTAACAATCAACAATTCGACCTTGTCTCCCACGGCTTTTTGCGAAGAAGCGATGGAATAGTGTCGCGGCTTGATCTCGGGGATCATGCCAACGAGTTCCTCGATGGATGGTCGAGCAGACTTGAATTGCTTGAGCACGTCGGCGAATGTGACTGTCTCCTTTTCAGACATTTTCTTGAACAGCGCAACACCTTCGGGCGCAGCGATGAATCGAAGTGTGCGTTGATCGTTCTTGTGGGTGGCAAGAGCAGCCAACGAAGCATAGAATGACTTGCTGGGTTTACCGAACAAGTCGAGGTTTTGCTGCAATAGCTGGAACACGGTACGCGTTTCGTAGGTCTTGCCATGATCGTGCGGCGAGGGGAAGGAAACGAGTTGCGCCGGATCCAAGCCGTACCATTCCATAAACTCGAGTACCTCGGCCTCGTCATTCCATCCATGAATACCGAGTGCCTCACCGACTTCGTATGTGAGTCCAGTACCGGCGGTATCGAACCCAATATGGAAGACGTTTCGGTCGTACGTCTCGGGCGTCAACCTTCTGTTTTCGGAAACGGTAATGACAAACGTCTTTTCCTCCAACGATGGTCGCAGGGCGAGAACACCGGCGGTCGGATCCTCTGGTGCGATTCGAGCGGCCGCTGCATCCGCCGGGGTAGTCGTACCGTACTCGAACGCTTCCTTGAACATGAATTTCCGGGCGGCAAGGGACCAGTCACCACGCTGGGGTGCGCTGTCAACGTTGACATCCACCATACCTCGTTCACCGGCCAAAGCATCCCATTCCCAAGCACCCTTGGTCTTTTCCTCGTGTTTGACTTCTTCTGCTTCTTCGGTGTTCCATCCAGAGATGCCCTCGACTTCCGTCAACCCAGCTTGCGCTTCCTCTGACAGTTCCCGGGGTACGTAGCCGCCGTAAAAGGCATCCAACACCCGAGATACGGAACGGGTAAGCTTTCGTGTCGACGTGTACAACATCAAAAAGGCGACTTGTTCGACGATCGGGTTGTTGCTAGGCGGGAGGAGGAAGACACGAACGTTCCTGTCCTTGATCGTTTGTCGTTCCGCACGAGTGAGCTTGGAAGCGACTTCTTCCTCGGACCACGGAACGACGAGGACGAGTAGTGCGTTGTCAGCGAGGGTGGAGATGAGGTCGTTTTGCTTGAGGATCTGAGGTTCGGTGACCCATACGACGTCGGAGCGTTCGTTTACGCTGATCGGGACGTATGCGACGGCGGCGTCCTTCTTGGACTTGGAGGAAGCGTCCTTTTTCGTCAGCGTGAGTACCGACTTTACACCCTGGGCGACGGAAGAGCCGAACTGAGCGATTTGGGTCGAAAGGGAAGGAGACGCGAGGAACATGTGTGCGATGAGTTCCGGGACCGGGTGGGTGGCAGAGGTGTAGAATGAGACGGTCTTGGTTTCATTTTGTGCGGGTTGATGGCCGTTGATGCCGTTTGCAGACGGAACCTGTTCAGCGAGGAAAGCGACCAAGGACGCGGAGTCGCTGGTGGGGAGGACAGCGGACTTGATGACCGGGAGACGAGGTACACGGGTAGAAGTACTCGACGAGCTGTACACGCTTGCCAACACCAGATCCTTGACCGCGCGGACAGACGCAGAAGAGTCGGCGAGGATGGTTACGTTGGCGGATTTATGAACGGAAGTGACCAGCTCTGCGAGTTCCGAGGAAGGAGACCAGCTGTTGAGGGTAATAACCGCCACGTCGGAAGTTGCCTTCTTGGCCAAGAGGTTGGCAGTGTGGCTCGCTGGGAGGAGGAAGAGCTGCTTGGCGTTTTGGACGTTGCCGTGGACGCTGATAGGCGTGGACTCGGTTGCGTTACCGGAGGGGTAGACAAAGTCGGAGACTTGACGTCCAGCGAAGGTGGATTCGATGAAATGGATGGCCGACTTGTTGGAGGAGAGGAGGGCGGCGGATGTGTTGATGATGGCGGAAGGAGTGGCGGAGAAATGGATAGGGTATTTTTCGGTAGAGAGAGAAGCAAGGTGCGGCACGACTGATGCGAATGAGTCGGTGAACGATAGGTTGGCATCGAGCTCGGTAGTGGCGACATGGACGACCAGTTTGACGCCGTTTGGAGCTGCGGCGAGGGCGGGGAGCAGCAATGGCAAGGTCGTGGTGGTCGCGAAAACAGAGATGGTCTTGTCGGCGGTGGAAGGTGCCTGCGAGGCGAGTAATCCGACGAGTGCGGTACCGGCACCAGCACGGGTTTGGTATTCAAGGACCTTGGCCAACTTTTCCTGCTCATCGAGGTCGGACCAAGCGACGACGTCGGATCCGAAACCAACAGCCTTGGCGTCGTCAAAGACGACCACAGTGGCCGAATGTTCAAGAGCGAGAGATTCAACGATCTGAATCGCCGATGCGTATACGGTTTGACCCGTCTTCTTCTTGCTGGCGAGCGGGTTTACACCTTGCGAGTGCAAGATACGTTGAAAGTACTTTGCGTCTTGCACTTGAGCGCCGTGAGCGATCCTGAAATCAGCCGAGGGGACGTGGTGTGCGCCGGTATCGACCATGGATGGACCATTACTGATGGATGGGTCTTCCTGTCCTTCCGTGGGGTCGGGAACACGAGGCAAGGATGACTCTGGCTCGGTTTTTGGGTCGGTCGGGCGCGGGTGATGCGTCTTTGTGACCGGTTTCGAGTCCTGGCTGGACGGCGGGACGCGCGAGGAAGAGTTTGTCATTTTTCTGTGAGGGAGAAAGGGAGAAGAGGTTAGATCTGTGGAGGTATGGAGGGCCAGTCCAAGACGTACTGATAACTACTGACTCTACGGAGAATGCTGAAGGGGTAGGCCAGGCCAGGGGTGGTATCGTGGTCGTGGCTGGGTGTGATATACTGGTGGTGGTAAACAGCTCGCCATCCCATCCCCCGGATTTTCGGATCGGGCGCGGATACAAATGAGGCGATCGTAGATGGCGACATATAACGATTCCGAATATCGATACACCCACCAACCACCGCTGGAGCTGATGTAACAGCTCTTCGTGATAATACCTCAACTATGCGCGGACACATCGCTCTAGTAGACATCTAGCTTGGAGCTGTGAGGTAAAGTGCAGGGACATCATCTTGATATATAAGAAGTCTGATTGTCACTAGGTTTATACGAGCTGCGAGTGATGAACTACGTGGCTACATGGCTATCATTATTGTATACAAGATGAGAAGGCTATCCGCATTTTTCTGCAGCCAGTTTGGATTAAGATAAAGGGGTTTCCGCATAAAGCACAGAAGAGGAAATCGAAGCAAATGAATCGGAAATACTATGGCGATGCAAAGCAAGGTGGGCTGTGAGCGAGGTGTCATGAAAAAGCGACAAAGGTGAACGCCAGCCAGGTAATGGTGGATACCGTGAGAGCTTGGCTTTCATCGTGCTGAAACCCGATAATGGTTTGCCAGACGAGTCCCTATTAGAATAGAATCCTATCTTTACTCTCGAGTGTTGCTTCGGTCTCCGTGTATGAATCTCCAAATACAGGCAAAGTACCTCTTCCTCTTCCTGCTCGTTCTCGCCTTTACAAGAGACACGCAGAAGGAGATTCTTCCAGAAACCTGACGTTCTGCTTTCCCCCTCACGTTCGTTCGAGATGGCGTCCACGATGATCTTCCTCTGCGGTACTTGATCTGTTGAAAGAGGACCATCACCGCCCACGGACGGGGGGATAAGAGATGCCGTGTGCACTGAACTCCTTCCCGGTTGCGTATCATCGCCTACGATAGTACCTCGCCAGAGACTTACGCTTGGAATGGTGGAATATGGCGGTAGGGCAGATGATGACAGTTCCGTTAGCCGCACTGTAACTGCCTGCCAAGGAATTGATTCACCGTTCTGGGGGTTCCTGAATCTAAGTTCCCCTGTTCGTGTCGTGTACGCCATTCGACTTCTCGGAATGACCGCAACGTTATCAAGGGTGGACAGGAGCCCTTCGGCGGTCTCGAGTGATAAACCACTCAATATCGATGGATCGGCGTAAGATAGGAAGTCACTTATTGGAAGCGACATCTGAGGGAAATGTCTTCGGCGTAAAGCTGGCGTGAAGGACAATTGTGTTTTTTTGATCGGTATTGTCAAGTCAAGTCTGTCGGTATTGCCCACTTGCAAGTTTACTCCTACATATAGCTCGGGCGTTTCTTGCGCTATGACTGAAACAGATAAATTGCCTTTTTTCGCGGTGAACATAGGAAGCTTACGGACTATCGACTTGCGGCAGTGCGTGCACGTCATTGCTGAAGTGCGCTACCACCCGATTCGTTTCTAACCGGCTCGCAATTGGCATCTGATCCTTGAATGGAACGCGTAAGGATTTTCGAACCCCTTTGGCCAGGCAAAGCACTTTGACGACCCTTTACATGCTATCTGCTGTCCGAAAAGAGCTTGCAGGCACATTCATCGGGTTATAGCTAGCTGTATAGCCTGCGCAAGGAGACGCCTGCTGTACGACTTGTTGAACTGCCCAAGTCTGATGTGGATATCGTTGTAGGAAGAGACGTCGTCTCGGCGTGGTCGGACTGGTGATACAAGGAAACGCTATGCATTCCGCCGTCTGTCGATACGTTGGTGTTGTGAGCTGGCCGTCCGGAAAGTCATGACTCCGTTCAGTCTATGCCATAAGAATCGATGCCAACAACTTGCAAGGCAATCCTGGTTTCGTGAACGATGTTATCCGTTGACGTGCGACGTACATCACCCGACCTAGTGCATCGCTCCTTGGCAGAATTGGAAGGAAAGGACAGTTTGTGTGAAGACCTCGTAAGGGAAGATAGTTGCGAATAGGTTGATGTCTGTCTGTGGCTGGACCAGAAGCTAGTGAACTCCTGAAGCGTCGACGATCTCTGCTTGAGGCGGATATATAAGTAGCTGGGTCAAGCTGGCGCATGTTCACGAGGCAACGCTCTCCTTACCATCGCTTTTGTCTCTAGACACTTTCCGCTCTTCGTTCTCTGATGCATGCTTGTGGCTTTAAGGAGTTGAGCGACATTCCTGGAATCCGCATAGTCTTCCCCGATCAAGCCAAGCCATGAACGACAGAGTCGTCGCGCAAAAAGATAATTTTCACCAGACAACAACGTCAGGGACACGAGAGAACGATATAGTTTTGGCGCAGATGCCTAATCTGTTGTCGGGACACATACTTCTTGGTCCAGACGAGCTTCTGCGAAGAGAATAGATACGCGTGTTAGCCTTGACAATAAGAATCACACAGCGGCACGTACATACTATCGTGGTCTCCGCCGGGCGATACCAGCCCTCCGGTAATCCTTGAGCCCCGAGCTATAGTGAAGAAAGACGTAGTTATGACTTGAATGTTGTCTGTCAACGCTAGCAGAAGAGCAGGTTAGCATGGTTAGCAGTGACATGGTGAGCAGTGTTCGAAGGTGTAAGTGGGGGGTCCATAACCCGGCGCCCGGTGGCTGGGATCAATCGAAGAACCCCCTCTTTACCATAGCTGGATGGGTGAGGAGGGAAAACGACTCCTCGGCGACATAACAACCCTATCATATACCAAAACGTTGAGCCAAGCTTCCTTTCTACACCTTCCGCAATCGCCATGCAGACTGATGTCGAGCCACACGAGCTCGTACAAGCAGTCGCTCTCCTGCTGCAGGAAAAAACAGCAGCCATTGCCGACATTCAGCGCGAGAGGGATGCGAATTTGCGGGAACTGTATCGCATGATCACGGCGGTTGTGCACGGTGATGGAATGCTCGATACGCTGGCCGATGTAGAGGAATTGGAACCTGAAGGTGACGAGGGGTGGAACTTGTTCAAGAGTGAAGCGAGTTTGCAGGGAGAAGGAGGAGGAGGTTTAAAGATCGCTTTACCGGATCTTGCAGCGATCGAGGTAAGCAGTAATGCAATGGAGGTTGATGGCGAAGGGGAACAAGTTCGACGGCAAGTAGAGGAAGATGAGGTCGAGAGGGAAGTGTTGCAGGACACCATCTCACCTCCAGCTCCCGTGATTGCCGAACCGTTCGTCGTACCGACTATTCAAACAGCAGCAGCCGCACGACAGGTGTACATCCCTCGCTCCCTCCGTTCTGACGCAACAAATACAGCAACTACAACCGCTACAGCCATGGCAGCTCCACGATGGATCAATGGACGTCTCAATCCGGCTGCATACGAACCTCCAATGGATCCAAGAATATGGCCGGTCGCTGCGTCGGGTCACACGACGGAACTAGGATTCGGGAAAGATGGCAAGGAAGGGTCAGAGGGGATGCAGATGGCGGATGCAGTAGTTCGAGGAGATCCATTCGAAGTGTTGATTCCGCTCGAAGATCCGTATGCTGCCAACCTTCATCCGTTACCACCGGTCAACCAGCCGTTGAAGCACAAGCATCACCATCATCGACGGGAAAGCGGGAAAAGGGAGCGCACCCGGTCGGCTGCGGATGGAACAGCGACGTCTTCAACGACAGCGTCTCCTGCGATCGTGCCGGATAATCCAACATTCGGGAATTTCTCATTCGGCGTGCCACCGGCGTATATTCAAGCCTCGCAAAAACGTTCAAAGATTGGGCTGTACCAAGCGCAACAGTACGGACATACGCAAGGAAAAGTTACGGGAGGGAAAGTAGAGGATGTTGTTATGGAGGAGAAACCGAGTGTGCCAGCGATGACTACGATGAACCCGGTGCTTGCGAATCCTACGGACGCTACTACCGCTCTTGCTCCACCTCCTCTACCGGTTACTTCCGTAACGACAACAGTAGCAGCATCAGAACATGAGCCACGCGGAACAATCATCAACCCGATCTCGTCGAGCACGCTTGCACCCGCTACTCGTGCGTTGCCGGCAGCAGGAACGGCCAAGGGAATGGATCTGGTAGAGTTGGGCGTTGCGTTCAAAGCGAATCCGTTAAGTCGGATGATAAAGAAGACGAATAAGTGTCTTACGTCGCGGGATTGGCAGGTACGTTTCAGGCTCAATTTCTCTGCGAGTAATGCAGGCGATCGCTGATCAAGGTTGGTGTTGGTGTGCTTTCTCAGACGGCTTACGAAGAAATCAAGTACACTCGTGCAATGGAACGGATCGAGCAGTTGAAGCATGATAATCAGTGGAGTTTCCGGCAGATGAAGAGGTTCAAGGGCCCTACGGTTGCGAAAGTGCACTGGGATTACGTGCTTGACGAAATGGTGAGTTGGAACATCAAGGAATGAGCGAAAACCTTGGCTGATATTTGGATGAGTAATGTTCAGCGCTGGTTGGCGACGGATTTCAAGGAAGAACGGAGGTGGAAACTTGCAGCGGCGTACGAGATTGCTGCCTGGTGCCGGGACTGGTATCACGCGAGTGAGGAACGAAAGGCGGCGATGAGCGTCGGTGGAAGGAAATGGGGTGCGCTGCGGTCCACTGGTAGACAAATGGTTGCTGATGCGGAGGGGAAGAAAGCGGAGGACGGAATGGTAGAAAGTGAAGAGCAGGTGGATCAGGTTGTTGCAGATCTAAAGCAGAGGGAAGCAGAGATTGCCTCGGTCGAAAAAGAGCTCGCCAGCGGGAAGGCTGGATCCGTTGCCACCGACCAGATCAAAGCTGAAACGACAGCCTTAGATGCACAGGTGGAAGGAGAAAAGACGGATACCGTCGCACCTGAGGATACGGACGGTGACGCTGATGCGGATGGGGACGCTGAGGGTGAGGAAGATGATGGGGAGGATGCCGTTGGGGAGGTGGATATGGAGGATGTATATACTGATGGGCAGGCAGGGCCACAGGACATGGGTAAGCCTAGCTTACTTGAGTGGAATGTATGCGAGCTGACTGTATCGGTGGTCTGCAGATATCGATGCAGCTGCCGAAGTTGCTGACCAACAAGCAGGGATCAAGGCGGGTGGCATCGGAAGCCATACATTAGTAGAGGGCGACGACGAAGAACTCGAGCAAGAGCAACAGCGCCGTGCAGAATTCGAGGCTTTGGTCCCAATGATTCGAAAGCCAATTTTGGACGTGGATCGAACAACGCTCGGGGTGGATATCAAAACCATCTTGGAGTCGAGTAACGATGACGACGTGGATATTCCCGATAATGTCGGCCTGGACGACATCTTTCCTGATTTGGCAGTGTTTGGTCCCCTAACGGTGCCTGCGGCGGGCAAGGTGGAGAAAAGACTGGACGAATCGTCTGGTCGCTTAGCGCATGTCTCGAGACTGTTTGATATCCGGCCGATCATGTTGACGTCGTTGAACCCATCGAGAAATCGTGCGCCGGATGGACGGTGGATGGATGCAAACGGTCCGTTGTATGATCTCGAGGATGATCTGAATGAGCCAAGTCGTGACGAGATGCAAAATTCCTCCGGTAAGCATTGGAGGTCGCGTCGATCCCGATTTCCGACATGTTAACGTGCTTGCTCTCTCCTCATAGACATCTTCCGCGCACACAAGAGTAAGACTGGCGGTTCCGACGGCAAGATTGTGGAGCCCGATGCGCCAAAATATCCAGACCAGCGGCTGGCTGCTCTAGTGTGGGAAGATCAGGACGACGAGGTGCTGCTTCGCGCTGCAAAAGACTACGGTCACAACTGGCGTCTTGTGGCAGACGTGGTCAATTCTGCTCGAGTATATGTGTCGACGGAGAAGAGAACGCCGTGGGATTGCTTTGACCGGTGGGCCGTGAAAGTTGGGTACCCTTCGAAACGTTCGCAAGCTGTGGCAGCGGCGAATGCTGCAGCTGCGGCTGCCGCCAACGCTGCGTCCACTTCACAGATTCCAGGCGAACAAGGACCAGCTTCTGGGGCTACGATGGGCACTCCGAGTCTCAAGCCTGCACTGCCATCTGGTCAGCCCATGAATCCCTCGATCACAGGGTTGAAAGCGGAAGACGTTCAGGTGGATGGTCCCGTATCTCCTGGAGGCTCCATCAGAAAAGATCAATCGCATGTCAAAGCTGGCAAGACGACAAAGTACGAGGGCTCAAAGAAGAAAGTGAGGATGACCGTGCTGCGAGATAGCATAAGGCGTATCCAGAAACGGAGAGAGGCCAACAAGGCCAAACAGAATGGTGAGTTGTGCATCCTGGTTGCGTTCCAGATCAATAACTGATCATCTCTTCCAGTTGGTCGAGCCGTCGTTATTGTTCATGAAAGCCACCTACCCTATCTTGAGAAACGTGGCGTACTGAGTCCGCAAGAACTTGGCGAGATGGCGTACCAACAAATGCTGCAGAGAGCCGAGCAAACCCGGCAGATGCAACAACAACAACAAGCTCGTCTAAGACAACTATCTGCGGCTCAGGCACAGCAAGGGCCTGCCGGACCGGGACCAGGAAACTCTCAGGCCGTACCCGCACCGAATGGCCAGATGATCCCCGGTCAATCACAGCCTATTCGTCCGATAGCTCCGCCAATCAATCCAGGCAATGCACAGCAGTTGGCGTTTAATCAAGCACAGCAGCAGCTTATGGCACAAGCTTTGCATCAACAGCAACAACAGCAACAGCAGCAGCAACAACAGCAACAACAACAAGGAGGCATGCCACGACCGCCGATGAACCCAAATCTCGCTGCCTTGCAGAACGCTCATCGGGCAGGCTTGGCACAGGCCAACATGCGCCTACAAATGCCTCCCAATGCAGCTGCCGCCGCCACCAATATGGCTCAACGAGCTTCTCAGTCACCCGCCAGTAACCCTGCAAACCCCGGGAACATGATCCGTCCGCCTGGCATACAAAACTCGCCTCGTTCGATGACTCCTGGTATTCAGAGACCAGGATCGGCGGCAAGCAATCCGACGCAATCGAATAGCAGACCGATCAATGCCAATGCTGCTCTTAGTTCGTCTGTAGGGCAACAGTTGATCGCCCTGATGAGGGAAGCGGGGATCACAAGTCTTTCCCAGGTTCCTGTGCCGGATCATCCAAACGGCGGAACGTGGACCCCAGCTCAGATTTCAAACTATAGGATGTTTCAGCTACAGGTGAGTTCGAGGGTATACTGAGGTGATGACCATAGCTGACTTCTTTTTTTGGCGTAGCAATGGGCAAATACTGGTACCGGCGCGAATGCTCCGTCGTAGACGCTATCTGGTGACTAGTTGTAGAAGCCTGTAGTATATCGGTTGTACGGCATGCTCTATCTGTATGAATGTATGTATGCCAAAAGGGTGAGAGACGAGTCTTTGCTTGGCAAGAAGAGAAGCATGTGAGCAATAAGCAGGATTTGCAACTTTTTGCAGGGGCTTTATGGGCTTTGTCTGTACCATGCAGCGTTTTTCTAAAACATGTATGGCAGCTCATGTGACTGTACGTACTCTTTGTTCAAGATAGGTAATATCGCAGGTAAAGAGGGAATTGAGGCAGATTGATGATGGTTACAGCGAATTCCCTATCATCTCGGACTAGATTAGCGCGCGGCGGTCCCGTGCGCGAGACAAGTGAAACCCATGCGGGCGTAGTTCAAACAGTTTCTACTCTTTTCGGCCAGACCCTGAGTTATCTGCGATTCAGCGTCGTGTGACATCGTCGTGTGACCTGGCCTGCCTGGAACGGAAATCAGGTCCGGATCACCTGGATATGGAATACCCGATGGTCTTCTTCTTGTTTATATAACGCAAAATCCAACTTTCGACGATGGTCCTCTGCAGTCCGCTTGTCATCCCTTCACCACTTCATCCACCACTATACTCTCAAAATGCGTTGGGCTACTATCTCTGCTGCAGCCGCTTTGGTCTCGTCCGCCTCGGCACACCTTAACATTGTCTTGGTAAGTCGGCTGCGATGCGACTAGCGGTCGTGCATCAACTTATCTCGCTTAACTTACCTCCTAGACCAACGATGACGGCGTAAGTTCCGGCAGCGGTAGGGAAGGGATACCATATACTGATGCTTTGGTCTCTGGGCTCTCAGTTCGGAACGGCGAACATTCGAGGTAGGTTGCGAGTCTAATTTCACTCTGTGATCACTCGAGCATAGTCACTGATCGTCCACCACGATAGCTCTTTACAATGAGCTTACGAAACAGAAGCACAATGTCCTCATAGTTGGGCCTGCGTCCCAGCAGTCGGCAACTGGTGGTGTATGTAATATCCCTTCTCTGGAGGTAGGAAGAAGCTCTGCAACAACTGACCTCTTGTGACCCGCACAGACGACACTGTGGCCTACTTCCAACCTGACATCTCGAGGAGGACATGATTTGTTGACTCCCGGAGCGTACTTTGCTGGCCAAGAACCCGGCTTGGACAACCCTGGCATCGTAAGTGATTGCAGCATTTCTCCTCTCCTCGATGGATGACCGCTCACGCCATGTTACTCGCCATTACTGCTCGATTAGACTTACTTTAATGGTACACCCGCCGCCTGTGTCTTCTACGCGCTGGATGTCGTCGCGCCAGTGTAAGTGCGAGCCTTGAGACGAGATAGTTTGTCGGTAACTCATCTTTACCTTTTGATGGACCAGGTTCCTCAAGGTGAATAGCCAACCGCAAGATTCGGTGAGATGTAGGCTGACGTTGAATGTGCCTTGCTTGTTTGATAGAACAAAAGCGTCGATCTTGTAGTCTCAGGACCGAACGAAGGTTCCAACTTGGGACCCCTCGGTGAGTTCTTCTCACTTCCTTGTTCGACATCATGCTGATTCATGTGCATTTCTCAGTCTTCACCCTTTCTGGAACCCTTGGCGCCGCATACGTAGCTGTAGGAAGAGGCGTCCCCGCCGTTGCCTTTTCCGCGGGTAACTCCACCAAGCGCTCTTACAAAGATTGGAACCCTGAGGATCCCACGGATATCGGTCAGTCTGGATGATTCGGAGCATGGGTTCTGCTCACGCGACTGATTTTTTATCGGCTCTTGTCTTCTTTGGGCGCTTCAAGCTAACGTGCATGCCAAGCTTGGTGCCAACTTGGTTTCCGCATTGGCGTACGGTGTCGACATCTCCAAGGGCGAAAAGGTCTTGCCGTAAGTTCAGGTCTTTCGTGAGAAGAATGTGCAGGATCGATGCTCATTGGTTTGCGACTGGGTTTTCCTCTTCTAGTACTTCCCTCGGGTTGAACGTCAACTTCCCCAAGATCAACTGTGAGCAGTCGTCCAAAAAGCAGGAACGTGGACTGGCAGCTGACCTGTTATTGATCGACTCTTTAGCGACCTGTCAAGGATTGCCTATGGTCCAGACTCGATTGACTGGCTCCGCTCTTACGGACAAAGGTCTGTGTCTCTTGTAAGAAAGATCGCCACTTTTCGCACGTCGCTGACGCTGCACTCGATTCGTAGTTGTTTTCAATGCCGCCGGTTTCCCTACTTACGGAGGTACGTACAAAAACGCGATGAAGTCAAGGGTTCTTACTGATCGAGCTGCACCTCGCCCTGTTTAGATCTTGCTGGAGCATCGGGCATCAACAACTGCGTCACGGGTGACTGCAGCTTGCCGGGAGAAACTCTGATCGCCACCACTACGTGCATGTCCTCTGTCACCGTGAGTGTTTGACCACTTTCCAATGGCAAGAGAATGCTGTTAACACCTGTACGATCTCACAGGCGTTCTCCGTCGATTATGATGCACCCCAGGCATATACCGCTTCCACCAAGGAGCATTTGGAGTATACCGTGTTGAACAAGCTGAACACAGATGTAGGCACCTACAAGCGTGACTGGCAGCCCAGGGGAAAGAGTATGATCTTTGAGTAAACAACGTGAAGGTGTAGAGTGGTCGGTTAACTCGGCGTGGAGTGAGGTAGCATAGGGAATGAAAATTTATTGTAAAGGTCGAGAAAAGATTGTAAGGTGGATGCGCGACTTATAATGACCTCGTGAGCAAGTGCGGGCGATTATATCATTATGTTATTCTGTTTAGATTCGTATACTGCGTGGCAGTGCTAAGCATCAAGGGTATGGCAATATTAATTCCATCATGGTTGCTCGTCACATGAGTTGTAGCAGTGGCTGATAAATATCCGCATGGCAAATCCGACAGCGGCTTGGATGCCATGCATTGTAACCCTGTGATACTCGGTGTAAGGAGAACACGCTATTTCGAGAGCACCTGTTGATGTCAAGGTCTAGCGATTCCAGAGCAAAAAGACCGGACCGAACTGGGTATCCAACAAATCCCTATACGTTTTGATTATTTGCTTTCGCAAATGTGCTAGATGTGAATGAAGAACGGCAGCAATGGCGATATCTAATCTTCCTTCTGTGGGTTTTGTTGCGGAGATATATTTATTCGGCAAGTTCGGCAGGGGAAGTGGGAAGTTGGGGAAGTAGCTTTGGGAGCACCTCCGGGGTTCGATTGCACGATTGCCGATTGCAGAGGTTTCACCCTCTGTCGCAAAGGGAGCTCAAGTCCGAGCGGCGGAATCAAAGCTGGAAGTAGCTACTCAGAGCTACTCGTACTAGCTCTCGTACTCACAGAGTACACGCTGAGTACACCATCGGCACAATATCGGAGTTGTCACCGGAGTTGAGAGTGAAGTAGAACTGGCAAGGAAGGTTTAGCCTTTACGTGGGCCTGAATATTTCCACTCTAAGGGAGCGTACGGTATATATTACTGGCTTCATCCACTTCAAACAGGTAAGCTCCCTCGCCCCTTTGTGGCCTTGCGCTCTGCTTACTTCTTGCTCCTAATATACTTCCTCAATGGCCATCGACTCGAAACCTCCCGTCCCTCAGGCCGTCTTGCCTGCCGGGTTCATCCATGGTTTTGCAACAGGTGAGTGTCTATGGCAGCGGTTCTCATGGTACAACTACTGATGGCTGGAACGAATTTGCAGCTTCCTACCAAATTGAAGGCGGGCACGATGCAGACGGACGCAAGCCTTCCGTCTGGGACGACCTTTGCCGGATTCCGGGTTCCATAAGGGACGGCACCTCAGGCGACGACGCTATCGACAGCTACCACTTGTACGAGCAAGATATCGACCTCTTGGCAGAGTATGGCGCAACGCACTACCGATTCTCCATCTCGTGGAGTCGAGTCATTCCTCTGGGTGGACGTAATGATTGGGTCAATGAAAAGGGGATTGATTATTACAATCGGGTGATTGATGGGCTGTTGGCGCGTGGTATTCAGCCTTGTGTAACGATCTTCCACTGGGACCTGCCGTCCGAGTTGGAAAGAAGATATGGAGGCTGGTCATGTCAGGACGAGGTGACGCGGGACTTTGAGAGGTATAGCAGGTTGTTGTTTGAGCGGTTTGGAGATCGGGTCAAGTTGTGGATCACGCTCAACGAGGTGAGTATGCATGGCTACCGAAGCGCAATGGTACATGGTCTGACGAAAAGCTTTACAGCCTTACTGTGTCGGCATGTTCTCTTCGCTCGGATTGAAGCCGAATTTCAGCTTTGAAAAGGATCTTTACCAGTCAGTGTTCTTCGTTTCGTCTCACAAATGACGTCAACCCTAACCCGCAGGTCCTTACCACAGAATCTCACACTCCTTAATCTTGTCGCACGCCATGGCCGTCGACCTCTATCGACGAGAATTCCAAGCCGAACAGGGCGGAAAGATCGGTGTCACGTTGGTCAGTACAAGTCCCTGTGTTGCCTTAGAACACGCGGCTGATTCGGTGCGACCCCCTTCGTCGTATAGAACAGCGACTGGTGTGAGCCGATTGATGACTCCGAGCAAGCCAAGTGGTGTGCGCAGCGGAGACTGGATCAGGCGTTGGGCTGGTATGCGGACCCTATCTGTAGGTAGAGTATGCTGGGAGGTGTCAAATCGTGGTTGCTGATACTTGGGTCTTGATTGCACGTTGTGAAGACCTGGGTCGTTACCCAGAGACGATCGTCAAGGAGGCTGGTAGTCGGTTGCCAGAGTTTACAGACGCGCAGTGGAAGCTGATCAAGGGATCATCCGATTTGTGAGTCGCCTCGGTCGGCGCTGTTTTGCGAGGACCTTGCTGATGCGCCTTTCGAATGAGACAGCTTCGGCTTGAACTCGTACACCACGACTGTGGCCACCGGTAAACGGAACGATTTGGACCTGGATGGCGGTGTAGAGACGGTGCAGCACGACAAGAATGGAAAGCTCATTGGGAACGCTGCTGAATGTGGATGGTTGAAGGATGGTAGGTACTTTTGTCTGCTCGTGCGCAACGACGAATGGCTCTAACCTCGAGCTGTTTGGTCTAGTTCCTTGGGGTTTCCGAAAGCTGCTGAGGTACATTGATGAACGGTATTTGAAGCAATACCCAGGGATGGAGTTGATCGTCACGGAACAGGTTAGTGCATGCCGAGGAACCGTTGATACCTAGCTACGTATCTGATATAGGGATTGCGTTTTCAGGGCTTCTGCGTCAAAGGCGAGAACAATATGAGTATCGAGGAAGCTTGCAACGACGAGCAGAGGGAGACGTATTACCGAGGATACTTGAATGAGGTGGTAGGTGCCGTTCAAGATGATGGGATTCCCGTGATGGGTTACTTTGCATGGAGTTTGGCCGAGTGAGTGGTACCGTGTACTGGCTCATCGTAGGTAATAGCTAAACCGCCCCTCTCTTCCCCAACAGCAATATGGAATGGGTGAGTGCGGTCGATGGATGCCTGCCGGTTGAGTTTGCTGACATTCTGCTTTTGCTCTACAGCTGGAAGGGTACATTCCCAGATTCGGCGTGACGGCCGTGGACAGGGACAATGGGTACAAGCGGTACCCCAAGAACTCGAGTGCGTTCATCAAGCGGTTCTTTGATAGCGCTGTCAAGGCATAGGCTGCGGCTAGGGTTTGTATATCATTGTAATAGGCAAACGGGATTGAAGTAGCAAATGAATTGGCTGTACTACAAAGCAAGAGAACGAACTGTGCGCTGTACATGATGTTGAGAACCACGGTCAGTCTATGAGTACTGGTGTAATGGTGGTAGCTACTAGTGGTCAACCGCATTCCCGTGGCAGCGGCGGCCGATCGCTCCCACCTTCTATTCCCCGATCGTCCATATTTCTATTTGAGAAAGGCGGCATGCAGTGTTTTCAGTAATCCGCAACCTTGTTCTGTGAATGATGAGTTCACTCTATACCCCATCATGCTACCCCGTGTCCATGCAGTAGCAAGAGTTGCCAGTCGAGGACGTCGTGCGTTGCAGCATTCGGCTCACGTCTGTCGACAACAAAAGGCTACTAAGCCGTCCGAGCAGCCGCCGCCATCAACGACAAAGAAGCCTTCTGGAAAGCACCATACTCTCACCTACAACCTGCCGGTAAAGGCATTATCTCAAGAGACACAAGCATTCCTAAGAAGTGGAGATGGTGAAGATGGAGGAGAAGCGATTGCTGCGATAGCGGATGTCTTGCCGGAAAACGAGTTGGAGGAGCTCGATCCGACGGCGGTCAGATCTGGCATGATTGCCGAGTTGCGACGGTGAGTTGCAAGAAAGACAGTCGAGCAGCATCTTGAGCGTTACTTATAATGGCTGTTGTCTGTTAATCAGGTCAGGAAACGTGTTTATCGGTGTTGTAATATGCTCGGTGCTATCAGGACGACGAATACGGCAAATGGTTCTTCGTTCCAATGGCGAAGTCGTCCCATGTACCTCGGACGACATACAATATGTTCTGCCTCGTACCCTGATCCCCTCGGAATTGATGGACGACGCATTCGGCGACCGGTCCTCTATCCTTGCAACACCTTCGCCCGAACTCGACTCTGATACCGCGACGAATCAACTCAAATTCCGCCGAAAAATTGCCAGATCAATACGTGCGGTAGAGATTTCGTTGGAGCTTGCGATGAAGACGCTGAATCAGAACCCGCGGTACGACGCGTTGCGTGTCTGGGAGTATTTCTTGGAACAACGTCCGGCAGAGGATGGTCGATGGGGAGACTTTACGCTCGAGGAAGTGGTCGAGTTTCTGCAAGCTGGTGAAGAAGCTTTGCCGCACGACTTGGACCGACGAATTACAGCCTTGGCCGTATTTCGACTGTTGATGGACCGCTCGGATCTGTTTTTGGGTGATGAAGTGGGAATGAGAATGTCGCAGCGGTTCAGTATCAGGCCGGCCGAGGAGGTTTCTTGCCTGAATATGGTATCCGATCTGTTAAAGGGTTTTGAAGGATCCGTCGAGAAACGTGCTGAAATAGCGACGTTCCACCGGGAAGTTCAGACTCGAGTCCGCCAGCGGCAAGAATACTACAGGCTACCTGTCGAGCAACGCCATCAAGACGCGATTGACCCGTTCTCGGATATTAGCAAAGCATTCATCAGCATCGTGATGCGGAGACTCGTAGAGCGTCGATCAACACAGCTGTCAGTCGTGGATCCTCTCGTGCCGAACATCCTACGAGCGAGCGGTCTTTACGAGGGGAAATCACTGGATTTGGCGACTGCAGAAAGGTTTTTGAAAGATATTGGAGAGATCTCGCCCTGGGATAGCTTGTCGAGGGCGAGGATAGAGGCGGCCGAGGCTAGAGATGGGATCGTGAAACTTCCGGAAACGATCTCATTCACACCGTCACGCGACATCGATTCGGATGGACTGTTACTGCAGGACAGCCACGAAAACATACGGAGAGACTTTGGATCGACGCCAGTCTATGTGATCGATGCGCCCGAAGCGCAGGAGTTGGACGACGGAATATCGATAGAGTCACACGGAGATGGCACATCGTGGGTGCACATACATATTGCGGACCCGACCAGATGGCTCTCCATCTCGAGCGAAATAGCAAGAATAGCGGAACGGCGGGGTGAATCGCTATATTATGCGGAGGGAGGCAGACCGATGATACCGTCCGACGAGGGCAGTGCAGGGATTATGAGTCGAATGAGTCTTGGCGCCGCAGCCAATGATGCTGGAGGACAACCGACGTTATCGTTTTCAGTCAAGTTGTCTGACGAAGGATCGGTTCTCGATTACAGCATCTCCCCCGGCATGATTAAAAACGTTCAGCGGATGACGTATCAGGCCGTCAACAGTATCATTGATCCGGAACAGGGCAGCCGGACTTTTACCGAACGCGTCTGGACATTGGACTTTGGAAATGATTCCTTGAAGGAAACATACGAAACGTCGAGCGCGACGTCACCTGTTCCTGCCTCTGAGAACGCAGCCCGAGACTTTTCAAAACTGAACGGTCTGGCAAAGCAGTTGCGCCAACGACGTCTCAATACTCAGGGACTCGATTACGGAATACCTCAGCCTAGCGTCGGGATTGTCAATCTCGTTTCTGGCTCTTCGCCATTCTATGAGGACAAGGGTTTACAGTACCGTACAATGATTGATGGACCCACTTCTTCGTCTGCATCATCGGATATGGTTGCCGAATTCATGGTGCTGGCCGGTCGTATTTCGGGTACTTTTGCAAGCGAGCGGCGACTCGCTTTGCCATTCAGAGGAACGGGCCGGCCGTACATTCCCTCATACGCACTATCTCCAGGTCAAACAGTACAGGAAGCTCTGCAAGCATTTTTTGAAAAGCGCAAGAACAAGGCAAAGAGCGAGGACGACATGTACGACTATGCAGCCGCTGACATCATCGTGCAGGCTGCCCCGGTATCGATAACTCCACTGGACCATTGGTCGCTCGGTGTGCATGCCTCGGACGGCGGCTACTCGAGGGTTACTTCGCCCTTGAGACGTTTCAGCGACATGATCGGTCATTGGCAGATCAAACATGCCTTGTCTGGATTGGGGTCACTGCTATCGCCCGAAGACATGCTGAAAAAGGTTTCCCATGCGGATAGACTGTCACAGCGGGCAAGACGGATGGGGAAAACAGCAGAGAGTTATTGGCAAATGACAGCTCTTCAGTGGATACATAAGAACAGTGCCTCGTCGCCACTCAGTCTCACGAACCTTGCCGCCAAGGTTCTCGAGGCACCGCTAGGCGACGCAATATTGGGTATCAGCGACAAGGCAGGACGTGTCTACATCCCACAACTGCGAATTGTCGCAGCTTTGAAGCAACCTGTATATAAAGCAGTTCAAGTCAAAGATGATGTTAGGGTCAGTGTGAGTGATGTAACGGTATCCCCCATTCCAAGGATTACCGTCCAACCTGTATGATATACAAGCACGACCATAACCTGTAGAAGATACGTTGATCCAAGTTGTCTGTCATCTGTAACAAGAACTAGTGTTGATAATTAGTCTTCATCATTATACATCTACCATCTCCCACTTCATCCGGGAAGCAAAAGAAGTTCGCCAACCCCGGGTTTCGGATTGACTACTCTTCTGCTCCCAACTTAATGGGTTCCATCGGATCTTGGAACTTTACTAGAGTGCCTACAATAGTCCTCCTGACATCAGTAGCTCTTACTTTAGGACTCTTTCAAGTTTCCAAGATCCTGCATCGACCCAACCCAGGCCGCAACTTTTTGGGGTTTCCAATCATAAATGACTGGTATTGTAGCGCCTTTTTCAAAGCCCACATCGGGTCCCCCGACCCCAAATCGCAGAAGTCGGGACCCCAGACGGATTCGAACCGTGGCCCCGACCTCCCTGGCGAAATAACGTTATACAGCCAAAGGTAAAACCAGAGGAGGTATTAACCGCTACACCATTCGCCAGGTGGATTGTCAGCTTTGTTTTCAACGTGTTACATGACCACAATAGTCAACTAGTCCAGCTAGTCTATCGGTACAGAGTGCACGCTAATTCGAAAAAGAGCCGAATTTTTATTGGAACCATTACTGCAGCATCGCTTAGCCGGAAAAATGAGACAAGGTATAGCCAGTACAACGGATGGATTATATAGACCAAGTGTGATGAGCCTGGTGATTGCAAAAATCCTGGGATCACACGCCGGTCCTGTATAAGAAATCAAGTTAGTTCCTCGGGCAAACTCGTCTGAACGCATTGGGAAATGACAGACCTTACGACGACCTTCTTCTGTCCAGAGAACCTGATGACTTCTCTCTTCTCCAACACGAAGAGACATCGTTCCAGTGCATGTTGTGTGTAGCCCTGCTGCCCAACGAACTCTCGTACCAAACTCTGGTATGAGGTACTCCAGCCGATGGGTAGTCGCCTTTTCAGCTCCTTTTCGATCCGGTCAATCTCCTCGTTGAGTTCGGAACGGGTCAGTCCATCTACAGACCCAGCAGATACAGCGTCCATGGTGGAAAATTTGAACAGACGGATCGCTTCTTCAACATGATGCGCTTGCACAGTTGGCGAAAGCGTTATCTTCGCAACCGACTCAGAGATCCGGACGATGGCTTCGAGTTGTCTGAAGGTATCAAGGTAGTAATCATGTTCAGGTAATGAACATGTGGAATGGAGCAAGCCCAGACGTACCGAATGGTAATAGGGATAGAGCTTCGCTCGTCATTGTCCCTCTCAACCTGTTGCACCTGCTTTCGCAAGCCAACAAAGTGAGAACTGAGCAGTTCGGAGGCTTCGGCGGATAGCCGAGGCGCGCAACGTCTGAAGACAAACGGTGAATTAGCCAAATGCATTGTTCATCGCTCAAGTGAACTTACGATTTGCAGAATGCGACGTATCGTTTCATCTTGTCGATATCAATTTCTCCAACCGCCTCCTCGGCTGTCTGTCTGTTCATGTGAATGTTCATGACGTGTTTTGCAATCGTCTGTCATATGGCCAGTGATCAGATTGTGATCAATATCATGTATTCACGATGCAACTTACTCGATCCCGCATCTCGTTGTGTTCATCCTTGACAATGAAAATCATGTCGAAACGTGACAGAATTGTCGTTTGGAAATCAATGTTCTAGGAGAGCAAAACGAGCCATATCAGTAACCTTCTTGTACCAGCCACGCAGATGGTACCTACCTCTCCAGGACTCTTCATGTCATCATAACGACCAAAGACGGGGTTGGCAGCCGCCAAGACACTGGTTCTCGAGTTCAAAATGGTCGTGATACCAGCTTTGGCGATTGAGATGGTTTGCTGTTCCATTGCTTCGTGAATAGCGACTCGATCTTCATCTCGCATCTTGTCGAATTCATCGATACAGACCACTCCGCCATCGGCGAGGACCATGGCGCCGCCTTCGAGGTAGAATTCTCTCTGTGAGGTGGATATGGCACAGATCAGTATGCGTGTGTCTAGCTGTGTATGTGCAGCTACTTACCGAGTTGGGATCACGCTGGACGGATGCGGTCAGACCTGCTGCTGAAGAACCTTTGCCCGAAGTGTAGACCGCAATTGGAGATACCTGATGAAGTAGGATTTAGACCTAATACAATGTCTAGAAACCGTCTGACTACTGACTTTTTCGACAAACTTGAGTAACTGTGACTTTGCAGTACCGGGATCACCGAGAAGAAGGACATTGATATCTCCTCGTAGTCTCATTCCGTCAGGCAGAATCTTCTTGCTTCCACCGAACAACAAGCAAGTTATCGCCTTTTTGATATCTGATTGAGGAGATCGTCAGTGATCGGATGGAGCATCTGGAAGAGATCGCTACGCCACATACCGAGATGTCCAAAGATACTCGGGGCGACACTCTTGGCGAATCGTTCATACAAATCATCACTTCGACTGAATTTGAAAAACTCTTCCTCTTCTTCCGGCGAGAATGATCGGGAACCGCTGTGCGCGCTGGATGTCGAAGTATCAAGCTCGAGACCGAGGATCCGTAGGTAGGGTTGTCGAAGAGCAGGAGCGCCCGAGTTGTTTTTCTGAGGCAATGGAGGGTTAATAGCTATACATGGCATTGCGAGAAAGACAAACTTACGCTCTTGGCCGGTGCAAATGTCGAGTAGATCCCTGTAGCAATCATTCGACTACCGGGGACAACTTGACCTGTAAGATACCTTTCGGCTTGCAGAACCATGTGCCTTGGCAATTCACCAACGGGCACCATGTCTGGTGCTTCCTGTAATTTGATGCTTTGGGAATCGATAAACTTGCATCTGTCGTGCACCACTACCCATGGATCAAGTCCACAGTGGTTTTTCCCGTCTGGGTCGAGGCTGTAAGGCGGATCAAGGTGAGACAGGGTGAAGACAGATACGGACCGATACACTTACGAGTCACATGTTCTTGGTAATCCCTTGTTCTCGCCTCCCATACCCCCCGGCTGCTTGATGTTTTTGGTGTTACGACAGCCTTTGCACTGGATGCAGAGTGAAGAGGCACGAGAAGACAGCTGAGAGGCGTTGATGACGATACCGGGCAATCTGACCAGCTTGCTCAAGGTGTTCGCCTGGATGGAGGCGGGGAGAAGTCAGTTCTGATGGCTGGCTTGACATGATTTATATGGCTGACTACTTACCGTCAAGTCCCTAAATTGGAGCATATCTTGACTGGTTCTAATCGTCACCTGTACTTCCGGAATCTCCAGCTCTCCCGCATCCAATCCTTGTCCACCGAGTCCATTCAACCCCGAAGATTCGCCATTTAATCCGACATTTCCGTTGGTTGCTCCTCCTGCAGCTCCCGCTGGAGTTTGCTGTCCTGAACGTGCGAGCGGGTGGAGAATCTGCCTGGATAGTCGTAGAAGAGCTGATTCGAGCAAGGGAACGCACTCTCCTGGCTTCTCCATGACACGTTGACCGAGTTGCTCGTTCCACATGAGGAGATCATCGAGGTCTACCTGCAGGGTGTGTTTGCCGAGAAGGAGGCTGCTTCGGAGTCGATCTCGATACGCGAATTCGTTTCCTACTCGAAAGTTGTAGAGAAACTCCCAGAAGAGACGTTCCATGGCTGCCGGAGCGAAAGTACCGGGAGGTCCATTGTCATTGTCCTGCCCTGGGAGGACTTGAACAGAAAAGATGCGGTTTTGATCAAAGCCGGACTGTGAGGTAGGACTTGGTTAACAAGCAAGTCAATGCGAACAGTATGAATGTACTTGCCATGGTGGATGATACGGCGCAGATGAGGGGAGTGAGGGAAGGAGATGAGAAGAATAGAGAATGGTTAAGGCAACTTCTATGGCTCAACTTGTAATTAACGAGCTTTCTCATTAAAGGGTGAAATGGCGGTGAACACGCGACGAAGAACGCGCTTTTTAGGCTTGGGACTGACGTGTATTAGGGTTGAGGCAGTTGTTGAATCGGGATTCTAAGGTATATGCATCGGGATATCACTAGACTTTACAATGTCACTCACTCTCACTACCCTCAACTCAAAGGGTAAGCACACTCAGTATTCCTGCGTCACGCCGGCTGACCTCTTTCTCTAGACATACCGGATTCGCAGACACCTGCGTTTGCCGACCTTGTCGACCGGTACTTTGCCCAAGGTCAGGCAGTTATCGATTCGTTACCGTAAGCTATGCCTATACTGGGTCCACTTCCACCTGATGTAACAATCTACCCTATAGATCATGGCACAAGAAATCTACATATCACGCAAATACCGTACAGGCGTTTGACCTTCCGAAGCAGCAATGTGCCTCTTTAGGCTTGAGTCCGACTGAACACTGGGTCGCAAGAACGAGTACACATCGACTGGAAGGCTCAACGGCTACGTCTGCTGTTTATGACTACTTTCGAAGCGGTTTGCTGGTTGATCATTCCGAGCAAGAAAGGCAGTACATCGAGAGCTGCATGGAGAGTGAGCGATTGCAGGTGTTCCGGGAAGCAGAGGCTGAAGGTTCGCATTACCGTATCTTGGCAGACCCTATGGTTAGCTGACCCCTGCTCGTAGTCTGGAGAATGACATACAAGACACCGTGAGTTTTACAAATCTTTCGTTTAATTCACTTTTGACCAACATCTCCTTGTCGCAGACCTCCTACCTCTCCACGCACATTCGTCTTTCTCCTTTTGACCCGTGAAGTGGAGTCAACCGCCGGGTCCCGCGTATTCATGAACATTTCCCTGCCATTCGACCATCCTTCCTGTCCCTCCAAGCAAGGCAGCGAGAAGAACAGGGTGAGGGGGCGGTACGTCTCGGTAGAATGTGTTAGGGAGATCGAGGGAGGAGACAAGGTCGAGTGGTTGATGGCGACGTCTTCTGATGCTGGAGGTGAGGCATTTCAGCCTTTTCAAATGGTCTGACACTTACGACGGGCTACTCGGTCACTTAGGATCAATCCCGCAGTTCCTGATGGATTGGAGTTTGGCTGGCAAGGTTACCGAGGTTCGTTCAATTCATAATTTGTTTGCGGGCCTCTCTTATACTTGGTTCTCTGCAGGACGTCCCTTCTTTTGTCCAATACATCAACACCAAGATGGAAACCGGACGAACCGGTTATGACCCAACTACCAAGTGCAAAGTTATCACTTTGAAATTGTAAATTCGAAGCGCGAAAGTGTAATTCTATGACATGCGAATAAGGCAAATGTCATATGGTTGTTCAACAGAATCAACAGCTTGATGTGGCTGCCGTCGTACATCCATCGAGCATATCGACACCATCAAAATGCGGTAGGCAGTGTGACTGGAAAGCGCAAGCAAGAGCAGCTCAGGTCAGTCGCGTGGGGAATCACCCTGGCTTGTGTTCCATTGCTGGTAGCTGACTGCTACAGCTCGATAGTCGCATTGATATTTGCCGCTTCTTTACCAATTCTGCCGGAGCATATTTGACTTGCAAAGTGCGTGTTGTTATAGGCGAAAAGATGGCTGTCGATAGAAATATGCTGCAAGACTTAGCTGATCACGGCGAATAAGTCGTTAGGGGTGCCGCCATCTGCCAGAGCCTTTGTCCCTTGATTGGTCTTAGGACATTAAACGATTTCGACTTTACAGCAACTGCTGGTTGGAGTTGCAGATTTCGTTTCATCGTGGGTTCAGCCGAAGTAGTGTCCATTGCTAGAGCGCAACATGCAATGCAGTTGCATTGCGAAAGTCTACGGAACAGGAACGGAAAACATGACGAGCACCTGGACGGGCCACCTTCAACTATTCTCAAACATCGTCATCCCTACTCGGCACGCTCATCGTCGCCATGCGCCCACCCATCTAAATCACTCAAATCCTTGGGCGCAACTCCACCTCGACCAGTACCCTCCGGATCACCACGTCCAGGTCTCCAACCCCACCGTCGCATCCGCTCAGCAGAAGCTTTCCCTTCCAGTAGATCGACGACTTGTGAGCCGGCTGAAGGGAGGGTGACGAATGAGTGGCCCGAGTCGCCGGTTGCAAGGTAGAGGCCCGGATGAGACGGGTGTTGGCAGAATAACCATTCGGCGTCTGCTGTGTCTATTTGTATATGATTTATCCAGAGTCAGAATCGACGTAGCATGCCAGTCGTTGCATTTCACAGAATGCGACTCACCAGTACACCAGCACATGTACGACTTGACAAACTCCCGCTCCGTGAACTCGGGCAACATAACTTCCACGACCCTTCTCAACCTCCGCATTCCTTCCTCGGGCACTGTATCCGTCGGATGCGCAGAATGCGACCTTGGCACAGAAACCTTGATAGGCTCTTCCGCTCCGAAAGGCGTGGTTTCCATGAACCGGGTGTACCCTGGGAACTCGTCACATAACTTGATGATCCATCGGTCTTTTCCCGGTTCGTGATGCCGGATGAAACGAGGCTCAAAGCAGAAACCCTGGTCAAGTAGGGAGGGAAAACGTTACCACCATTGGCGGAGGGGTGAAAGAGGTTTAGAGATCGGTACTCACGACCTCCCCATTGTACACTACTGGGATAGACTTGTACCGTCTTGCCTCCTCCTCGGATACCTCCAAATGGGCAACAATCCAGCACTACTCTCCATGAGATCAGCACGACTAACCTTATAGACGTACGTCTCTGTTTGACTCACCTTCGAAACGCATTGCCCTGCGAGATCAATAAGCGAAGGGCTCCATGCTCCTGTAGCCATCACTACTCGATCCGCATAGTGTTTTTCCCCGTCTTTGGTAATGACGCCAACACAGCGAGTTGTCGCTTCGTCAATCAGGGGTCGGCCAAACGTTCCCGGCCTACAATGGACCATGGGTTCAACAGCCGCAAGAGCGTAAAATTCTTCGGAAACGTTACACTTACTGTCCAAAGATCATCTTCACGCCAAAGTTTCTCAATTCCCTCCCCACAGAGTCTACCGCATCATTCGCCGCACCCCATCCTGCCTTTTCAGTCCAAATCCCTTGCCATCCGTCCACAAGACCATTCGCAAGATGAGGACAATGCGCAATGATTTCCTCCCGGTCACCGAGCCATTTGATTTCTTCCGATTTGTTTGGGTGATTTAGCTTTGCTTTGTACGACTTCCGAAGGTCGGCAATGTGTTCTGGTAGAGAAGCTGCTGTAAGCTGTCGAGTGATGTTGTCAGTACCCCGGTTGCAAGTAAACGAGGACAGGAAACATAAGCACTCACCTCCCCGACCTCATGATAATAATCTTTGAAAACCGGATCGTTCCTCCACATATCCATCGTCATGTCTGAAATTTCACCTCTTGTCCCACTATAGGACGTGCCGATGTGCTTGTTGATATCGCCTGCTCCAGCTGATTGTGAAGGGCCGTAGGTAACATAATCCGAAGGGAACCCGTATACATCAAGCAGGGTGATGTTCTTGTACCCTCGTCGACATAGATGAAGCGCGGTGGAAGAACCGATTGTGCCAGCGCCGCCGACGATGACAATCCTATCCGTAGAAAAAAGATCAGTCCAATCACTCGGAACCTGCGCAGTCGCCAACACTCACGCAGAGTCATGCGTGAGCGGAGATGTAGGACCAATAGCCATGATGGTGAAGCACGACGAGGTCAGCCTAGTGGAAGGGTGGAACGATGGGGTGCTGCCGCTTGAGGAACTGATATATCACTTGTGTGGGTTGTAGACCACAGGTTCAAAAACGTTATCGGTATCGCTATCGGTGTCCCTTCAACCAGGCGCTCTTCAGCCCAGTCAGCTAATGGTCCAGCTGCCGGCGGCGAGGCCTAGGTGCCACATGGCAACGAACGGCGATGGCCCGGTTGACATTTCGCGAAATCTCGTAAGCCTGGTCGGAGCCGGAGGCTTTCTTTTGTATCACAGGGTCGTCCTACAAGCTGCCCTACAGCTCGGCAGCTCGTCGTACATAGTAAGCCTCCTGCCCTCCTGATAGCTGTCAGTAAGCTGCTTGTCAGTAGCTATCCTAGTAAACGCATTGCGCGTATTCAGGTATTTCCTTTTAGAAGAACCCCGAGGAGACGTTCGACCGATGTCGCTTTTCTGGATGCCCGCATAGAGCTTCGAGTAGTGTTGAAGTCACGCTCTCTGGATCTTTTCAGCATGCCGCACGACGAACGGTTGACTGTCTCCACCCCGAAAGGCAGGGTGAGCGTAGAGGTTTAGCACCTGGTACTGGACAGGATGTCTGCGTCTCTGTCGCCTTGAGTCAAGCATGCTGCATTGACCGAGACTGAAGAAACTTTCGTTTAATGGTCTATAATAAGTATAGGGCGAACGCTATTTCTGTCTTCTCGACACCCCCGTAAGAGTGAATGATCAGTCTATCCGTCCGGCCTTGTCAAGCCCCATTTCTGCCGTATATTCGTGTATGGGCGTAGAGTTGTCAGCATCTTTGTTGGGATTCTGCGCTTCCGCGCTTTCTTTTTCTCGTCTCGCCTGCCTACTCTCGCCGCGTCTACTTGCCTCTCCATAACTCGATAATATGCACATCTTGTGCACATCTTGTGCACATCTTGTGCGCATATATGTGTGCACTTTGTGCTCATCCGTCTGTACAACCTAGTATTAGTGTCTTTATTGGTGGCGAACTACCTCGCCTTAGGCAAGATATAACTATATAAACCAGCCCTTTTGGCTGTGAGTTGCTAACCCTAGCCCTAACCCTAAGTCTATAGTTTAATGACTTACGCAAATTAGATCAAGATTTTCTATCACTACCCTTACAATTACGACTTAGGATTAGCTACCCTTTCCAGTAAGAGTTAGCTAGAAGTCTTTGGCAGTCAGCAAGACAGGTGAGTATTAAATAACAACTGTGTAGAATCCGGACAGGTTCGTTGCTTGCTGCGAAGCTCTAAAATTACAAGTTCTGACTTATTGGTACTTGTGATTTTTGATCGTAAATATCAAAATTATTACAAGTCCGAATAAGCGCGTAAAGAGCAAATCGCTGGTACCCAACAATCTTCATCTCGGTTTTGCAGCATTTTCAACTCGGTTCTGCACACCATGCAAGGCCATCAATCGGGACGAAAGAAGCTGCCGTGTGGAATGCCTCTGGCGGATATGTGCTCCTGTTGCCACAGGACGCCTTGCCTGTGTAATGCTAAACTGCCAGCTCCTTGAACAATGCTCTGAGCCCGATCCTTGGGAAACTCATCACCAGAGATTACTCAAGCGATTGATAGAGAAATTGCAGGACACGATCGCAATCTTTGCAGTTTCGGCAAATGATTTTTCTCTTAATGTGTTCGGGTGAGCCAAATCTTGCCTGCTCGGGTTATTTTGAACCTTATTGTGCAGCTCACGGTTGATGGTCAGACGAGTCGAACCCAGACCATGGCTAACGCACCGCAAAGGAACGATAATGTGGAAGCAATTTCTGTATCATAGTCCGCAGCAAACCTATATTTGAGACAGGTAATCAACACTTCTCAAGTATGGGTCCGCAACGACTCTTCGGAGATGTCTCGTCCGTAGAAATACAACCGTCCCTTGCCATAGATCACTCACCGGAACTGTGAGCTCGCGAGTAAATGACTCTCGTACCTCCTCGTGTGGTGCTAATACCGCGGGAACTGAGATAGTAATGGCACAAAGTCCCCCGTTCAGTCAACAAGATGCAGCAATCGACACCTCCGGCACACTGGAAGACTTTTTGTCTTTCAGAGGCGGATCTCCTCCAAGCTTTCAAAGTTATAATTTGGAAACTTCCTTGTTTTCCAGAGCGGAAGTAGTCTCGTTGTTGTCTTGATTAGATAAGCAGATAGTGGATACTGCGGAATGATCATTCTTATGAGCAATTTGGGAAGGGGAAAAACAGGGAGGGGCCCAAAGCATCTTGGAAACAATCTTTGGGCTGGAATCTCGGGACTCACCGCGTTTAGCCAAGCCGACGTACGGCTACAACCAACTTGAGATAGGAAAATAATAACGGATTGTATGACATCATCCTCTTGACGTCGCGAAGAAGATACTTGCCTTGAAGTGCAGTGACAACTCATTCGAAGCGCGATAACCTTTTCTGGATCTTCAACGAAGCAATTATGCTAAGGATGTGTTACAGGTGCATTGGGTACGAGATATTATGGACCAACAGGCAGTGACTTTACGACAAGACTGAGAAATCCAGCCACATGTGGGGATGCGTTTCTGTTTTCTCACTTCCTAAATGGGTCATCAGAGAAGCTTCCTCACTGACTCCCTCTCAACCAGCTCACGACAAGCACTTTCACATGACGTCAGGATGTAGCCGTTTTACGCATTTCATGGAGTTGATATGAAAGCGTGACAAACATACTCTGATGATGCTCTTTAGTCCTATAACCGCGTTCCGGCGTGGCAATTTTCGCATGAGTAAGCTGTCCGATTAGCTTTTAGCTCATCGTGCACGCTCAAAAGCTCATAATATCAGCCTTAAAGACCGGCGAAACAATCATTCGCATACACCGCTGAAGCTCACTCATGAAATCGAGTACAAGTCTCAACATAACTGTACTACGAGATCACAGTCACTGGCTGCAGAAGTAAATTGTTTGATAACCCATTCTGGTAGGTACGAACAAGGCCAGTCTGGACCAACTGTATAGAGAGATGTCGCTCCGACGAAGCGAATCACTCGCTAGCGCCCTATCGCGACTTTTGTAGATTTCTCATTTCATAAACGGCTATATCCAACCATTTCGCACATCCGAAGTGAACGTCGGAGATGGATCATTTCCAGACGGCCCTCTACTTGCTCCCCGAGCATTTCAATCATCATTTGCATTTTACTTGCATTTTAGTTGCATTTTAGTGTCGAAAAGACGGAATGTAGCTTCACGACACTCATACCATCATCAAAGTACCCTTCAACAAGAAAACCGGCGCGAGCAACATTCAGTGCTCGGCATCATTACGCTTGACATTCAATCATTGAGTCTGTCGTAGTGGCTATGGAACTTGGAAGAATACACTTCTCGGATTCAGCAAAACGGAACGTGACCCAGATACAACAATTTCTGTCGAGCTTAACGACATGTTTTGACCAAGCATCGTAAGTATGAATGGTCTGCCTTTTTATTTGTTGTGATATAAACGTGGGTTTCTTCTTTCGACAAAATAAGGGATTCGAAACAAAAAGTTCCCACAATGTCTCACTGCGTGCACCCTCGCGTTTCCACCCAAAAGCGGCGGAGAAATATGAGCCTGTGTCCGCCAGCGAAATGACCTGCGAGCCACGAGCCAGATACAAGTGCGGCCGCTCAACGTCGTTGCCGCCAAAGTGCGAACCAGGTGGAGACACTGGCTCCTACTCTCCATTATTGCCCCCTTTCGGCGAAAACATTGTCAATTGTCGCGACGAACAACATGTCACGGATCGGACTTCCCTCGGGTCAGGATTGGGAATTTTAGAAAGGGTTGGGCATTGGCAAGGAGGCCAGCTTGGCTAGGAATGATATATATGATTACTCCTGGAGCTCTCAGAAATAATCAAGACGTTCGCGAACGCTCGCTGATATTTAACTTTCGAATTATAGCTAGGTAGTCGGCATCAGCAGCTAACAGTTGAGCTATCTAAAAATTCAGTAGACGCGCATGTACTGTCACCATGGGAAATGACTTGGGCCATGTAGGGCATACCAATGATTTGAAGTCTTGACTTATTTTGCAAAGAGTGGTCACGAGGCGACTCGTATTCAGAGGTGTGGTCACACAGCTAACCTGACAGATCTCACTTCATATAGTCAGATCTCGCCGTGACGCGGCCATGCAAGTATCTTGCTGACGTCCGCGAGTAAACCTCTTCCTCGTCCGGTCCAACGTCACGGCCATGACGCGGCTTGAGAGGGGGATTTCTAACTTGAATAGCTGGAATGCAACCATCACCAGGAATACCATATTACTGCTTCTGTCAGTTTTAAAGTAGTATGATCTAAGTCACTGGATTAGAATCGTCGGCATCGGCTACATAATATCACTTTTGCTTCCTTCTTCGAAATAGCAAGTCTAGTATCCCAATAGTATCGGCAACACAGGATAATGACTTCAACCAGATAATGACTTCAACCAGACTTTTACTATCACGCTTGACTTGATTCTGCGACATTGTAGATTCATGATATCTAACAACCAGTTTTCATACAAACGGTACAAACGCACGACAGGACTTGCGCGAAAAGAATTATATGCAACTATTTTCTTGATACAGCCGTTGTTTTATGGAGATCGTAATGATGGATCTGTGCAGCAGCTCTACCGGGCTTTAGTACTTGAGCCAGGCAGGAGTGGAGTGGACCTGGTATCGAATTCCAGGGAGGGTTCTTTTTGCCATTTGCAATTCGCCAATGTGACTGCACGCCTGCACCCTACACCATGGGAAATGGAGTTGGCTTAGATACTCCGATCTTGACATCCGGGAAAAAACCCGTGTCGGTGTTGGGCATGGTAGCCGTTTCATGAACAGCGGTCAGGAGGCTATTCGTGACTTGAGTGCAGGAGTGCAGTCACATTGCGAATTAAAAATTGCAAAAAGAACCCTCCCTGGGATTCGATCTCGGGTCCACTACATTCCTGCCTTGCTCAAGCACTCGCGTCCGGTAGAGCCACTGCACTACGCATCCATCATCAAAATCTGCTCAAGACACCAACCATATTCAGAGCACAATTGCAATCCTTTTTGCACAAGTCCTTTCGTGCGTCTGTACCGTCTTTATGAAGACTGATTGTAAGATACCATGAATCTACAACACTAAGTCATGTAAGATAGTAAAAGTTTGGCTAAGGTCACTAGCCTGTGTTGCAGATACTATTAGGATATCGGCGTGAACGAGCCTCTGGCGAATCTGAACGGCGGTGGAGGAGTGTCATATTTGGTCTGATGAGTCTGATCGTCAAATGTGATAGAAGTAGAGTCGCAACGGTTGGTCCGATTTCAGGGTGCAAGATGTGCCATTTCAAAGAACAGAAGCAACAGTCATATTCTGTGGCCCACGTCGACGGTCTTCATCCAGAGAGGTCGATCACGCTACGTTAATTGGCAAGAAAAAAGGACAGAAGCAATAATATATATTTATGTATGTTATTTCTAGTGAGAGTGCATTCCAGTAATGCAGGTTAGCAATCCCCCGCTGAAGCCGCGTCATGACCGTAACGGCGGATCTAGTCACGAAGAGGTTCACACGCGGACGTCAGGAAGAGAGTTCGCATGAACGCGTCACGGCAAGATCTGACTGCACTAAGTGAGGGCTATCAGGTTGAGGGTATGACTTCACCTCAGAATACGAATCGTAACTCCCCTTTTCAAAGTCAGTCACGACTCCAAATCATTGGACTGCCCTTTTATGACTCGAGTCACTTCCCATGATGCTAGTCACCAATCGCCTCCTCATCACTGTTCATGGAACGGCTATCATGCCTTACACCGACACGGGTTTTTTCCCGGATGTCACAATCGGAGTATCTAAGCTAACTCCATTTCCCATGGTGTGTTTGCTTTATATACATGCTTTACAGCGCATCACCCTGAGATTGAAGCTGAGTAGAATCGCATTTCTTGCAGTTCGCCTGATCTCCGCCGATTATTTCACTAGGCGTCACGAGACGGAAACACAGAGAAAGCGATGTTATATTCGCGTGGGGAAGCGAGTTGTTCCCACCACCGAGATCATACCTCAAACGGTTATACTTCCTGCTCCTTTCCACCTTCAAATTCCAACTGTGCGGATGAGAACACCCTCGTTCCCGCGCCATTTCCGGATGTTGGAAACGCGAAGGCGCACGCAGTGAATGTCTCAAGCTTTTCGGAGCGTGTCTGAAGGCCGTCCAAAAATGGTGTATCTTCCATATTCAGCTTCTGTGTGGGAGAATGCTCAATATATACAGGCATGAAGTCGTCAATAGAAGAAAATCATGACAGGGGGTGGGGTAACCAAGTTATTTGATGAGAGCAAAAAAAGGTCTTACATACAAGCACTCTAGAAGGACTTGTGTTCATAGCCATCGGAATGGCTTTTCGAACAACTTTCGTCTGCGGTCAGAGAGTCTGCTCTTCTTAGGCTTGTAACTCAATTCCATGAGTAGTGGCAATTCCATACGTGAGCTTCAGCAGAAAGAGCTGCTGAGGCCTTGTCCTTTCCCGTGACGAATGAAGCGCGGAGACTTGAAGCTCAACTGAATTGAGCACCAGCGAAGCACGGACGAGGGAACTTCTGACAGGTCTCTACATACAGAATTGCCAGCCATAGTAATATCGATCGAGTTCCTAGTCACTCCCCAGCTAAAATATCTATATTTATATAGGCCGAGAAGCCTTCGACTGCCCTGCCATCTCTGCCCAAATAGCTTGTGGAACGTGCCAGTATCTTCTAGTATAGCATGACATAGTATTACATTCATTCATACTTCATACCAGGTTCCCTTTTCCTACCTCTCGTACTGCATCTTCTCCACGACATCAACAACAAGTCGCCATCAGCAACGTCTTCTCTCAACGACGTGTTCTCGCCGCCGCCTCTCTCGACTTCATTCAACTTGCCAACAGCACTCGTCTGCCTTTCGCGTGAATCTACTTCACGCGAACTTAATTCTTTCACACGAACATGTTTCTTTCACGCGAACTTATCCATTTCACTTGAACTTGTGAGTTTGACGCGAACTTAACCTTTTCGTGTGGACTCTATACTTGTAGGTTCTCCGCCAATTGAGCTCTATATATAGCTGGCCTCGAGCCCCTTCTTGTAGACTCTCTTATGATCTTTTATTTCACCCTTTGATTCACCTTCAACCTCAAAGCTACCCTTCTCCGCGAGACATCTTTACAGGATTAGCTACCCTTTGCTCTTCGTATAAGGATAACGTTAGTATGTAAGTCGATATCATTCAATACCAACGTGTGCAGTATCCCCTTCAACGGTAACACTTGATCTTTTCTAGTTCCCGCGGCAATTGGGAACAAATTGTGACCTGTCATCTGTGTCGTCTGGCGCTGGAGTCTTCCGAAGGCACATGCGAGTCTGAATTTGCTTGTATCATAGCAAGCGCATAGGCAGACTCCAGCCAGCCTTTGCATCGTTATGCTAAGTCGTTTTCTTTTGATATTCGCTCCTGCGGGTTGCTACGAATACGACAATTCATCTCTATTCGTGGCGGACAACATTGTCCTTTGTCTATGGAGTGCGTTTTTGCGAACTTCTGATATGGGCGGTTGTTTGAGACAACAAAGATAAATCCCTTTATATCATCCTGCAACTCATACAAAGGGATCAGCCGAACATCCCGGGCTGCCTCAAAGTTGAGTAGGATATTATATACCTGGAAAGCATCCTCTTGCTTAAGCCTCTTCTTGACGTCTGCGCTTCGCTTGCAACAGCCTACTTCTCGAACAAACGATGATTGCATCACAAATTCTGCAATGGTTCGCACTTTTCGGTCTCCTGTCTGGAGCTGCGGCGACGCCTGCCTCTGACACTTGTAAATGACACGGTTGTTTAAAGCGGATCGAAAACGTTAGCTAATTCTTTTCCTTTATTAGCGGCCCTGAAGAGACGAGAGGATTGTACACGCGGTGCGATCATTTGGCCCTGGTCCACCAAAAACGCAATTCAGGATGTGATTGACCTTGAAAACGCCAATATCAAGCTCAGTGAGTGCACTCACCAGTCACCCATGCGCTCACACAATGAGGAGCTTTGCTAATGCAGACACCGGCAATCCCCTTGTATTTTTGCTCCAGAGCTCTCAACGCCGGCAAAGTCATTTTCTCTGATGTACGCTTGTACTGGAAGATGTCTAGATTCATTACGCGATTACTAACTCTTTTAACCTTTTCACGACAGGCTGGCTCACTTATCTCCTGGGTATATGATGCGTGATGATCTCAATGACGCTACTGGGCCTGGGTGGGACGACTGTGATTTCCGGGGAGAGCTCGTGTGGCCGATGGATTTGTTTGGAATCGATACGGATCATTGTGTGATGGACGTCAAGATCAGCAAGGGGGAAGTCATGGATAGATCTCGAGGGAATCAGAGCTTGACACTGGCCCCAATGGCTTACGAGCAGTGGTACCGATCAATGCGAAAGCAGTTTCCGAATTCCAAAATTCCGGGCATCTGGTGCGCAGGCCAAGAGCAATCGTTAGATTGCTTGTTCTCCGACACTCGATCGTTCTTCAGCCATACAACCCATTTGCCACTAGTGGAAGCGAAGATCGGCGAGCTTTCAGACGTTGAACTAAAGGCGGTGTTCAACGCCGGAAACATATCACCGGTGTTTCTCAAAGATTCCGAAAGTATCGTAATTATTACAGGGACTGAGAAAACAGACGAAACCTGGAAAGGCTTTGACATCAGTGATCCTCACACCATCAAAACATGGACTGTCGGTCAGTTGAAGGGACTATCGGCCGCTTACGCGAAATCGCACCTAGCCCTGCCATTGGGTATGCCTCCGCAGGAGTGTACTCTCAAGAGCACTTGATGAGTAGAAGCTTCGCATTACATCACGAATACTCTGAGCAGGTTGTAAACTTTAGCGAGGAATACCTCAAAAGTGGGTCAAAAGCGCGATCCCATGAAAACGTATAGGAAAAAGTCGGATTTTATGGCATTTGGTCAAAAAGCGCCTGTTATGTCATCAATGCCACCAGGCCATTCAGCCTTAGTACTATCCTAGTACCTCCGTCCACCAACAAGCTCATTTGCCTTCACCTTTAGGCCTTCGCTCTCAACGAAGGTCCCTCAACCTCACAGGCATTCATTTTAAACCAAAGGATCCTTTGGATTGACTAAAAAATCAAAGACCCCTTTGCCAGATTTACCGGGACCAGACTAGCCAGATTGTTAGAATACTTTGAATGCTTCCGGCTACTCAAACCCATGTTTAACCAGCTATCAGGTTACTATATGTCTCGAGGATTCTGGTCGTTACCTTTTCTCGTTGTGGTCCATCTTTGCTCTCCAGAGCAAGATGTTAGATGGTGTGTCAAGATCATACTGTTTCCGCTTACACGTGATTAGTTGTGCTTCAAGCGCACTGCCATAGCGCTTAGTCTTGTCCCGTCCTGTCACTGACACGTCTCAGGTCAGCCTCGCGCTTGTCCCTGACATGCTCTGACACGAACGATCCACAGAGAACCCGAACAAAGCACTTAAGACATTGGCCATGTTCTGAGTACAGGAACGGGTGAAAAGTACCATGCTAGATACTGTTTCAATAAGAGCGGTCAGGAGTGTGGAATGGCTCCGTACTCATGAAAATGCGCCATATGGTCGTTCTGTAGAGCATTAGTCTTTGCACGTACCCGTGCAGTATCGATAATGGCACTGTAGAGAACCATAGTTAGTTTACGGTAATTGTCGCGGGCTAGAGGTCTATCTTACCAAATAAGATAGCTCTGCCGTTGTATAAGCGAACTAGCACAACGATGTACACTTACTATCTTAATCCAGTCTTGAATAACTTGAATGAAAGCCAGGATGCTGATCCTAAGAAACTTCCACTCGAAGGTAGCTTTATATTTAAGGGGAAATCAAAGGGTGAGATAAAAGTCATAAGAGGGTATTACAAGAGGGTAAGAGGAGTGTTTATATATAATGATCTGATATAGATGAAGCAGCTGAGTATCTCCTAGGGAGGAGCGTAGTACGATTGAGTCCCAAAGGATTGGTAAGGCCTGTTAGTCCCATGGGAGTCGGAATGCATTTGATTCCCAAGGGAGTCGAATGTCACGGTCTTGACGTTGGCTGTTCTCCTCCCCGTCGCTGTTTCCATTGTGTCGTAGGTTGCTGTCGTTTTCGTTGTTATCGTCATTGCCACGGTCAGTCGCATCGTCCTTTTCTCCCTGTTCGAGCTCTTCGGAGTCGTGCTCTTGTTGTTACGAGGAAGGGTCATCCGTATACAGATGTCGGATGGTGTTCGTAAGTTGGGACTTGGGAGGCTCTGGGAGGTGGCGATAGGGCATAGACGGATGTGGATTTCTCGCTGGCCTGGATTCTCCTTGTATGCTTTGATGCACCAGGCTCTGGCATGTTCTTGGCGCCTGACGGTGTCTCTGTTATTCCGATAACGATCAGTGATGGCAATGTGGTTTTAGTAACCACGTAGAGTGCTTACTTGATATCGTTCATTGTGACTTTCAAAAGTCCTCGTAAGGTCCAGCTTGCTTCCAGAATTCCGGCCCGGCATGTAAGCTCCCAAGCACTATTAAAGTAGCATAAAGACTTGAGACAAAGAAGATCTTAGATGCGCTCGGCAAACTAGATCGGTAACAGGAATCGTAATCAGTAGAAGGAGGTGTATGCATAGACGCCTAGGCAGTCTCACCTAGTTGACGATGTCTTTCTCCTTGAGACGGTGAAGTTGGTTCCATGCCGGAGCCGGGTCCAGATCTTTCTTTGCTATCACCCATGTAACCACTCACGAGATATGGCCCAAGCAGACAAAAGCGATCATTCCTTCATCTATAACAGGGATTTTAAAGTCGGCAACGGACTTAGAGAAGTCTGTACAACTGCGCATATTAGCATGTTTATATAGTATATATATATATGTAGATAGATGTTTCCCTAGCCGTGGGCGCTCACTCTAAGCGTCCAACGAAGAAACTCCAACGAAGAGAAATTCCCAATGAAGAAAGTGTCGAACGACGAAATAGGTCACGAAAAGGTTGATCGAAGAAATATTGCATGTACTCTACGAGTACCAGTACCTGGTACGAAGAGAATGTCGAACGTCGACTTTTGGTTGTTGGGTTTGTGCGCACCTTGAGGCGCGTCTACATAGCTGTCTACCAGTGCGCGCCATCGACTTTCGTACGGGCGCCGAAACCCAGTTCCACAAACACATATATCTCAGATTTCAAGTAGCATTCGTACAGGCTATAGGCTTCTCAAGGACCTGTAACTTCTGGTAGACCTGGATGAACGTCTGAAATAATTAAATATCGAATTTGAAATCGGCTGTGATTGTCACAAGTCCGCCCGCGTCGCTCGCGCCTGACTCAGTGGCTCGAAATGAACCCGTGGACTATACACTAGGGTAGCTATCTTAAACCTTCGATATCTTCCCTCAGGACCCATCCACTATCATTAGACATCCAGAGGTACCCCTCAGGCTGTTTTAACAAGGTCACAGTAGCTGCTAGCCGCGTCACGAGTGGTATAATTATCACGGTGCTATGTATTGATCGTCTCTGCCGCACGTTTTTCTTCCCTCCATCTCGTAAAAATATGAGAAGGGTCTCCATCTGCTACCAGAAGGCATCTACATCTAATATGCCTCAGTGTTGCCACCGTTCGACCCAGCGGTCTGACGAGCAGACGAACTACAGCGACTTATGCATTACCAGGTTCCACGGTGCTCCTACAGTCACTTCCTCGATGAGCATTTACAATGTCGAAACGGGCGATTGAGAGCTGAAAAAAATGTGAGACTGATACAGGGTGAAGCCACAAGTACCTGTGCTCTTTTGACAGCTTTCTAGAAGGTCTGTCATGAAAGTAGAGTAGTATATAGCGGATGGGTTCATTGAGAGCGCCCTAGGGAGGCGCAATCTACTTGCGGCAACTTGTGGTGATGATACATGGTTTTCGATTTCGTATTAAATTATTATAGATCTCCAACAATGTCTTTCCACAGTTTTGAGTCTCTAGGTGTCATACAGCGTGTAGGAATGTTAACCAAAAACTATTTTACAGGAAAAGGTGGAACCGGGTTTCGGCGCCCGTACGAAAGTCGATGGCGCGCACTGGTACATGTAATGAACCGTTTTACCAAGATGATGTCAGCTATTGTTCTTTAGCTTCCGAGTTCTGCCAGCTTCCGACCAAAGTGGAAGAAGAAGGCCAGCAACCCAGCAGGGAAGCTGGCTGAGAGATATGTGAGAAGAGAGTAATCGTTGTCATTGTTCTCATGTCCTCGAGCTACATCAGGCAAGGTTGCAAAAGCATATATAGGGGACAAGTTCTCTGATCCCCTGTTCCAAAATGATGGCTGATCTGCCTTACACCCGACACTCCCCATCGTTATGGATAACGATATCATCCGCAGCCAAGTCGACGGGCGCCCAGAATGGAACCCACATGATTTCAACGAGCAAAATCGTACATGGGCCGCAAATCTGGCAAACGTAGCATGGGCCGATCCTCAGAATTTGGGTGTGAGTTTGCTCCATCTGGCCTGGTCTCCAGGTGTCTCTGACTTGATGTCTTAACAGAAGGGTGCACGACTACCCACCGATGTCCTGGCTGTCGTTGCTGAGCTCCTTGCAGGCGATCGAAACCTGCACACGCTCGCAAGGCTTAATGTCGCTGGTCGTCATATTCACGACTGCTCATTGCCTGTTCTCTACGAAACCCTGATCATCGTCAATGAGCAGGTGCTTAAACGATTGGTCAGATACACCAATCCGAAAGGATGGAAATTTGTAAAGTACATCCATCGCCTTTTCAATATCCTTGTCGACGCGCTCACATATTCTTTGCGTCAGGTTCCTCTTTGTGTCAAAGCGGACTCTTCCTCTGCTTGACCTTTACCTACGAACGCAAACTCAGGAGCTTTCGCTTTCAACACACGACCTCTTTGCTTCGTACTTCCCCCGTCTGCAATTGCTCGGCTCCACGGACGCAACCTCTCCTGATTCCCTTCGCTTGACCCTGTATAAACCGATTCAACTTGTTTCTCTCCTCCACGCCTGCATGCCTCATGGTTCTCACCAAGACGCATGTGGTATCACCTTTTTCGGGACCCACTACCTCCGCCAAAACATGGTAGAAGGACTGATTCCCAAGCCGTATCGTTTCTGTAACATCGTGGAGTTAATCGTTCGGAATGGCACGTTTATCGTCCAGGAGGCAGCGATTGAAATGGAGGGATGGCATACAACATATTCCGGTGTCAATTTCCGACTTGATGTCAGCGATGATATCGGAGCGCCCGGTGTAGAGGACACGTTGCGTATCGTCATGGATCATCTCATGCTCTATGCGTCCAAGGAGGTCACCCTGCGCAAGCACATCAGGCTCAAGGTCAAGTGTACTCCGCGCGTTCTAGAAAAAATCATCGAACTGGTAAGTGATTCTATATGCTATAATACATGTTCCCCTTCTGACAGATACTCATGGTTCTCTTTCGTAGTTCGAAGCCCGTCCTTGCTTTCTCAATCTCGAGATCGACCTGACTGCTCCTGTCACCAAGGAAGACATGAAAAGATACCTCCTCGCGCTTGGCTCTGCCTACTCGCAGCATTGGCCAGTTCACGCCCGTAATCCCGCTAGCCACCAGCTCTTCCTCGAAGTTCAAGCGCCTGCACCTGCTCTGGAGCCATCCTGGTGGGACGAATATCATCTCGATACCGATCCCGAGGCGGAGCATATGTGGATGCAATGGCATGGATCAGGGATGTATGGACACAACGGCGCTGATTTCGACGAAGACGACCCGGCAGACAACATGGAAAACGTCGTTTTCGCCATACTGCCTCCAGAAGCCCTCGGAAGACCGAGGGTTGACGAGCGGTCGGGATTTGTGCTTACGCTCTCTCGTGCGTTGATGCTGAAGAGTGAACGCCAAGACGGCATCGAATTCTGGTCGCGTAGTTATCAAGTTGCCGCGCCACCTCCAGCAGTACCGACAAATGGTCAGCAAGCAGTTGAATGGGATGAGGATGCTCCCCTGCTGTCAGAAATACAACTACGCGCTCTATTGCTGGCCGGCCTTCAAGCTGCGGAAAGGGCTCATATGGAAACTGCAGATAGCGAGAGTGAAACGGAGTCGGATGGAGAAGGACGTGATGAAAGGTAGGAGGGAGAAGAATGTGATACGAGTTTGGGTGGTAAGAAAAGAAAAGAGGAAAGCGGATGATACGGTAGGTCGTAATTGGCGCAGCGCGGATGAATGTAGTGCTCGTGGAGCTTGTAGGATGCACATTGTGGCAACAGTCTATGTAAAGGTATTACAGCGTGTAAGGGGTGACAACTGCTGAGCGTGAAGGAGCACGCCTTACAGTCTTCGTGATTGACAGGCAGATCTAGACCTCGCAGTCCACGTCCAAAAACGAAGGAAGCCAGAACAAACATGCCAATTAGCTGTACGCAGATCATTAGGGTGGCAGCCTCAGCGGTAAGGCACCCTTGATTTTCCGTCTGCGCATCATCTCTATGCCACAAACGGTTGCAGGAGTGAAACGAGCATGCTATAATTCGATACAGGCACAGAGTGGGCGTAAGGGACATACCCTTCGTTACAACATTCAAGCAGCAGGTTTCTGTATAGCCTGATCAGCAGCCCATCGTCAAGGTCGTAATTTGTAAGTTCGAAGTGTCAACATCGCATAGCCAAGCTTGATGCAAGATTCACAGAGTCCATTCCGTATAGTAAGAGGGCGGAAGGAAGATGCTGATACGCGAGACGATCACACATGCAGATGAAGCTTATAGCGTTTCGACTACAGAACACGGGTCCAGCGTCTATCAGAATTGTGATTTGGGCGTATTTAAGACCGGAGCACTCACTCTGATTGATACAATATGCTTTCTCGTCCTATGTTGACGAAAGGTAAGCACCGAACTAAGAACACAAATACATGCTGGAAGTGCACTCACGTTGAATTGTGGATCTGGAAAGCAACGGTGGGAAAAGAAAGGTGTTAAGCATGTCCTCAGGCGAAAAGACAAGGATCTTACCATCGCGATCCTTGTGGAATTCCGTAAGGTAAGCGAGAAGTCGGTCTTTATTCTTGCGAAGAATAGAGGCAACCGCAGGCGGTTTGTGGGGATTGGCGACGAATATCTGTTCTCAAAGAACGCATTGTATGACAGTCTGGTCAATATGCGGCAACGGTATCCTGTGGAAGAAAGAGAAACGACATACCTTGAAGACATGAAACGCTTCAAACTGAATATTCTTGCTCTTATCCCTCAGCGTATTCATAATAAGCTGAAGATTTTCCACACTCGCAATGTAACGCGTCATGATGCTGTAGTTGCTCCTGTCCAGTAAAATTTCGCCGAGGAGTTTGAGAGATTGACGTTTGGTGACATAATTTGGTGAGAGGATGAGCGCTTTGTATGCTGTAAAGAACTGAAATTAACTAGCCAACAGTCAGGAGACGGAGCATGACGTCGCATTGAATCATATGTCCCACACACCTTGTCGTAATTTGCTTCCAGGTAACCCGATACCATCTGCTTGTGTCTCGTAAGGCATTCCTAGATGGACGGTCGAGGCGGAAAGCATAAGGACTGCTCTCCGCCCTGGTGTAAATCAAGACGTTACTTACCTTCATATTCGCAAAAGCGTCGCACGACGTTGCAAACAAGGTCTTCTCGATGTAATCCATAAACAGATAGAAACTAGATCAGAACAAGGTTCCAGAATGGTCGTTAGTTCTGTCATTGACGCTTATCCACCGGAAACAGCGGGTCTGACCTACTCGTCTGAATACAGCAAAATCCGGGCAAGTGCTTCATGACGCAACATCTCCTTCAATATCTGACCTGTATTGAGAGCTACCTCCTCACTCTCGTAGCTATCAAAGAGGTTACGTATACCACGTTGAGCTGATGAAGGCGTCATTGATCAAGTCGTACACTTACCCTCTTAATGCCATCCCGACGAGCTCCTTCTCTCGGCAGACATAATCTACACCAGGACAACGTGATCCCACTTGCCGCCTGAGGAGCAGGCCAAACACGTTGCTGCCGTCCTTCCTCGCCTCAAAATCCACCCGTGGCATAGTCTTTAATAGCAGTTTCAGAAGACCGCTCTGGAAGATCAGATGAGATAATTCTGTCGCTTGATCGATTTGAGGATCCGCATTGTTGCTGCCGCCATCAGGACTGGAAAGCAGGCTCTTCATTCCTCTCAGTGTCTTTGTGACCTCTTCTGTGTACTTCCTGACGTCTTGGCTTGCGGGAGTTCCATCGGAGAAAGCGGTGGTCGAAAGGGAGTCGAGCTTGGTTGCATTGTCTACGAATATCTTCACGAGGTCCGCCGGGTTTTTGTATTTCTGGGAGGAAGAGGTGGACTTGCTGAAGAAGTTCATGGTGGTTGTAAGTATGAAGGAGAGTGGACGACACGGCCTCACTACAAGTACTCGGCGATGAGCCTCCTATCCTATATCCTATAAAGCGAATGATGAATGGTTCATCAAGCATCCACCTCTAAGTGATCGAGCAGTCAATGTTTCAGACCTCGCGGGGCTTGTTCTATGCGACTGTTGTATAGTATATGGTCTGAAAGAAGGAGGAGCTTTTGCATGCCGCCGCATTGATGAGTCTTGATCTATGTTTAACTGTGGCGGTTATTACAACGAGGAAATGTATACTATGCTTCGTCAATCTCGCGACGACGCTGTCTGTAGGCGGTGTCAAATCTGTACTGTTACAACTAGTAATAGGAGGAGAGAACTCGACATCCAAATTACCGAAGGCTTCCGGAGCCAGTGATCGCATTCATCACTGTTCTTCTTGATTGAACATGACCGGGGATCCAAACACGTCCACCTTCAATCTATCTTCCGCCTTTCTGGGTGTCTCCAATCGAAGCGTCTTCTCTTCCTGAATGCAGGTAAAAGACTGGCTCTTCCCCAGCGCCTTCGCCATGCCTTTGACACTTGACATCATCATCGGGATTCTGGACGGAGATAGATGCGCAGACTTTGGACCGGTGGACGTTACGCTCGTGATAGTGCTTCTCCTAGGTGTATATCCCGGCATGGTGGGAATTGCTGATCGAGTTCTCGTTGGCTTTCGTTCTGGGTTGACAGCGCGACGTTTCACAGATCGATCGGGTTGCTCAGCCCCGGGTGGGGTTTTTCGAGTCAAGCCTGTTGTAGTATTCGTCTCTGCAGCGGCTGCGATGAAGAGCAGCTGAGGTGCTACCGTTTCTACTGGCGGATCGAAAATCGCCTGCAAGCGTGTCTTCGGTTTGTTCGGTAAATGCATGTCGAGTTGGGTTGTTTCGGTCTGTTTGTTTCTGACGGAGAGAGGAGTTCCAGTGTCGTTGCCCATTACGTCGAGATCGGCCGGTACTACTGTTTTACCATGTGGGGTCTTTCGAGCTGTCAAGACGGACGGGAGGTAGTAAGGATTAGATTATGTGCAACACTGCACATTCAGCAAAGAAAGCCTTACGTTGACCAGGTGTACGCGGTACTGCTATTCCGCTATCGTCCGTTCTCTGCCCCCTTGAGGGAGTCATCATGACCTGGGGCATGTGCTGATCATGCGAGGTCCTGACGGTAAGAAGCTCCTGCTCTATCACTGTTACCATCTTTCTCGCTGTATTTTCCTTTACATCGGGTGAAATACCGCGGGTATTTTCGGAAGTCTGATTGTGGCGAGTAGTCTCAGTACCGAAGACAGTGGTTCGTTGGGTAAACTTGATTTCGTCAACGGCGGACTATATGTGTAGCAATCGTCAGAGAAAATCAATTCCGTTCGTACGCTTGTCACACTCACCCATCGTATCCATGTTGCAAAAGCTCTGTTCATGAACGCTTGCTGGGGACCTACCACCATACCTAAGTTGCTCATGTTAGATCGTGGGAACAAAGCATGGAGGAAGATCTGGGAACAAGCTCACCAGGTCTTACGATCCGCATGTAAGCTATGACTTCGTTAGGTGTGAAACCATACTTGTAAATAAGATAGGCTGCACAATTGAAATTGAAAATAAGCTATGGTCAAAGGGATTCGTCTGCATTCAAAACCTCAAGTGACTCACCTCCGATTCTGCGCATGATCATTACCACTCGGTGTCAGCTCTGAGCTGATGCAATTGATTAACACAATGTCTACTTACAAGACTCCAGTTCTGCCCAGTCCCGCTTTACAATGCACAGCCACCTTTCCACCATTGCCAATCGTCTGGTCTGCTAGCGTAATGAATTCCCGGATGAAGTTTTCGGGAGGATTTGATCCATCCGGGAATTGCTATCAAAGGCGGCGAGAACGCGAATAGGACGACATGTCGGTCAAGCTAGCCAAACAACCTCGAGGGTCGAAACTCACCATCTCTACGTGTTTCATTCCTCTTTTCTTGAAGCTCGAAGCGTCATACAGCTTTTCGTTAAGTCGAACTACCACGTCTACGCCAACATCCTCAAAGTAGCGTAGCACATCTTTGAAAGACCGATCGGCCGCATCGGTCTTCTGAGTTGAACTTGTTCTGCGTTCAGCCGGGTTGATACGAGAGAGGTAGTTGTAGTCTACCGGCGAGGCGAAAGCGATGAAGGGGCCGACTGAAAGACAAGTATGCTCAATTAGTCAAAGTTGGCAGAACAAGAGATTCGAATTTCTCTGGACTTGCGCATGTTCAGATCTCCGTTGCCCGGCTGCTCATACCACTGTGGCCGAGAGGGTTTCAGCTAGATCTCTGCACCGATCACCAAAGAACTCACCTCGTATGCTTCAGCATCAAAGTCATCCTCTAGACTCAAAAGCTTATACTGGACCGCCTTCCATACTCCCCATATGACATCCTGCATACTCAGTCCGTGATCCGCTTCACCCTGACTCGCATCTCTGAATGGGATGAATGACATTTCCGAAAGACATGGGTAGACTTCCCAGGGAGGTAGTTCTTCAACAAGTATCTACGAGCCGAGGGCGCAACTTCAGCCGCTGGGATGATGATTGGCATGGAAGCACTTACGAGGTATAAAGCCAGAAGACATGCGGCATTGGACTTTAACCGTTCATCCGGAGAAGCGTAAAGGCACATTACCCTTCCCTCATTTTGCTCATCCTATCGTTTGATGTGAGGAAAAAAGTGAGGAATGATACAGACCATATGTAAATCATACTCACATGGAAGATCGAATGAAGCAACAAAGCGAAGTAATGAATCTGGCAGATGTTGAGCGGTCCGTGATCACTCGCAAAGCTGCTGTACGTCAAGACATCATCGATGGAGAATACTACCAACGCCGTGTTGCTATCCTCCGGGTGATGATATTTCGTCTCCAATAACGGAACTTGGACCGTTCTGCCTCTAACCAGCAGTGGATAGCTAGGTAGCGTGGATGCCCGAATAGCTGGCGGCAAATCACTGGAGGCTAGAGTAGTGAAGACGATACGGGAGGAGAAGACGGCTGATTGATTCGGCAATGGTTGTAGTGCCTGGCCACGGCTGCGAGTAGAGTTTGCGGAAGGCATGATAACAATGTGGAGATGTCGGACAGATAGTAGTCAAGGCCTTAACAGTGTTGCGAGTAGTCCGAGGCTATGGGTGTTCGTATATCGTTGTTGATGTCGATAGCAGCGCTTGCATACTGACAAGGAATGCAATAGCTACTAGCTTGATCCCCAGGGCCTGCACTGTCGGACGAGCCACCCTCCTGAAACGTATTGGAAAGAACGATCTAACCCCTCTTCACCTGAAACGCATAGAAGATGCCTGAACACTTAGCTCCGCTTTGCCAGTCGTGAAATACACGTCAGAAATGATTGCTTCGCTTCGATCGAAATTCTGGATGGACGTCTGCGTCTCGTATAAAGGTCACTTCCTGTTTCCTTATTGAATCGTTCCCGACTGGCTTTTGCTCCTCACTAATTTTAAACAACCGTTCACCGACCCGCATTCACCCTCCGACATCTTGGTCGACCAATCTCAATTGGATGGGAGCGAGTATACCGTTCCTGCGGGAATGGCGGGCCGGTGATAGGAAGAACGAGCTCTATTCGTAGGGCGGATGCCTACTTTGGTTCGCCATGATGGTTCGACCTTGCTTTACTGCTTGGTATGGTCCAGGATGAGTGCGAGAATCACAATAGGCATGTACAATTCACCGCTGTATCGATACGCTCTGCCAGTATGATGACTTTGCAGAATAGTCTACTTGGCCTAGTCTTCGGTTCAATGGATTATAAACAATGTGCAGGACTGCTTCCTCTTAATTTTCTCAACAGTGCGCTAGAGTGCAGTGTCAAGAGAAAGGGCATGTTCAGAAAGCATGAGGTCGGTACCTTTAAAAGAACAGCGTCTTTTTACTTTGCCATTTTGTGCTTTGTTACAATTCAAGTATGCATGCAAGTATTATCTATAGCCTTGCAGTCGGCTTGTTGCCTACCACCGCATTCCAATGCATTGATCAACATCCCCTCTATGCGTCTATTGAGCCCTCGACTGACCATCGCCCGGGTACCCCTTGATCTCCTGTTCCTCATGCGGCTTTGCCTGCTTAATCTCCTCCATGGTCTTCTTTCCCATCAACACGTCCTCCAGTTCCCGACATGTCGCCTCATCGCTCAAATCCGGAATCGGTTGACCAGTGGACATGGCTCCGATCTGGATGATGGACAAACCGGTTGTGAGCTGGTGAGCGCCCTTGTTGGGCTTGGCCCCCTGCGACTTTCCGGAGAGAATGTCCCGGCACAAGTAGGGTTCGGCGGTGAGAGGTCGGGCAAGACCGACCATTTGGGTAGCACCGGAGGAAACAGCTTCGGCCATGGCGTGAGCGGACTACAATGGAAGCCAGTGATCAACTTTCTGCACACACAGATTCCTAAACAATACTGTGAAACTCACCCTGAAGCCACCAGTGACACAAAGGACGGTCTTCTTCAGCGTCGGCCTAATCTGCTGAGCAAACTCGATAAAGTACGCCTCTCGCTTCTTCGTAGAGTCCCGCTTGTGCTCGAAAGCCATGCTCTCGTAAGTACCGCCCGAAAGTTCAATGAGGTCGAGACCCGCTGCTTCCAATTGCTGACACAAGAGTTTGCTCTCGTCACCGGTGAAGCCACCTTCAGAGAAACTGTTGATGCGACCAAAAGCGATCAGAACGTGAACGGGAAATACAACAAACCAGGAGATACTGACTCGGAACTGTTCAGCTTCATACTGAGGATGAACTTGGAAGTGTCGACCCGCTTCTTGATTTCATCGATGATTCGGAAAACAATTCGGCTCTTGTTCTCGAGGGGGCCTCCGTAGTCGTCCGTTCGCTTGTTTACTCGAGACGAGAGGAACTGACAGTACAACCACCATCGAGATCAGTCCAAACCTCAAGCACTAATCACTCGTTACTCACTTGGGAAAGCAAATAACCATGGGCACCGTGCAGCTGAGCACCGTCGGCGCCGGCCTTGTACAAGACTTCCGCAGCGTACGCCCATCGATCAACAAGGTCATCGATCTCCTCCAGCGTCAAAGGTCGAGGCTTGGCGAAAGTCATTCCTCCCATGGGTGGGGCCTGAACATCGCTGGAGGATACTGGGTGCTTGGTGACATCTTCGCTGACTTGTCGACCACCGTGTGTGAGTTGACCGATGCAAAGAGATCCGTGAGCTTTGGTGGCTGCGATGACGGGCTTGAATGCTTCAACGGCGTCCCATGACTGGAGGGAAGTACATCGTCAGCTAAGTGGGAGTGCAGCTCGGACAACAATCACTTACGCTGGTCTTGTCAATGATGGCGTTCTTCTTGGCTTCCAAACCTTCTCGGTGAACGGGAATGTTACCCTACATCGTGCGTTGCAACTATAGTTAAACTCCTGCATTTTTTGATCCGCCGACATAGCGACATACCAAAACGACAACACCAATTTGACCTTTACCCCATTCCTCGTACGCCTTGAGATACTCAGGAGTTGGCTTTCCTCGAGCGTCGAGGTCATTGTCGTCGTACGTGCAAAGACGTTCAGTCATAGCGGACTGTAGATGGGGATAATGTTTTAGACGGAGACTCGTTCACAACGCCAGCAGGAATACTCACCTTCAAGAATCGGTTTGGGGCCGACATCCCGTTGGGGAACTTGATGGGTTCACCCAGAATGGCTGGTGCGTCAAGAGTCATTGTAGTTGATGTTTTTTTTTTAAATTATCAAGTTTGCAGAAAGATATGCAGAACAAAAATTGGATGCCTCAAGCGGGGATTATGCAGTATGAACTTGTTATATATTCGCTGTGAGGTGAGACTCCACGGGAACTTTTGCGTGGCCCTAGAGTGATGATTGCCGCAGATGATGATGTTCCAGAATGGTCGTCGTCGGTCATATTACCAAGCTGGAAGCTGGATTTATTGGATTACGCACAGACCTCCACATTTCCACATAACAATCTCCGATCCCCGGCAACTACCGCCGGCAAAATGCAAAAGCTCACGGAAATTTAGCTGATTTGTTGGCTGACTTTTTTTAGCTCTAAAAGGCTCTCTCTAAAAGAGAAGAATTAGGTAATATTCACTTGCGAGATTCGGCGGCCGGCTTGCAGTACCTCTCCTCAATCTCCTCTGCCTGCTGCACATGGAGACGATGTTTACCTTGTTCATGCTGGCATATTGTCACATATGATTCTTGAAGCCCTGTCTAATTCTGCAAGCTACTTTGCCAGAGACATCAATCAATCTAAAGTGGGCTCTCTCAGTCAGTCAACATGAACCCGCTGACCTATGGAGGAGGTATGTGCTTCTGGGTTCTATCGCGTTCTCTCTAAATCTCACCACCTGCTTCATGTCGTTTCTCAGACGAAGTCTCGGCACTCGTTCTCGACTTTGGCACTCAAAACACCCGAGCTGGTTATGCTGGTGAAGAAATACCGAGATGTGTCGTGCCGACGGCATATGGCTATATGGAGGTGGAAGCTGAAGTGCCGGTCGAATCCATCAGTACGGGCGTAGCAGTCGAGGATATCGCGATGAATGGTAATGGGTCGGCAGGTGAAGAAGGAACTTCACCACCTCTGGAAACACCTAAACCGACAGAGGACCTCGTCGAGAAGATACAAGACGAGCAAAGGCAAGAAACAGCGGACAGGGTGGATGGTATGGATGGCATTGAAGAGGAGAGCAAAACTGGAGAAGATGGAGACGGGAAATCGGCCGAGCCTACCGAGCCTACCGGAACCAGCGAGGCGACACAGGCTGCGGATGACAAGAGGCTTTCGCCCTCAGAAAGACAACGACAAGGATCACCGGCGCAAGCTAACGGTAGCAACGGCATCAACTCTACGAAACAGTCACAGCCGACAATGAAGAAGGTCCGTCAAAAAAGGTTCTATGTAGGAGAAGAAGGCGTGAATGTATGGCGAGCCGGCATGGAAGTTGGGAGCATGATGACGGACGGCATTAGTACGTGATCCCGCTTTCACGTAGCACAAAGTTATCTAATTTCGCTCTCTGGATCACAGTCACCGAGGCAGAGCCTCTACCACATCTGCTGTCACATATCCTGCACGACAAGCTCGGCGTCGACCCGTCCGAACATGCACTCATGGTCACTGAGCCCGCGTGGAATACCCCTCGTGCAAGGGAAACACTTGCGGAGATCGCGTTCGAAGGCGAAGGAGTGCCTGCCTTCTATATCGCTTGCAACGCAGTCCTTTCTGCGTGAGTGGAACTGCGTCACCAAGCCACTTCGTGACACCGTCTGATCGTCCTGTCAAACAGCTTTTCTGCTGGCAAATCCACGGCCTTGATCGTTGACATTGGGCAGGATCTCGTCAATGTCGTCCCTATTTGTGAAGGATATGCTATTCGAGCAGGTGAGTCCAGTCTCATAGTAGACCCGTCCGGCAGCTGATTGGCAACACCCTTCCAGGCACAATGCGACAACCGCTCAGCATGACATTCCTGGAATCCCAAATCGAGGCAACATTACGCCAATCGAACCCCAATATCACATTCACCCCACATCATTACGTCAAAGGCCGTACACCGGTCGCTCTTGATCAACCAGCACAAGTCGTACTGAATCAGCAACGAATAGACAAGTCGACGGCCAGTTGGAGGTCGTATGCCGAGCAAAGGGTAGTACAAGACTGGAAAGAGTCCGTTTGCGAAGTGTCGCCGTTTCCCTATGAACCACAGTAAGCAGTTATTTCCATGCACCTCCTTGCCTGTATAGACCTGGGAACAACACTTGACGTTTTACCAACCTTGATACGATGAAAGTTCGGCAAACAGGCAATCCAAATTCTACGAGTTCCCGGATGGATACAACCATTACTACGGAAACGAGCGATACCAGTTGCCAGAGATGCTGTTCAAGCCGGAGACGTTTGTCAACAAAGTACGTTTCTGGCCGAGTTTTGCGTAATATATTATGCTAATGAGTAATGTCCGCTCTCCAACAGACTGTTCCGATTCCTTCCAGGTTGGGCAGCACGCCCGACTCTGAAACGTCTCACAGCTTGAGCCACATTGTCGGTCTCGCCGACCTTGTCCACAACTCTATCTTTGCTCTCGATGTCGATCAGCGCGCTGCACTCTTGCAGAACATTGTCGTCATTGGCGGTGGAAGTTTCATGCCTGGTCTTACCGATCGTCTGAATTTCGAATTGGCACAGAGGATTCCGGGAAGCAAGATCAAGATCCATAGTCCTGGTAACTCTATTGAGAGGAAGTATTCAGCATGGCTAGGAGGTAGTATTTTGGCGAGTTTGGGCACGTTCCATCAGCTTTGGGTTGGACAAGATGAGTGGAAGGAACATGGAGCCAACATCTTGCGACAGCGTAAGCCTTTTTACTTTGGTCAGTCGGAATATTTGGACTGACAGCAAGGCTTGCCTCTGCTACACAGGTTGCAAATGATCTGGATTGTAGAAAAGCGCGGCGATGACAGAAGTATTCAGGGGGTTTAGGTTGTACGGCGGAATGCGGAGATCGTCTCCATGTGGTAGAAATGCATAGTATGTCATACATCATATGTTTATGACATAGGGCATAGCGCGACACCTTCTGAGTGCTTAGAGCGGACACCAAGTCTTCGGTACGCTTCAACAAGGTCCTTCGACTACCATTATTCGCTCGTGTTTCAAGTTGACAACTGGCCGCGGATCCAAATCACCGCCTGGTCGAATAGGGGTAAAGGGTAGAGTCGAGTGGTCGGTGGCGAAGCTAACACAAGTCTGCGTGTTCAACACGGTACAGTCATATCAAGCCAACTAGTCTCCGGGAAGGTGTTACCACCTATCGTCATGTCATCGCTACCTTTGTCACCTCCTCTTAATGCCTCAAGCAGCAGCAGGCTCGAGATCTCCACAGCGGACAACGCGAAAAGAGATGACCACCGCCGAATGAAACCAGAACTCCCAGCCAGACTCAAAGCGCATGCTATCACTACACGATCGACTCACCTCCCTTCCAATGCAATTTTCAAGAAGCCTGCTTTACCTCCCCGACGCGGGATAACGGCTGCCGTCGGTATACACGATATTCGAGCTGAAACAATAGAGCCACAACACCGCTCAACTCCAGCAAGCAACCAGTCTCTGACTCGCGTAGGGCCAGACACAGACAATCCTAGTTCAGTGGCGCACAGTACTGCCGCCCACCCAGTGCAGAAACCACCGAGCAACACGGCTGAAGGATTGGGTGACGGATCGGCAGGCAGAAACACGGGACAGCCATTGACCGACACATCAATTCTTCGAAAAGACAATGTAGAGATGCATTTCGGGTTTCAGAATGCAGCACAACTAGAACTACACCAAAGAGTCAATAAGCATGTCAACGCATATCTCAAGAAGGCTTGTGGCATTGCTGGCGGGTACAGGCTGCATACGGAGCGACAAGCTTGGAGCGTAAGTTGCTTCTTTGTTTAATTTCTATCGTTCGAAGGACGCTTAAATCTCGAGCTTTTTGCATAGGTACTCTCTACCATGACACCACTTGATCTCGCCACCAATCCTGAAGTCTTTGAACCGCTTGAAACAGACCAACTTGCGAAATTCCTGAATCATCGTCGAAAACTTTTGGAGGAGTTTCAAGAATCGAAAATGCCTATGCCTGTCTTGCCTCTCCTGCCTTCAGCAACTTCCTTGGAGTTCAAGACCGATGCACAGCGTCAGAATGCAGAGCGGTCACTTCAATGGGGCTTACAGGGAGTAGTCAATCGTGGGAAATGGACCATAACGCAATCAGATTTGGCCATGATAAAGTCGGAACTCATATCTCTGCAAAAGGCGAGAAAACGCTTCGACCGACTACAACCGATGCTGCTACAGCTACCGCCTTGCGAGTACATCGAGGTAATGCTATCTCGAGTCGCTATACGGAAGACCACCCGATACGTCCCCTCCTGCGGTCAGGGGAACGAATCGCCAAATATACAGCCATTGAAAAACAGCGTAAAAGCCTTTCGCGAGATGAAGAACGCTTACAAGATGTTACCCGTCGACGATACTCCCGATGAAATGGAAATGCTTCTCAATCCGAACAAACTCAAGGTGATGGACGTGTGGTAAGTTTTCCAATGCAAACGGCCCCGAGAGCGGAGCGTACTCGCTAAACTCATTGTACAGCAATATGTCGCTGTCTATAACTCAAGATGAAATTAGAATGGTAAAAGAGGAGCTGCAACAGGTTGCAGACAGAAAACGGATCAGCCCGGAGCAGAGAATGAGAGACGTTGTACTATCGTCTTCATATGAGCGATCCTGCACGGAACTGTCAATGAAATTGAACGTGAGTCGCTAGCTCAATCGTCTATCACAAGAACGATAAGCTAACCCTTGTGTGAAGACGGAGCAATATTGTCTATCACCTCCCATCACACCGTTACTGAGAGCCGCTCCACCGCCGGAGGCTACCTTGAGGAACGCTTTGCTCAGTACCGACATCGCTTCTACAGCTTCTGCGCCTAGAATCAGCACTGCGCTTGGAAATTTTTCTGCTTCTGCACACGCAGGCACGAGAACACGGAAGTTGTTGGATGTAGTTGAACCTCTCTCGCCAAGCTTTTCCGATGAACGGTACATGCTGAACTCAGGTGAGGAGCTAATTGGGGCTTGAGCATTTCGCTTTTGGCTTATCGTCCCGTTGCTCGCATCAGACACGCCTACGCTTGCCGCATCCTCCTCCTTCGATGAAGACGCATCTTCCCCGGGGATCCTCCCGACTGGGCAGGGAGCCCGTGCTGAAAAAGTATCTCATGACTCGGTTTTACAGTATCCAGGCCCTCCAAGGGATGCATGGGAAGCAGAAAAAATGGGTCAGTATAGGTAAACAATGGCTTAAAACAAAAGTGGCATAACTCACGCTCTATTCGATATGTATCTAGATGTGCCGTTACTACCTGAACGAAGACGCGATTATCTCGACTGCACGACATTCCATGGATCTTTTCCGAATCTCTTCGCGGGTGATTCTATCTTACCCATCTCCAGTTCCCCTGAGGGAGAAGTTCCGTCTTTAGCTGAAACAGCAGATCCGCCAGTGGACAAATTGCCTCACCATTTGTTTCGTCACGTGGCTCCCGGGGATGGCAAATCAAAAGGACTCATCGTCAATTTACCGGGACTGACAACCTCTATGCCGGACTGCAGCATGCGTTCCGATTACTTGATAGGTAGGTGGACGAGTCGCCAAACTCTGTTGTCGTCGTGAATACTCAAATATGCTTTCCGTTTCGTGAATCCAGTACCACATCTGCCGTCAATAACTCAGTATAGCAGCGCCATGTCTATGCCTCGAAGCCTCAAAGACTTCATATCCTCCCCAGACATGCAAAAGATCGGCATTATGGCGCCGTGCAAAGGTGTACAAAGCTTGGCATACGAGGTAAGCCAGCAGTTTGGGGCGCTTTGCGGGCCACACTGACATTATACAACTCATTTGTCTTTCGCTTGAATTATAGCTGAGTTGGAGGTTAGTGGATTGAGTCAACCTCTAATTTGTGCCGCTCATTAATTCACAATTTGGCAGCATTCCGCTAGATGGCGGGAACGGCACGGCTTCAGCCCTTCTATCACAGCCGGCCTTGTTGTCACCAGAAACTGGTACTATACCAGACTCATCGCTCCGATATCACGCCCAAGAATGTCTTCTCCGACCCCCCTCACCAGCAGACGTTGCTGAATGTGCTATTGGCCAGCTCGAACCTTCCGTTGCTATTCAACCACATTATTTCACAAGTGACCAGCCGAACTCAAATTTTCCTTGCCAATCATCATCGTCCGTGTCAGCATCTACTCACACAACGGATGTTTCCGACCCCAACATAGAAAGCGGCGGCGTGCATAAAAGACAACGGATAGGAATAGAAGTCGCAACCAGGCTCGCGTATCCTGCAAAGGCGGACGAGTCGCAAAAGCTTGCACGACTGGATGTCCCGAGTTCTGGAACACGGGCTACACGATACCCGTTGGACCATATCGAAGCAGATCTGGATGATCTCATTTGCGGAAGAGATCACGTCGCCGACAGGGACGGCACCGGAACGCAACTTCTCAAATTGCCTCCATCGCAAGTTTCGCGTTATATGCTTGCGAGGGAGCCTATTTCTGGTCGCGCGATCCCTGCCGATCCGTCTTGGCGAAATACCACTTTGCAAAATTCCAAGGAGATAGGTCAGCGCAGCAAAGACACGTCTTGCGCCGATGAGAAGGGTGGCAATTCAAAAAACACACTCCGTCACGACGCTCCCAGTGCGGAGAGCCCGCCAACGAATCCACCCGGAATTTCATTGGAGATTGGGAATGTTCTACGCTCAGCAAGGTCTTTGCCTGTCTTACCTATCATGGTGAACACGAGCATTTACAACAAACGCCATTTGTGTTCCGCACTGAACGAGCTTCAGTTCCAACTATATGGACATGATCATTTGGAAGCCGACTTCATAATCAATCTTAAAACAGCTTGCGTTCTCGTGCCTCTGGCATACATTGCATCCAGCGCAGAAGAGCTTGTGGGAAAGCTTGTAGCATTAGCTTTTAGCTTCGAAACCCTCATCGTCATCTTCGAGCTGTATCCATCAAGGTCAAACTCGACCAATCAGGCAGCTTTACCGGACCCGTGGAGTCCTTCGACTCGAGTAGCTTTTGACCAATTCGAGGGACGGTTGAAAAGACAGATTTTGTGGAAAGTTGGGAAGAACACTGGATTTCAGCATAATACCAATGTTTATCTCTCGGACAATGCAAGCACCTTGGCTGCGCTCTTACGACTGCATGCAAACCTCAAATCGATGCCTGGTGGAACATCCGTGTATCGCCAGTTGGACGAAAACGACATGGAAGACACATATGCTTGGTTATCGATGGACATGGAAGCGGTGAGAAACCCAATTCCTCGCCATATTGTTGATCAGAATGCTGGTAGCTCATATATCCCGTTCTATCAGGAAGAGTGCCAGATTCGGGATGGCTTGCAATTGAATACGGCTGCAGCGCTCCACATCGCACATGAATATGGTGCTGCAGCGTTCCTAACAGCTTGTCAATCGAACGAGGACGATATAGAATTATTGGATATTTTGGGCACATGGAATATGGTAGGACTGTCATATCATGTTCAAGTACACGCGAGAATATCTGACGTCCACTTTGCAGAAAACTACCGGAGATATTGTACGTGGCAGAGCAGCGGAAGCCAAGAGGCTTGAAGACAAGGAAAGCGTTGGAAACACTGAGAGTCAGGGCGAGGATGACTATCAATCCAGTCCAACAGGAGAGCACCACGACGCAAGCCTGCAGCATAGAAGCAGACAGAAATATAACTCTCCTATCGCCTTCACCAGCAACGATCATTCGTCGTACGGCACGGATTTTGAAGATATCGCGGTGGACCAGGACTTGCAGGCGGGAGATTATCGCGTAGAACAGGATCCGATTTACTTCCAGGAGCTCGGCCCAGCACCTACTTTGGCGGTAGCGTACGGCGAGAGCCCAGATGAGCTTAATTTGAACTACTTTGAATGGAACTAGGAACAATAAGTAGCGTGCCCAAGAGTTATTTCAACAGTATGGTATTCATATACATCAATGACCGGTTGGGCTGCACAATCAACGAAATACACTTGCGGCGCCATCCGTATTGAATTTGGTTGCGGAAGCATTAGTGCAGATTGGAGGATATAATAACGATGCAGGACACTCTCGCAACAGCAAATCCCTTCTTCCTAGACGGCCTGATCCTAACTTCGTGTCTGCAAGCGCTTTTCCATTCCAGAAGAACTTGATTTTCGGGGAAATCATCGCCTGCCCCTCTGTGGTTGTTGATCCATCCGGGGAGGTGGACCGTTGGGTCTTGCAGGAATGATACCATTCGGAACAGCGATAGCGTTGGCCTGCGCTCTACCGTGGTCCAACGCGGGAGCTGCGTGGCGTCCATTGAATGATGAACTGGGTACATTATCTTGCCTCTGAAAGTCACCTCGCTGGTTTCTTTCGAAATGCCCATCCATGCGTCGCGAGTCTCTAGGAGGGCCTGCTATGTTTTGAGAAGGAAAGCGGGCCGCGGTCCTATCGTGCTCTCCAGGCATGAAAGATGACGGTCCATTTCTTGCGGTACCTGTGCTGCGGTTAAGATTGTCGAATTGTGCGATAGGTTGCTGATTGCGCTGTTCAGGAGCATTTCCACGGAAACCAAGATCACGAGCGCTGAACCCACTAGCCGGCTGTGGACCACCACGATCGTCGTAACTCGCGCCATGCGACGGCGTCTGTTGAATGTGAGCGGGGCGGTATCCAGCCTCATCCTGTAGACTTCTAGATTCTTGCACATTTCGATGATTCCCATTGACTCGGATGTCAGGTCGTGTGTCCCGGATATTACCATTGTTACGCGAATCACGAGCATCTTGGCCGTCTTGGAAATTACCGACATGTCTAATATCTCGCACATGTTGATCTCTAATATCACCAGGAGGCACCCGATCCCTCATGGGAATGTAGCGCGGTGATTGATCCAAACGCGGGGGACTGACCTGGCGATGCGAGGGAGCTACTTGAGACGCTCCTCCATAAACGCTGAGTTCCAAAGCGCGAAGTCTTTCCAAGTCAGCAATTTTCTGCTTCATGGCCGCAAGCTCTTGCTCGACCAAGGACGAAGTGCTAAATCTAGATACTGGGGGTGATGCGCCTCGGTGACTGTCGTGTCGTGACAAGTAAGATTCCGGGGCCAGTCTATCAGATAGGAAGGGGGAGCACATTAGATAGGAAGGGGGAATACAGCGCAGAGCAGAGAACGTGTTTTGGTCAGATACATAGCGCTAACGAACGTCAATCCAAGAATCACTTGCCTCAAGTCCTCTTGCATTGAAATGTGGCGCGCGCCTCCATGTGGGAAAGCACTGTACGGCCGTTCTATGCCTCGGTCTCCAGAGTAGGGAGGAGGCCTCGCGCGGATTTGATCATCATAATTTTGTCGAACAGGCGGTACGATAGCCGGACGTCGATCAATCTCGCGATTAATGAGACCTCGAGAGTTGAGAGGGGGAGAAAAGTCCATTGATCGGCTTCCCGCGGGACCACCACCATACGCCGGACCGCTCTTTCCTGAACGAGAAGGAGGGTCTCGGCGAGGGTTAAAGTCGTCGTCACGGCCATTTCGCATGGGTGGAACACCACTATTATTAGGTCCAGAGAACGGAGGGCAGTGAGGGTCTTGCGATCGAATTGCAGCATTGGGTGCCGAATAAGGCTTTGGGTCAACAGGTGGACGACCAGTCACCGAAGAAGACGCGTTGAAAGAGGGTCCTTTTGCCGAGTGTGGATCAGGTGAAAAACGAGAATGAGGTTGACGACGAGTCAAGTCTTCGTGCACCCCAGCCGGTATTTCCAGGACACCGCGTTCAACATCAATGTGACCTACATATCGATATCGCGGAGTTCCTCGAGCTTGTTGACGAGCTTCCAATTCGGCTCTTAAAGCTGCAGAGCCGGGCGGGACCCGTCGGCCAGGTGGGCCGGCAGTACCAGGACCTTCCAACATTAGCCTTAGTCAAGAGAATGTCGTCAGTTGTCCAGTATCACGACGCAACGGCAATTGCAAAAGTATGTACCTTCTCGCCTCACTGATGTTCGATCGGCCATCATCGGAAGCCCTGGAAACTGCTATGCCGGCTGGTCGCGCCGGGACATCATCATGCCGAGCATTTGCGCCCAGATTTGCAGCGGTCAAAGAGGGAAGCGGCGGCTTGCTGCTAGGTAGATCCGGCTCGTCCCTGGCTCGGTTTGTTACCGGAGGCCGTGCACCCGACACAGGTGGCAATCTATCTTGAAACCCTCTCCTTTCCGTGGACCCGGGCGCACTGTTGGGCAGGCTTTTCAGCAGTTGCTGTGATCCGTTCTCCCGGTCAAAACCAGCGTTGAATCGAGAAGAATAAGGAGATGAATGTGGACCTGAACTTGACGGGAAAGTGGAATCCTGAGGTCTCTTCGGGCCTGCAGAGAGAGAAGCATTTGAGCCAAATGAATGTGCGGAAGGCACGAATGCAGGAGGCGGAGGAGGTGCGGCAGCAGAATACTGCGCAGGAGGCGGGAAAAAGGGCGGTCCGTTGGAATCTCGAGGTCGTTGCGATGTGGGAGGAGGAGGAGGCCGCGGCTGTTGCGATGCGGGAGGAGGAGGCGGAGGAGGGCGGGACGGATCCTGAAAGGCGCCGGTAGGTCTACGATCGGTTGTAAAGGACCGAGCATTGTCTCGGGCTGTGTCTCGACGTTCTTCCCTTTGCGCGTTTCCAGATGCTAGGCGGGGTGGCAACTGCGAGGACTGATCGGAAAACCTTTCACGGCGACCTGCTCGTGCTCCTTGATCGTTATCTCGCACTGGACCCGCCTGCGAGCCAATCGAAGATGCGAATCGCCCAGGAAGACGATCTTGATCGCTCTTCCTATCTCTCCAGTCAGGAACCGGCGAGTCATTCCTAGGTCGCTTTGGCAATCTATAATCTGCAGAGTTCGAGCCTTGGGCACCTTCGCTTGACTCGCGTTGGTCGCGCTTCGACCTGGCATCACTGCGAGGCCAAGGCTCTGTAGCTCGGTCCGCGAAGTTTCCTTGGCTATGGTTGTTTCTCTTTGAAGGATCGAGCGCGGGGACATGCTTTATAGGATTCTCCACCGTCTTGCTTGACGAAGCTGCGTTGCCACTGACGAGACTTTGTACTGATGTTTCCACTACTGCAGCGTCTTCTTGTACGTCAGGCATATCCTCATCCGCGTTATCCTGAACCTGATCCAGAGTGAACCTAGCAAGTATACCAATTCCGGACATGTTTCCACCGCCGTTCAAAATCTCCTCCTTGAGCGCTCGAACATTTTGCAATACTCGAGCGGAAATAGGCGATGTATGTCGAATCTTTTCCGTCGAGAACGGCGTGTCCATCGCATCATTCGCCTCGATCTCCGCTTCATCTTCGATCTCTTCCAGTCTTTCTTCGGAATGTGATATAAGCTCAGCGTTCTGGTCTTGACCAGGTGCCTCTTCTGTGTCAGACTCTGGGTATGTGACCGTCGGACCTTGCTTGATCTCCGTCTGGGGCTGTATCTGCATTTCGTGAGACTGCTCCATGTTGCTGTCGGAGTCCTCTGCATCTGGCGGCGTGTTGAGTCGTCGCCTTGCCTGCGAGAGAGGTGTTAGGCTGTCTACTTCTTCCCTAATGGGTTCCGATGCATCTTCCTCCATAGGCGCTGTATCTACGTCCGATGTCGCGCTAGGCTGGACTTGCGAAACATCGACTTGAGGTTTCGGCTCAGCAATGTCATCTTCAGCAGCTTCAGCTTGGATGACAGGCGGTTCAGCAGCTCGTTCAGCTGCTTCGGGATTTACAGCAGCATCTGTTACACTTGCTTCGTGACGTGGTGAAGCGGCTGCCTGTTTTCCTGCACGTTTTGCGGCAGCCGCAGACGCTTTCGCACCTCCTTTCTTGCGCGGAGGCATGTTTTGTTTTTGCAAAAGACTGGAAGTAAGGCTTGATCACTATCTCCAAGAAAATACTGTAACCATTTGAATAGAAAGCATGTATATGAGGTGCGGCAAAAGTTGATCAGTACCCTCGTTCCAGAGAGGAGATGGTAGCGATCAAACGGACCTTTGGCCAAATCGCGATCTGACGCTTCTTCAAGTCTCGTAGATGATGGTTGTAGAGTAGATCGGTAGCAGCAGTTCAACTCAACTTCAAGACGGAAATATTCAAGAAGACTGTGGCAAGAGATCCACTGCGGGCGTCCAAAACACGAGAATCAGCGTACGGTTCCAGCTACCGTTCAACCACGAAGACTTACCGCTTTTTGGTCTGCGTAGCTGTCTGCGTTGATCGTACTGTCCGCCTTGATTCGCTAGATCTTGTACCCAAGACCGTCCTGTTGAGAATTTTTCAGTTTCTTACTCTGTCTGGAGCATCCTACGCTGTTGTGAGATTGTCATTCCGATACTACCTCGACCAAAGAAGCTGCTATTTAGCCAGAGCAACCCGACCACCACCGACCAGCAGGCGCCCTCCTCTTGCATGTAATTTGTATCCGCCATTGACACACGATTTCCGCGGAGCGCTGGCCAGCACATACAGATGCACATGATGGTATCAACATTGAACCATTCCAATCAACCTTACAATAAGCAGCTCCTCGTGCCAAATCAAGCAGTTTGTCCACGTTCAGCTTGCCATATATCGCGAATCTTACAGGCAAAGTATATCCGATGTCAACATCTTCGGATCGAAACGCGCGGTCGCGCTCTCCCTCCGGAACGCCTACAGCAACGGACAATGGCGTACCTACGAACAAACATCTATTGACTCCGGTCGAAAGGCAAAGGCTGCAGGTACGTATGTAAAAGAGCTATCTTTTGATGCTGGATCAATCATATTGACCTATACGATGCTTTACAATCCTTGCCGATTCGACCAAACGCTCGATATCGACTATTCACAAACGATGATTGCACAATCGCCTTTTCTTGCACATGTTGCTGCGTGCCATACTCTTCCCGGCCAATAGCTGGAAAAGCTACTGAAGAACCCTGAAAAGGATGTCTTCTTACCTGGAGGACCCAAGGAGAAGACCATTAGACCGCCAAGAGAGACTATGAAGAACGTCCAGGGTTCCTCAGCTGGTGTATGTTAAATGCTTTTTACTTGCATCGTAATCTGCCTGACTGACGCAAATGGTGCCTCTATTTTTCCCGGCGATATCTTCTTCCGACAGGCTGGTTCTGGAGAATTTCACGTGTATAAACAGAGCCGGAGAAGAGAGTACGAGCGTCTGAAAATGATGGAAGACAAGGCGAAAGCCGTACGTATCTCGTACCTTCCTGCATCACCTAAATCCCCATAGACCAACCCAGCTTATTCCGCATCGCTCCCTACAGGAAGAAGAAGCAGCCGCATTCGCTGCTAGACAACAAGCACGTATAGAGACCGCCGATGCAAAAACATCAAAAAACAGAGCTCGTAGACAGAAACGAAAGGCAGGAAAATCGGGTGATAAAGACACCTCGCCGGGTCCAGGAAATGGTATGGCATCAGCAGAGGGCGGTGATTCTTCAAAGAAACGGAAACTTGGTCTGGGAACGAATGCCGCGAATGGGAAAGGGATGGTGTTCCGTCGTCCAGGGGAGGAAAGTGAGGATGATGACGAACCGCAAGATGCTGCAAAGGAGGAGCAGGCTGCGCCAGGGTCAGATCATGAAACCGAACTACCCCCAGTACCTGTAGTACAAGAGGAGGGAAAGATCATTATACATGACAGCGATTGAGCGAGGCGCTACAGTCGACTTGATGTTGTAATTTAGCACCAACAAGCTGTGAATATGAATCACAGCCAAGTAAAGACGATACCCTGTCGCAGGGAAAGAAGTCTTGCATTGCTCTGCGAGATGATTGTATTATATCTGCATACGTGCATTACATACGAGACGCCTGTTATATTAAGCCTGTAACAACTCGATATGGTAAATCACGATTCGTCCCCACGGATCCGCACTCTTCTCAAACTCGAGCTTGATCTCGTTGATCCACTGCCTATCATCGTTCGGGTCTACCGGGTGAACAGGACTTGCTTGGGAAGGTGTCGGAGAAAGAGGGTGTTGTTCGTCGTGTACCGAGTCTGGAAGCGCTTCTGGGATAGGTAGCCTATAGACGTTGATCAGGATCGATTAAGGGTCAGCGGATTGCTCTCACAGGACATTTAGGTATACGCGGTGGACTCACTCGAACACCTGACGTCCGTTGCCGTCTTTAGGGTACACCTTGCCTGCCAACACAGTCCCTAGCTTGATATTGTCCACATACTTTCCAGGTCGAATCGCTGCGACATACACCGCAACCGAAGTAGCCGAAAATCCACCTTGAAATGTGATTGCGAAATGAGTAGCTGGTATCAGTCCGTCCCAACTGAGGCGGACTGATTGAGGCAGACCCTGTAAAGAAACGCGGATTGTAAAGTCAGGAAAAGAATAAAGAATGTGAAACAGCTGCTGACGAACCTGTGCCGAAGACCAGCAGGTCTCATCACTGCCATCCAATAGATTCTTCTTGCCCGAACTTGAATCCAAGGTCGAACTCACTCTATACACAATCGGTATTCAGCTTCTATCCGTACACCCTCGTGGTATCGTGGAAGCAACATACCGAGCAACACAATCTTTCGGCGTGATATTTTTCATGGTGGTTACACTGTATGGCGATCGCGCGGTACGAATTCCAATAGCTAATTCCGCGTTACTTGGATTATATACTCATCAGCATGCAAGCGGTAGGTTCGAGGACGTTTCTGATTGTCAATCGCTTGGCGATGTGTCCATTCCTTGGGGACGAGTATTACTGAAAGGAGAATTTTATCCCGGTGGTCGTAACGTAAACTTCAAAACTGGGATTCAATGACGACAACAGCTACTCACACGACGACCAACGACAACTAGTTAGCGGAAGTAAAAAGCTGGTACGGAAAGTGTGCTTGGATGAAGGGCGCCGAAGGCCGAAGTCAAGGCTCGGTTTTTAGGTCGCAGGCACACCTTTCCAACTGTACATTGCGTCAGGAAGGACACCTCACACACAACTCATGGATCAAAGAACTATCGCCTCTGCTATTATAGCGGGCGTGAGAACGTCCTCTGCCGCTTGTTGGCCATTTCTTCGGAAGAACTTTGTTTTTGAGTCTATCTGTATATGCTATTCTGCTACACATGCGCATAATCTGCTAATCCCTCGAATAACTCAGGCGACACAAGAGCACCTCCCATTCTTTTATGTCGTTTCCCAGCAGCCTGATATCGATTTGGTTTGTCCGACATCAATGTCAAATGCTCACAGATCATACTCTAGCGGTTTCGGATCGTAGCCCGAAGCCCGCGTCCAGTCTCCACTTTTTCCCCCTTCCTTCTTGACGACCATGAGATCTTGAATGACCATATCCTTCCCAGCGACGGCTTTGACCATGTCCCATACAGTGAGTAGTGCGGCTGAGGCGGCGGTGAGAGCTTCCATCTTTTTATACAAAATCAAGTGTCAGAGTCTGTTTTGTTTTCAATGGTTGCATGAGGTACAAGATACGAACCTCTACACCCGTTTTACCCTCGCACTCCGCCATGGCCTCCACACCAACCCAGCCGCCTGTTGCAGTCGAGCCTTCGAATTTCCGCTGCTGTTCACTCTCTAGCCTGAACCGGACTTTGAGATCTGTCAATCCGATAGGATGACAGAGTGGTATCAATTCGCTAGTTTTCTTTCCTGCCATAATCCCTGCAATTCGAGCAGTTCCCAGGACGTCCCCTTTCTTGAAGTTGCCACCGGAAGGCGAGTCAGCCAAAAGATCAAAGGCGGCAGATGGTAGATAGATTCTGCCCGTTGCTGTGGCACGTCGCGTTGTTGGCATCTTGCTGGATATAGAAACCATAGAAGCTCGTCCCGAAGCATCCAGGTGAGTAAGGGAGGCCTTTGGCGACTCATGGAGGGATGAAGGTGCATCGCCGATCTTTGTATGCTGTTGTCGCATGAATAACCGGCTCACCGCTGGCCTTGAAGTTGATAAAAACTGATGGACATCGCGAGATGTTTGTACACCAGAAATGTTTCTGATTTTAAGATATGGATACATGATTGCTGAAGTTGTCGAGTGCTTTGTTGCTACATTTCTGGTGCCGAGTTGGCCAGGGTATGAGGTAGAACTGCAAAAAGGAAGTGCTGAGTCAGGACGTGCATCCTTGATTGGTCATGCCTGCAACTTACTACAGTTTCCCAAGGTCTTGCCAATGGGAAGGAAACGAACGAAATCAAAGTTGACGAGTGCCACCAAACAAATACAGCAAGACCGGACATGAAACGGGGTGGCGAAGGCGCGCATCAACCTCCGATCATGACCATACTCCTATTCTGCATCCCCGCTAACAGATCCATACCTGCGTGTTTGGCTTTTTTGTTGCCTACCGCTATACCTATAACGTCCATGAGCTGCTCGTCGATGTGCCGGTAATCGGGAGAAGGCGCAGTTCGCATGACATCTCGCAACGAGACCTCGGTGTTGTCAAACAAGCACACCTGCAAAGGTAGCGAGGACACGGGGATCAGCTAAATCCGTTACAAACGCGCTAAACGACAGACTCACCTTGAGATTGCCATCCGCTGTGATTCTCAACCGGTTACATGTTCCACAGAAGTGATCGCTCTGCGGAAAACACTTCACGTTAGTGTTGCCTGATAATTCTTCATGAATATTCTTCCACCTACCATGCTGCTGATGAATCCGATCTCCCCCTTCCAGCCTTTGATTCTCCACCGCTTGCTAGTCCCATCTCCATCCTCATTCGTTAGCGGTACCACGTTCTCCGCTCCAAACTCTTTTCTAATGACACCCAATGCTTCATCATACGGCACCATTTCATCTTTATCCCACTTGTTCCCGCTGAACGGCATGAACTCGATGAATCGCACGCTGATGGGGTGCGCTTGAGTGAGACGAACGAAATCTACCAGCTCGTTGAGGTTTGAGGACCGAGTCAGAACGTTATTTATCTTGACAGATTGAAGGCCAGGCTGCCATGTGGATGACGGAGGTCGGAGCAGGGAAAGTGCAGTATCGAGAGTTTTCATTACGGCTGAATGGCCCTTACGACGGGTAATCCGCTCAAACTTTTCCTCGTCCAAGGTGTCAAGACTGTCGGTGTGAAGGTAAATGTTGAAATGAGTATACAAACCGCGGATGCATGACCGGTGACAAAACCGAAATGCACGTACCTGAGATTCAGATGGGTCAATCCATTTTCCACCAATCCGTTCAGTTTACGATGCAACGCCAACCCGTTACTCGTCATACAAATCTTCTCCAACCCATCAGCCCTTAACTCATTCATCTCTCCCAGAAGTTCTTGCAAACCGGGCCGTAACGTAGGTTCGCCGCCAGTCAGACGAATTTTGTTGACGCCTTGCGAAACGAAGAGTTTCGACAAATGCGCAATTTCGGTATTGGTAAGGATGGACTCCGAGGGAGTCAGCGGCAGTCCTACTGCTGGCATACAATATGTGCCTGTGGCGAGAGAACAAATGTAAAGAGTTTCAGCTCGACTGGATTGCTTATCTTCGGAGTCAACCTACACCGTAAGTTGCAGCGTTCCGTCAGACTAATCCGCAAGTATGAATGTTTCCGCCGATGCTTGTCTGTCAATGCATGCCTTCCCGTCTTCGAGCGATATCCCAGAGCTCTCAGATCCGCGGTCGAAGTTGAGGATTGCTTTGGGTCAACTTGCGAGTTTGGCGAGAACGGTGGAGGAGGAGGCGCAAAAGGACTGGGATGCAACAAGTCGTGCTGCACGAATTTTTCCTACAAAAGCGGACATCATTCCGTGTCAATGGCTTCACTCTTGATGGGCTGTACTGAGACTGGTCACTTACCTTGATAAACTTTCGGTATTCGGGCGAACCTTTCCTCAGCCCATGTGCCTGCATCTCTACAACCTTTTCCAGGTCAACAAGCGTTGAGCCATCCACCGCAGCTGACGACGCTTGAGGTTGCTCATACGCAAAGCTGCTTGTCCTGGTCGCAGAAGGACTCGGAATTTGAGGCGTTGAGCTGGATATGATACCACGGCTGGAGACCAGGCGCTTGGGCAGCTGTTTATGGGAGAGGAGCGATCTCCGTGCGGTGCAAGAAAAAGTCGACATCGTGGCGAGCAAGCTCCCTAGATATTCGCAGCGTTGGAGGGAAAGACGGCAACGTCGAGTATGAAGTACTGGATTTACGGTGATAGGTAGTGTTATGATACAACCTCGACATGATATACAACAGGCAGAGCTCATAAATCTCAGCAACCCTCATCTCCGCTTGATTCCAGTCTGCGGTCAGCCCCTCAGCCCAAAACGAGCTCCAAAACGGCTATGCTGCAAGGTGGAGGTAGCTTATCGGCGTGACAGGCCCGGACAAAGCGGCCAGACTGGTGCTATTTGCGACTGAATGACGCTCGGTCCACAAACGAAGCACGCGGAACCCGGAACCAATCATGGGAGGCGGAATGTATGATGTTGCGAAATTCCTGTGTCGAGTCGAGTGAGTGGTCTTGACTCTACTATATCTCAGTATCCTCACAAAACATGCCCACAGCGAACGTTAGATCAATTCACCACTTGAGTAGACGCAGTCAGGCTACCAGGAGAAGCATCACCATACAAAAATCTGTTCAATTTGATTGCCCAAGCGCTCCAGGGACTCCACCGGAAATGGTGACGAAGAAGTGTTTGAACTCGCTAAATTTCGAACCGAACAAGGTGACAAACAACCAGTCATGTCACTTCTCTAGACTTGCTAACAGCTCCTTGACCGGAATGCATATTGTATATTCCTATAAGCCCAAGGCTCCAGCGGCCAGACCGAAAAGGACATGATACACCCTAGGCACAACTCTAGACGATAAAGCCCTTGGCAACACCGACTTCGGCATTGATCACACTACTCGTCGCTGCTCCCAACCGCACGTTATCCACCAGCGTGACAAACTTGACATCAAGCACATTACACTTTCTGATCCTACCCACACTAACACACGCTCCGTTCTCGAGATCTCGATCGAGCCGAGGCTGTGGTCGGTCCTGAGCCTCATGGTATACAATGGCTCTCTTGGGCGCCGAAGGAACCATACCGGGGATCGACTGCTCAATTTGTTGTGCTTCGCAGGTATACGCTTCTAGAGCCGCCTGGATCTCGGAAACAGAAGGAGCGGGTTGTCGTGCGAATTTGACAGAAACGCAGGCGAGATGACCATCGATGACTGGAACACGGTTGCAGTGTGCGGAAACCGTTAATGGGGAAGAAGCATGGTAATCGAAACCGGTTTGATCGGGGAGTACGCCACCTAGGATTTTCGAGGTTTCCCATTCGATTTTTTCTTCCTCTGACCCGATGTAGGGCACCACGTTGTCGATGATGTCCATGCTTGACACTCCTGGGTATCCCGCACCCGAGATAGCCTGTAGCGTGGTAACGAGTACAGTCTGTAGCGGTCCAAAGGCTCGCTCAAGTGCTGCAAGCGCGACCACAAGACCGGTGGTGGAACAGTTGGCATTCGTAACAATGTAGCCCTTGCTAAGGGAGAGCTCTTTCCGTTGATGAGGGACGACCGAGAAATGGTCTGTGTTGACGAGCGGGACCATGAGCGGAACGATGGGATCTCTTCGATACGATTTCGCATTCGAGAAAACGACCAGCTCGGCTTGTCGAAGCGCAGGTTCAATGATATCGGCCACATCGGCGTCAAGGCCACTGAAGATGACCGCGCACTCTCGCATACCCGGAGCATCGACCTCACATGCCTGAACGATCTTCGTGGCGATATGCGGCGGGATCAAGGTCTGTTGTTTCCATTTCGTGACTTGTGCGTAGGGTTTGCCGGCTGATCGTGACGATGCGGCAAGGACGTGAATTTCAAAGTATGGATGGTCGGCTAGGAGCTGGATAAACCGTTGACCGACGGTTCCTGAGGATCGAAAGCACATCTCAGCGGCAGATTCGCATGTGAGGATTAGCTTGACTCACCTGTAGCACCTAGAATACCGACCTTCAACTTGGTTTTCGGCACTTCCGTAAGGACTGACATTGTTCTTTACGGCTTTAAAGAGCGTGTTGTGAGGGTTGGAGGAGGATGGTTTTGTCGGATAGGTCGTGACAGCGCTGCTCGCATTATCAGTGATCATGAAGCAGGTTGGTGGACTGTCCATTGACTGTCGTTGACCACCACCCAACCACCAGCGACGGCGATCATGCTTTTTCAATTCGCATCCGCCCCGCCCCGGCTGGTCGGCGGCCGAATTCGGATCAGTATCACTACCGTTCGCCCGAAATCAACAACATTAACCACCTCGAGGTTAAGCATAGTGCCTGGTGAATTGTCATTAGCCGTCCAACCCTAGGACGCACAGTTTCCTACTGCTTGAGCTATAAACATGCCCATGATCTGTAAGCCGACGTATCCAAGTTGAGTCTTAACCCCACAGGAGTAGTTTTCGACGGCGCGGCCACGACCACCTCAGCTGGCGGCTGTCATTCCATTTTTCTTCTTCCTTGCCTCTTTTCTCGCTCGAATAGCTTCTCTGACTGGCAGAAGACTAGAGCTAAGACTAGCGAGATCTATCATCCGCTGACATGGTAAGACGCAAGATGGCAACACGGTGTACGGTGTAGCCGGAGTGTATGCTGTGTATTTGTGTAAGTAAATAAGTAACAGACCGTACGAGTATGATATGTAACAGCTGATGCAACTAGCCTGTAGCTACAACGCGCGCGTATGTACACTTGTTATCAACTCTTGGCCCGTTGTTATCGGACCGAGAGTACCGAACCGAGGGAACGGATTATAATTCATTCGTTTGGCTGCTTCGTTACGAGTTGACGGAATACAAGGGATAGATGATTCTGTTCAGCCAAGGCCTTCTTCTGATATAAGGCTACGACCTTACTCTCTTGTCCTTTGTCCTTCCACCCTCGCAAAGACACAAAGTAATAGCCAGCTGCTACTAAAACACCTGCCGCACGAAAGAAATAATGTCGCAACCAGCATACCATACCGTCCCACTCGACCAATTCCAACAAGAATTCAAGGACACCTCCACTGAAGTCTCCTCTGTTGCATTGGGTGGGCGAATCGTTTCATTCTCTGACGAGTTCTTCGCAGAGGCGACCAACCTTCTTAAAGTCGAGGTCAGTATCAATTTCTAGCGTTTGGCGGAAGAGCGGAAGAACTGATAATATTTCTGAATCCCTTGTCTGTGTGTTGGTAGCCATCTGCGTCCTTAGCAGGTCAGTTTGGACCAAAAGGTGCTCTGTATGATGGATGGGAGACAAGGCGTCATAATGCACCGGATCATGACTGGTGGGTTCTCTCTTCATGCTCATCTCGCTGGTTGATATATATCTGATAAACAATAATGCATCTCTCCTCGACTTCTTCCCTCTTCCCGGCTCACTTTGTATCTCATTTCTCATCTTCATCCTGATTCTGAACCATCACCGGCACCTGGTACATGGTCCACTTACAAAAACGGGAACAACCAATAGGGTGATCGTTGCTCTGGGTCCCTCCTCCAATAAAATCATCGGATTCGATATCGATACGGCGCACTTTACGGGCAACTATGGTCCGGAAGCGACTGTATGGGGACTGAAGTTGGACAGCGATGAGAAAAGCTTGGAGAAGGAGGAGAGCAAGTTGGATGGGGATGACTCGAGGGTACGTTTCTTCTCATTGCTTTACTTTATACCTCGTTTTCTGTTTCATCGCGACATTCCCATAACGGTCACTGATCGCGATACATGTTATATACCTTTGAAACGCTGTAAAAGTGGGAACTCCTCTTACCCGTCGTCCCGCTCGGTCCAGACTCGCGACATCTATTCAAACTCGATCAACCAACGGGGAAGGTTTATTCGCATGTAAAGTTGTGTCAAATCCCCGACGGAGGAATCGTATGTCGTCGAAAATCTTACCCCCTACCGCTCCTCAAACTAACAACTCCCATCACACACCGTCCTATCCATTCCGTAGGGCCGATTCCGAGTGTACGGCCACCCGCTCCCACCCCCTCGTACAACGCCACCCATGCGTATCGACCTAGCATTCGCACACAACGGCGGACGAGTCGTCGCTCAGTCAAACCAACATTACGGTGTTGCTAGTAACTTGCTCTTACCGGGCCGAGGGGTAGATATGGGTGATGGATGGGAGACGAAGAGGAGTCGTGCAGAGGGGCATTGTGAATGGGCTGTTATCAAGTTGTCAGTACCCCCGCCTAGACCCGTGGTTTGCGTGCGTGAATAAAAGGCAGTTAGTTGACTGTGATTTGCTGTTTTAACTGTCGGGCGTTATAGAGGCGATACAGGACTCATTGACCATGTGGAAATCGACACGGCGTTCCATATGGGAAATTTTCCAATGGTGAGTCTGTCTTTGACAAGATGGGATAGCCCGTGCATCATCGCTCGCTCGGGGACACTGATAGTTTCTTGATCATCTCGTTGTGCGACCAGTTTGCAGAGTTGCACGCTATTCGATCATCAGAGGTAAGTCACGAACCTGAAATCACGGGCAGACGATTGCATGTTGACTGATTGTCTCCTGTTCCTTGCGCCGATAGAACATCCCTCCTTTGGAGAATGAAGCTTGGACATCGATCTTGCCGAAGATGAAGATGGGACCGCACAGGCAACATTTCTTCCCCGCGGAGAACTGCAAGGGACGGCCATACACGCATGTCAAGCTGACAATCTGGCCAGGTGAGTACAACGGTCGACAGGAACCTGGAATGTAGCTAATACCATCCTTTCTGTTTTGTAGATGGAGGACTCAAGCGAGTGCGAATCATGGGCTACCAAGCTCCGGCAGACAATGACTCGACGGCACTTCTTCCCGCAAGCCATCAAACCAAGGATATTCCTCACGTGGAAGCCCTTCCACTGACATACGAGGCGTTCCTCCCGTACGGACGAGTCATTCAAGCGTTCTCTGGTCCTACCGCGGCGCCGAGGGGTATTGCGAAGACGACGGCTAATCAGGGAACAGCTTGCAAGTACCACAAGATGGCGCTATTGGAGGATGGATTTGCGGAGAAGAAGGACAAGAAGACGTCGATTGGTGTGATTCGATCCCAGCCGAGGGTTTCTACTGGTTCAGAAGTCGATATTACGGTGCTTGAACGACATCCGCTCACAAATCAGGCGTTTGTGCCGGTGGGTCAGTCAACTGGATCAGGCACGTCCATCGGTGGAGCCAAAATGGGCAAAGGATCCTACGTCGTCATGGCCGCCTTGCCTGATGCTCAAGGCCAACCCGACCTATCAACACTGCGGGTGTTCACAGTACCCTCGAGCCAGGGTATCTGCTTCAACGCAGGAATCTGGCACAACCCCTTGATGACTGCCGACGAACAGATGGATTTTGCTTGTATCGAGTCGTTTGACGCGAAGACTGACAAGGTAGATACCGATTTCTACCGAGTGGAAGAGAACGCTCCGTTCGCGCGATTCACACTGCCAAAGAGCGAGTTCTCTGCATCGACCTCTTCGTTGACGGCAACTGTACAGGCAGGAAAGGAAACCGCTTCCACGGCTTTCGCGTCGCTTAAGTCGATGCTGCCCAGCCTTGCCAACCCAGCGTCCGCTTCAGGCAGCATCGCCTGCGCACCGTTGACCTCGGCAGCGTTCGCAGAGTTTGGACATGTGGTGCAGGGTTACGATTCAGCAGAGACCGTCCCTGCGAACGCCAGAGTCGCTGTCTCGAGCGAGTTCAAAAACGTCAAGGTTATGGACCTTGCGCCAGTTGACGAAACGTATCCTGTTGAAGCGGGTGCCACAACTGGTATTAGTGTCTTTAGGTGCACACCGAAGGACGGCATGCAAAAGGGCAAGCCTTGGTCTGTCAAGTTGATGGAGAGGTGAGTGTCAAAGTCGTTGATTCGGATTATCAGCAAATACTGACGTTGGGCATCGTCCCTAGGCACCCGTTCACTGAACAAACTTTCTTGCCGATGGGTTTGACGACTGTATGTTGCATCACTGATTTAAATTACATTAGCTAATCTTTTATTGATTATCAGATCAAGGGCAAAGGGGAAGAACCCCTTCCGGAAGGTGCGGCCTATATCGTGATTGTCGCAAAGACTGGTAAAGGTCAGTAGTATCTCACTTCTGTGGTACCTTTTACTTTGAGATTTATGTGTCGTTGCACCTGTAGATGACCGACCCGACCCTAGCACCTTGAAAGCATTCTATTGCAACGCTAATCAGGGTGTACACTATGCTCGTGGTGTATGGCGTAAGTGTCCATCTCGTATCAAGTAACGCATAAATCCTAACCACTCGCGTGGCTCTTTTACGCCCTTACGACAGATCATCCCATGCTGACCGTCGGTGGACCCATTGATTTCGCCTGTGTGGAGGCTCAGATCAGTCACAAGGGTGACCCGAGAGACTGTGAATTGTTGGAATTTGAGCAAGGGCTCGGAGTGGTAGATATTCCTGCATTCTAGACAGTCCGAGTTGTAACTTTATTCATATTCATCATTTCCGTGAGAAATCTTTCAATTCCCACAACGCCAGGCGTCTATCCTTGCCTCCGCTAGCAGTCCACCGCATTGTATTTTGCGAGCTTGTTTTGTGATCTGTTGTCTCGTATTCTGAGTCGCCTTCGCTGTCATCTCCGTCAATCTCCAACACCGATAAATCATCTCCCAAATCCAAGTCATTTGGAGAAGAAACTGCTAGATTATGCGGAAAGGATATGCTGTGGCAAGTTTGGCGGTGATAGGAGAGCGTCCCGAGCGATTTGAAGGTTTTAGCTGAGAACAGTCGAATACTGTTGAGCCATGAATGTTATATCAAAAGGAAGGTTGCACGATCTCTATTGAGAAATTCGCTTACCCTCCATCCCATCCACCCACAGCGATAATCCTGCCGTCCGGACTGACCGCGACCGCCGAGTTGCCGATTTGTTTCGTAGGATGCTTTGCAAGCAGCTCCGACTCCCCAACAACTCCAGCGGTAGGTGATTCGGGCGTCTTTCAAGTAAAAAGCGGAAGTCAGTACCAACACACAGACTACTGTGAGTCAAGAATACTGTGAGTCAAGAATGAGCAGAGAAATCACGGTCCTTACCTGTAGCTGATATCTCGCAAGTAGATGGTCCGCCGAAACGGTGTAGGCATAGTCAAGCGTAGGAGAGATGGTCATCGCCATAACTGTGACATGAAAGCGATTGTGGCGTCAATCAAATCCCGAACAATGGTCACCCAGCTTCTTTTTGGCTACCGCTGACACAAAGCCGAATCCTCAAACTGAACTTACTCGCCTCATTATGTCCCTTCAGAGTCCACAGATTCCGCCATTGCCCTCCTGGTTTCGGCACACCGTTGCTCGAGCGTAGCCTTGGATCGGTCCGCTTTTGCCAGTCCTTGCATTCCCACTGCCCGACCCTTCCGTCCTCGTATGCCGCGACTAAACGCAACGCTCGATCGCCGAGGTGTGGATCTTTCTCCGTGAAGGGTGTGCGGGTGTTCTCGTTGGTCTCCGTGATGGGTGCGGTGGCTGCTGCCGTGAGATACATCCGGACCGACATGACTAGGCCTGTTAGGTCATCACATTTGTTAGACTGCTAGTTGAAAACCAGGATCAAAACCGTATGCCCCAGCCACTAACCAGAACGTATTTTCCCCTCCAGTTGCAGATTTGCCGATGATAGACGAGTCCCCACAGCAGCATGTAAACGACCGAAAGACGGCAGATGGTATATATCTATCTAGATACAACGATCGATTCAGCCGGAATGCTCTACGGTCCGAAAAAGTAAGTGTTGTTTGTCGCTCCACTCACAGTCTCACTATCTGTCAGATTCGGGACGGCGAGCAAACCTTGCGCGCTCGTCCATTTTTCGTCGATGTTTGACGATATTGAAGTTGAATCCGCTTCGAGTGTATCGTTCTCCTGCAGTTTGCTCGGAACAGCCTCGTTTGGTCCTTCTGTGCAGCGTGGATGTACCTCGTATCCAGCCGGAATTGGTATAAGATGGAATCCGCAAAAGTTGAGCGAGTTGACAGGCAGGGAGCGTATAACTTGCGGGGGGTGAAGTAGGTTGTTAAGCGAAGAATCACTCGCAGCGGGTTGTGAATGGGATGCTTTGTTTGATGCCTTTGCGGTTTTGCTTTGGTTGCTTGATGAGTCTAAACCCGATGCGCGGTCTAAAGGTGTATGAAAATGAATAATGTTGTCTCTACCATGGCTTTTATGATGGGAATACAATCGATATCAGTTACCAGTGTAAAGGCCGGCAGCGATCCACTTCGATAGACCTTCCGCTTGACTTACCTGACGAGTCCTCCAAGCCATTCACCTACACCAAGTACTCCTGATTCATGAGCTTTCCAATGCGCAACTACTCGTTTCACTTTAAGATCCGTGATGGTTATCCATCCATCCTCATCACCGGCGTACAAGAGCTGGTTGTTGGCTGAGAATGCGGTTGTATGAAGTGGACGTGAGTGGGACCGGAATACATGAATTGGCGGTGGAGGGGACATGGATCGTGCCGAGTACTGTGTTGTAGCGGACGATGAGGCAGGGTTCGACGAGGAAGAGGAGTGCCAGGGTCCTCAGGAGAAAGGCAGACTGCACTGCATGTAGGAATGTCGAGTATCCGATAATGATCATGCAATGCATGCAGCAGCTGCTTGCTGCTTGCTGCTGTCTCAACAGAAATCCACAAAGTAAACATGACATGTCCGCCTGTGATCGGGAACTGACTGAGTGCTTCTCTACCCTCTGACCTTCCTACATGTCGGCGACATACTGATAGAAGGATATCGTTGGTGCGCCAAGTCCATTGTTTGGAGCTAAGCACAGGAAACCAAACCTCAACATGGCATCTTCCATCCTCCCTCTTGGTGAGTCCTTGCAGGCGTGCAAAGTCGGCTATCTGGAACTAACAATCTGCGCATCGAAATAATCGAATCACGACCGGTATTTCTTTCCACGATATCTTTACAACTCTTCACCCATATCCACATCGTGTATCAAATTCCTCAATCAATTCTTCGAATCTGCGTATAATTGGCTTGCCTCGACCACCAGAATTGATCGACCGATGTATCGGCTCGCGGATTTGGGTGATTATGAAGTCGGACAGAGAGTTTACTGGAACTTTGATGGGATTCGATGATTACGTTAGTAAGTAGTTAGGCCTAAACGTTACCAGTCGTCTGTTGGATAGGTTCCTCTGCGAATGTGGAATGCTGACCTGGATCTCTCGCCTTTCTGAATGTCTCGTCGTCGAATAGACATGGTACTGAACGATGTCACGGAATAGTCAGTATCTCAACTCTCAACTCTCTCACCTCTTCTTGCTCCCGCTTCCAACATCCGACGCACACTCTTTCGTCTTTCGCCTAGCTAAACTCCTCCTCAATCGCTCTTGTTTTCCGCAGTCAAGTCACAGAAGGAGGCATCGTATCCAACCCGCTAGGCAAGACTCTCTTGAATGGTTCAAATATCGCAATGGTAAGCTTCAGTGTTTCGATTGCGGTGGCGCGCATGGCTCTTGTCCTGGTGCTTGCTCGTCGGCAGCTTTCTCCGGGATGTTATCGCAGCCAAACCAACGACATTCTTTTCGGTCGTAGTATCAGGCTAGCTGCTTCTCCAGATTGGAAATGCGCAGCGTCATTCGAATCATCCTGTTATGATTTTGACAAGCCTTTCGCAGCCTCCATCTCTTTCGGACTTCCTTGACCAGTACCGTTCAAATATAACCGAACTGACATCTGCTCCCTCTTTTCCATAGCTAATACCAGGCGGCGAAGGACCAGAAAAGGCAGCAGAAGCAAGTGCATGAGCAAGCGCATAAGCATTATCGCAGTAACGGTGTCACATCTTACACAAGGCGTTAGATCTAGCATCGCGCTACCATCTTGTTGTATCATTATAGACGTAAATGCAGATCAAGTTGGCTGGAGCCAGCCGGAAAGTATGGGTTACCAAAAGGAAATGCAATGGATATATGCTCTGCATTGACGAGTCATGATACAAACTCTTATGCTATGGCAATGGTCCACCTTCTAGGTCACTATAGTGCATTGCAGATAGGAAGTAAATAGACGACAAAAAGGAGAGCCCCCGATTCCCACAAATGCTGCTTGATGCCAGCGCCCTCTGCTTGTCCCCCAATAAACCCATGTTTACCACCATCTTTCAAATAACAATCCTGCTTTCACGCGCCAAGGCCAGGTGTACGTTCCGCCAGTTCGCGAACGGCTAGTAACAGGTTTGCGACCCCCCAGAGATGGTTGAACCAGAAGGGCCCTCTCCTCCGAAGAACACAACGCAGCCGACAGGGGCTGTCCACTGCGCCTGCGAACAGGTGTGCGGTAAGCCGAGGGAGCGCCCCCTGGGCTTCTGCCCTCAGCGGTCCGAGTTAGCTCTACTCGGCGTGCTCGATGCCTAACATGAAAGGATTCCCAGCGCAAAATCCTTTGAGAAGGGGAGAATGGAACCATAGCCTTTGCAACGACTGATCGATCCTCTCTCTGAACACTCCCCAACAGCATGCACAACTACTGCGTCACCCGAAAGATGGTACAAGTGATGATTTCTGACCGCACAGATAGGCCACGACAAAGCTCCAGCTCGACCGGACCTCGAGGTAGTGCCATTGCATTTCGCCACACCTGGCAAGCGATTCGCAAGCGGGTCTCGTTCCCATGCTGCTTGACCCCACTCCTCGCCACATCTCAGACGACCTCGCAGGTGTCGAACTACTGCTGCCACTAGTACGCGCTCAGTGCATTAATTTGCGAATGCGAAGGACGGCTTCGAATGACGGTTGAGTGTAGGAAAGCTCCGACCGGCTCCGGAACGCTGCGCAGAAGTAATCAACTAGAAAAGAGGTTAAACATTTCGCAGCGGTGATGTACGCGTCCAGTTAGTCTTTTGGAAGCGTTACTTTCTTCTGCAGCGTATTTGCTTCTTGTAATTTTGAAGGATAATTCTGGAGGAATACAACAACGGCAGGAACCCTAGAATGCTTAAATGGTTGGACCAGTAACAATAGCCTTTTGAGCAAGGGTAATCTTGTCACCTGTTGCCGAGAGAAAAGGAGAAAACAGGTTAATGACTTTGAATACCGACGAGGAAGAATGAACCACGTACCCAGGGATAATGCGATACCTTGGGTCTTTGATCTGATCCGGACATGTCCTTGAATGACGCCTTCTTCCGTCTTTTCGATTGATAAATTGGCGAGCGCGTCTTCTCCGAACAGGCTTCGGGCACATAGATTGGCTGACAGGAAGTCACAGTCACCTGAAAGTGCGGCATCAGGCGTAAGACAAGCCATGTTGGTCGATTTCATGATGTGATTGAGGTATTGGCGCAAGTCACTGAGGAGGAGATATATGGTTAACGTGGTAAACTAAAACGAATGTGGCGGGATCTTACGTTATGGTGGTGCTGACGTTGACCTTGTTCTCCCACTCGAACTCAGTCCACATGCTTCGGAACTATGCGGCCATATCAACTTCAGCTATATTCAGAAGTCGGAAAAACAACGGTCAAGACCCACCTGAGCTTCATTCACATACGCGGGCTTGATGTAATCCATAATATCAACGTGAACGTCATTCAACACGATATTAGCACTGGTATCAGAGCCGCCGGGTCGATCGTAGACCACGTTTCCGAAAATGACACCGGTCTCGGTCGAAGAAACCTTGATGGTGGCCTTGATGTTATGGAATGCGTGAGGGCCGAGCGTGTGCGGCGCGGGACGCTCCACAAGCTTCAAGTCACCGAGAGTAGCGAACTCGATAGTCAAGTCCTGAAGCGTCTCACTCGTTTGGTTGACAATGAGTACATCTGCGAAATAGAATGATATCAGTCATCGAATCCATGCTCGAATCACAAGCAAGCTCACCAAGCATAATATCGAATTGTTGAATATTGACGAATGCCTCAGCGTATACGGGATCGGAGAAACCTGCGATGACCAAGGGTTTGGAGTCCGTTATATAGGGGTTTGAGAGCGACAAACTCACCCGTCAGCTGAACAATTCGACTAAGCTTTGAAATAAAGTCATCCCTGATTTCTGCTGCACCAGTTGCACGAGAGAGATCAACTTCAAACTGAATTGAGGGGTATACAAAGAAGGTTAGATCGTCTGTAAACTCCACAAGTTTCGACTGAGCACTTACGTCATCCTCGTCTCCATTCGTCTTTTTGGCAAAGTGTCGGAAAGAAATGAGGTCGTCGGCTTGTACCACAACTTTCTTGCTCTCCTTCTCCTTTTTCTCCTCGGTCTTGCGCTGTAAGCGAGTATCAACCTAAGTCAGACACGACCTCTGATTTGTGTGATCGAACACTGACCTGCTCGATCGCAACCATTTTCGCGTAAGCAGCCTTGGTGTCATGCAAAAAGACTTCCTTGGCAGCTTGAGAAGGCTCCATACGAGCCAGAGTTTCAATACAGTTCATGATTCGCTCTTGCGAGTCCTCGTCTATCGGAATGACCGAGAACTTGCTTTGACCGACTCGAACGATCGAAACCATCATTAGCATAGCCTATAAACAAAAGACTGGTCAGTTTGTGTGAACAATCACATATCCTCACTCGACCTACTTCCGCCTTTAAGGCATGTACAGCTTTACTATCCGGGGAAAGCGTGTCGAATCTGAGCACCAATTTTGTCAAGGTGCTGGCCAGTACTGTGCTGGTGTAAAAGTCACCGCCAAGGATGAGCGCTCGCAGAGGTGGCTTGGCCGCAGCCTTGACCTGATCTAATCGAGCTTGAGCAGCAGCACTGGTGTAAACGGTCTCTGTAGCGTAGGTGCCATCTGCGAGAACTCGAGTCTTTGTGACCGTTGTCTCTGCTTCCGGTTGTTTTTCAACGGGGTGTTCGTCTTCCGCTTCGGCTTCATCCAGAAGTCGCTGCGAGGTAAAAGAGAAGCACATGGGTTACGCAAATTCGTGTCAGATGCTTGCGCTTGAGCAACTTACCTGTTCAGAAGCGAGAATGGGAACTTCGCCAAGCACCGTGCGGATCTCTTGCATGGCCTTGTTGATCTCTGACGAACGTTCCAACTAGATGTCAACATCGCCCTTGCATCACATCACCATTACTTGATTACTTACGTTCTTCCGTTTCGCAGTATTCACCAACGATCCAGAGCGCACCTCGGTACACCTTACCAGACTTGATATCGCCAAATGTGGAGATGAGCTTGTCGGTGATTTCACTTCTCAACTTGGGGAACTTTTCCACGACCTCTCTACAATGGGGTTGACTTCACATTAGCGCTGAGAAGACAAATTGCGATATTGGACTTACCTGACGAAAGCAATAACATCTACTGCACTCGGGTTGTTGTTGTCTCCTAAAAAGTCCATCAGTACGTGCACGACGTTGGCGGCAACCTCGCTGAACTTGATAGCGCAAACGTGAATGCTCTGGATGAGCAGTTGTCGGAATTCCTGCTCGACCGACTTGTCGTATGTTTCCGAGTTGCTGTCGAGAGTAGATTGCAGTTGTTTCTTCAAGAAGAGTACGACTTCTTCAACGTTACGGCTAGTAGTCATTTCGAGTGCGACCGAGAGGGCTTTTCGCTTGACCTCCATATCCGGGCTGTTCATCAAGTCGATGTTATGAGCGTCAATCGACTTCGCCATTCCGGCCAGAGTCAGCCCAAACGCACCTAGAAAGAACCTTCAGGATATCCATCGTCGAGTTATCCAGCACGTGCGGGTGCTTTTCTCTCAGTGTGTTGAACCTGTCAAGGACAATGAGCTTGACATTGTTGTCAGCTTCCTTGACGATCAGATCGCAAAGAGCCGCTCCAGCAGCTGAATTGGAACACAAACCTAGGCGCATCAGTAGAGGAATCCAAACTTATCAAGTTGCAAACACGAACCCTTGACAGCAGCGGGGTTCTGAGTTAGAACCGTAAGACTGGTAGCAGCTTCGTACTTGACAGCGTGACTAGGCGAATTCAACAAGCTGAAGATGCACCGGATCCAACGAGCCTGTAAGGATGGAGTGTCGTATTAGCTCCTATCTTCCTCACAACCGCCCTGCAACATGTCGCTACCGACTTGCCTTGTTTCCGCCTTCCGTTTTGGCTTCCATTCTGACCAATTCAATCACTGCCATCTGCATCAACTCGTCCATTCCCTCCAAACTATCCATCACGCTCAACAGGTACCGGACGGCGACAGGTTGGGCAATGTTACAGAGTGTGACAAACGCATTTCTCTTGCATGTCGCATCTGATTCCGCGGCCAAAAATGTTTCGAGCAATTCAGGAGCATCAGGAATCAAGTGTTCATGGGCCTGGTAAATTGTGTAGACTGCGAACACTGCGTTCTTCCGAACGAAAGAGTGTCGGTGTTCCTGGGAGGTCGCAAGAATAGCAAGTCAATGAGTATGATTGTTGGACAATAGCCAGAAATGTAACAACATACCAAACAGCTTCTGACGGTAGGTACCAAAGGTTCCAGTAATTCCACTTCCTTGATTTTCTGCAGCATTCTCAGGGTAGCACCTCGGATGTATTCGTTGGGATGTTGCTATAGAAACACCAGTCGCAATCAGCACGGTTATCCGGCTTCGTTTACACGTTCTATTAAAGCATACCAGGTCATTTCGGATGGCGTTACTATATAATCGAAAAGGATTGGTTAACTTCGTTACCCTTATAACAACAAACATTGAGGACATACCAGACGAGAATCATTTCCTGTTTCAGCTTGCCTTGTTCATCCAGCTTAGGGCAGACCCTATAGCGGAAATCATCAATATCGTGTTCGGTTATTTTATCAACAGTCGCGCATGCACTTACTCCCAATAGAAGTGAAGCATTTTCTTGATTTGCTTGTTCCTCGAGGGAAGTACATATTGGATGATAGGCATCAATAGCGCAGACTGGTAGCAAAAGAAGATCGGTTAACGTGTGTCAGGAAATTTTGAAGTCATAGCTTTGCCAGGCTCCGATCCGCAGCGGGATTGTCAATAGCCCTTATAGCTCATTGAAGGCTTCTCTTCAGAAGACTGCTCTCGACACTTACATGTGTGTGTCCGTTCAAGGTATCAATAATGATCCTCCTCATTGTCTCCAACTTCACTTCATCACTTCCTTTCTGCAGCGCGTTTCGAAGCTCCATACTCGTTGGAGTTCCATGTGCACCTGTTGACATCCCATCAAGGGAGTCGTCGTTGACGATCGTCCAGCATGGCGTTGTATTGTCCATCGTCGGCAACGGTGGTGTTGGTGCGGTGCGTGTTGATGAAGGAGAAGGTTGACAGGCTGAGAAGCTCTCGGAGGCTACAGTTCGACCGGTGCAGTTCCGATTCTCGTGGATAAGGTTCTGCCTGACGTCTAGGATCTGTCCACTGGCTCGTCTCTAGCTCGAGTTTTGGTATGCAAACCCTTGAGAATGTTGACACTAATACAGCCAGTCCGAGTACGTGTCACCCACCACCATACCCTCGACTCAACCCTGATCGCGTCAGAATGCGGACTGTAGCGAAAGGTACTCCGGTAGCGCGCGGCAAGCCCGAAAAGAGCCGTTGCTCTTGCTCTGGCCTCTGGGCTCACCCTACCAATCGATTCCTGGCATGCATCAGTAGTATAGTTGGCAGTCCATATTGCATCGCTCGCCCTTCCCAGTATAACACTTCAGCTACGTTTGGACCGTCTGCAAGGAGAAGAATATAAGAAAAGGACACGGAAACTCTTTGGAAAAAATGGCTTCTCCTACCGTCAACGTGAGTCCTGAGCATCCTGTTCTACAGCCCGGTATTCGTATACCTCGGACTGACACGACTGTTCCCCTCGCGCTGGTCACCTTCATCTATCAATGGGTCAGGTCGCTCGTTACTCGGCTCTCATCTTCGGTATTCTTTACGGTATCGTCCACCAAAACACTCTGCAAGCAAAGTACGATGAAAACAAGGTAAGTTTGGGTGGTTGGTGTTGAATCATGTGCTGCAGTTCGGAGAGTGAGGAAGGTCGCAGCTCGTGGGGTTTACACAATAAGAGAGAAGCGTTCTGCGCATGGATTGGATCAAGTGGAACAACCGGGAGTCGTTATTGGAAATCGAGTAGGAAGATATACCTAGGTGGACTGCATGGCAACAGGAACATCTCAACCCTCTTCAAAAACGGAACCTTGTCATCGGAAGGAGCTGTGAAGGAACGTGAAATTCCATGTGGTGAAGGAAAGATGGCATGACTGCGGTGTGGACGCACAAACTATCCACCACCGTTTCTGCGGATGTCGGGAAGCGCCATTCGCTCCGAGCACAGCCTACTCCCGTGTCTGGAGAGATATCGCAAATCCAGACGCTGACTTGACGATCCTCATTCTAACGCTATAGGCTGCCAAGGCCCAAGCTCGACGAGCTCATCTGATCGAAGAAGCTCGAGCTGCTTACGCAAAAAAGAAGGCCGACGATGCTGCTGGTTTGAGCAAGAAGGGTGACAGCCGTACGTTTTTAGTCTTTTCTTTTCGCATCGCTTTCCCTCGGAATTTCAATCTAATAACGCTTGCTCTCCACATAGTTGTAACCGATCCCGAGGCACCCAACTTCGACCTCGAAAAGCTCATCAACTCGTGGGCTGAAGCCAAGGCATAATTCGGGAGGCCTTTTGGCGTATAGTGGAAGTGGAAAAGAGGGAGCGGGGTTTGGCTAGGGGAAATGTGGGATACCCCTGGCAATTGTTGTTGTTGTTTCTCGAGTACGATGCGATATATGGATTTGCAGATCTGTTGATAGTGACGGAAGCATCGTGTCGTGGTTGATTATGGGTAGTCATCTTCAAGATGTCGGCGCACATGGTTGCAGACTGGTACATCGGATGCCGCTTGGCTCACTGAGTCTACTGCTCGTCTTGTTGACTTGGACGATGGCAGGTATATTGCAGCTCGACGAATCTGCCAAATAGCTGTCTTTGGACATGAGCGGATCTCCCTCCCTTGGAGCGTTTCAGCTTTAGCGGGGAAGCACCAGATAGTGATCAAGAAATCACTGTTGTTGTTATTCATGTCTTTGTTTTCATCTATATGTAATCATGCTAGATCTCCCATTCTTGCAAACATCACTGGCTCGTCCAACTTTGCTTTGCCGCACAGGCATAACATCTGCTGGGGAGCTATGTCCGGCGATTCTCAATACCAGCTGCAAACACCGCTCGATCACTCCGCGGAGGAGGACCAGGATCCAATACCGACAATCTTTACGCCTCGGAGGAGGAAAGCCAAGGCTGCCGTTCACACTGTGTTGAGGACCGAAGAAGGACAACTCAACGCGGTCACCCATGGAGACGACAGGCAGAGTACATCAAACTCCCTCACACATACACATTCCACGCGGTCTAGCTATACGGGCGAAGAAAGCAATTCAACAACCGATGTCTCTGGAGCTCGGAGGAGACGACTTCCGATAGTGCCATCCCATGAAGAAGGTCGAGGGCAAGAGAAGCCATTACAGGATGAACGGTTCGAAAGAATGCTGGCATTGCTAGATGATGAAGGCGGCGCGGTTGCTGGATCCGGAGCTCATCCTCCTCCTCACGATCACCGTCGGAGATCTACAAGAAATGATGAATCTCGAGAATCAGGCAGCGCGGAAGGTCGGTCTCCTCAAGCGGTAAGTCTGATGGGTTGCCTAGCTATGGACGGCTGGCTGACAATGGCTATCTTCCGACCATATTCTCTTACAGACAATCCGAATGAGACTGCGTACACCCTCTCCAACTACATCACCTCCTTGTTCCCCAAGATATACCCAGCTGTCTTCAATTACTGCTCAGCAGGCTTCATCATTCGAAGCGCTACGACAAATTGTGAGCACGACTAGCCCAAATTCCCGACCTCGACGCCGGCGAGTCCATCAAGCATTCCCACAAGGGCAAGTGATAACTGCGGAAGGTCGAAGAATTGGGAATCTCGAGGGCGCAGATTTGGACTCCCGAACGGTGAGAAGAGACCACACGGGAGCGGGCCTGGATGCTGGATACCGGATTGAAGAGCGAGACCGAGAAACATCATCGTCTGTGAGTATATTACAACGCGTTTGTCCACTCGATGGTTCCTAACATCGTCCATATTCGGCATGATACGGAATAGGGTCAGGAGTCGATTACCTCTCCCCGCGTCAATGCGACAGCAACGAGGTCATCTCAGCACCGACCGGCCGACTACGGGACCTCCCGTTCACGCAAAGTCTCCGCCACTTTGCGATACGCCATGCAATCGTCTCCTCCATCATCATCACGGACACGCGAGCCAGTGCTCGGCTCTCATATCACATCGCTTCAGATAGGCATGAACAGGTACACAAACAACGACAAGGTCCCCCAACGTCGGCAGCATCAGTCACGCAGGCGCCTATCGCCTATGCCAAGACCGCTAGCAGATACGGCCCAGCAATATGAAACCCAGTACCTTCGCAATACTGGCAGCTTATCGGATGGTAATGGGAGACCGGAGGATGTGCTGGATACGGCGCCACCTTCAGATCTAGATGCACGGTTTCCAGCCTTGTCGCCTCAACCAAGTCCACTCAACTCGCGACGCCGCTATGCGAAAGAGGTCGAGCGGAATCGACATGCCGAAAGTCCCAGCTCCGGGACGGAGAACGATGAGCACTTCCAGACCCAGGACAATGGTGCCGTGTTCGCTTCCGGCAGAAACGCTCGAGATGATGTGAGCGGGTTATCGTTCGCGAAGGAGTCAGGCGAAGACGAGGTCCGATGGAACGATACGCAGAGACTGGTCAATTCCTTTCTATCCACTCGGAAACAGCAACGACCGCAGACCACGGTCGACGCGGATCAGCAGTATATCGCCAGTCTTAGCACTGGGAGCGTATCACCACATCTCACTCAGCGTTATCAATCTCGCTATCGGAAAAACGACATTGCCGAAATTTACCATCCAGACACGCCAGTGTTGCAGCGGATCGATACGGTCACGTCCGAGGTTCATGCTCTGCGAAGCCAAGTTGCGGATCTTGCGACTTTGATTTCTAGACTGCTGCGTACTGGACCTGATCCTAGCAGGAACGAAGGTGGCGAGGCCGGCAACGGAAATGAGTCAGATAAAGGTCATGGAATCGAGACGGAGGATGAGGAAACGAGCCGTCTACCGGTATGTTCGAAACTCAAGGCACTTTCGCTCGCTGTGTCTAAACCGTGCTATTGGGTCATTGCGTCTTGAACAGAATGCGAATCAAGTGGAATCCCTGCTTCTCCATCTTGATGCTCTCGTGCATAATCCAGTCGGTCCCTCAAACGGTGAGACCTCCCCGAGAGACAAGACTCCTGGGAAAGATCCCGACATCTTGCGCGTGTGCGAAACACGCAATTTGAATCACATCAGGGAGAGAATCACGGATTGGGCAGAGGTGGTCAGGGGAAGAGGATGACCAGGAAAGTCGCCAAGGTCATGATTAGAATACTGTATCCTTGGCGTTATTTTGAGCTTCTTCTCGCGCCCCTTGACGAGCTATTTGTACCACCTGCTAGTTTACCACTTCGATTTCTGCTTTATCAATTGACATGAAACGTTTTCGACATAATGTTTCCAGCTCGTCCCCTTACTTTGTCCGTCTCCACTCGACGGTCGTACTTTTGGTAGACAGACGTCTTAAGGGCTTGAGGAGACGCCTGCGCCCGAAGCGTCTCTTTGGCTATCTTGGTTTTTTTGCAACTGAACGTCTTTATGTTTTTGAGTTTCGGTCATTCAGACAGACAGATTTCATGCTATACCCGGTAAACTTCCCTTCCGTTCACGGACCTCTCGCATAGTGTAGAAGTAACCTGCTGTCAAGGAAAGTTTGAACCGGTTCAGGAATTTGTGGAACCCCGGTTCAATCCAGACCTTGTCCCTGGAGTTTTGCTTGGAAAGCTTCAGGATTAGGCGCATGGGTTAGCCCCTCTGTTTACTTAGGGGATGTGGAGAGGGTATAGCCCTGGGCGTGCGCACCCCAGGAGAGCTGCAGCGTTATTCCTAACGCTGTATGCCCCAGTCACAGACGCTCGAGTTCCATGGAACGGCACGCCGGCGCCAGATGGGGACTTTACCTGAAAGTTCACATAGGGTTAGCTGTCCCGCCTCTTGCTTGAGGTCCTATCACCAAGCTGAGAAATTACGGGATCCGGGGGGGTATGCGAGTATATTATAAGGCCTTATAAAATACAGCATCAAAATAATTAATAATTAAATTTGAAGTGGGTACATAGTACATAGCGGGGCATTAAGGGTTCGGGGGCTCATCTATTTTTGCCATTTTTCTTGTAGCTAATTTCGATCCAGCCAGGCAGGCCAGTCAACCATGATCAACCAAAGCTCGATCCAGCCAGGCAGGCCAGTCAACCATGATCAACCAAAGCTGCAACTAGTCAACTAGCAACTAGAAGTTGAGATGAGATGGGCCACATAATCCAGCCAAATGGAGACCCTAAATCTGCGACAAGACAAGAGCCTTGGGAGGTAGCGAGCTCAACAATTATCATATGCCTGATCTACTACTTTGCTACCGACAACAAACAGTCATGTCGATGATGCAGTGAAACAATAAATATCCTGCCGCAGTAGTAATCCGGTAACGACATCCAACCATTCAACCACTCAAAGTATATGCTCGACATCAAGCACCGAAGCAAAATTCGAATCAACATGCTTCCTTGCGCTGGCAAGCACCACGTAGCGGAAAGCTGTGACAGGCAACTTCATAATCGTATACGAGTACCTCAATAATTCCCCAGCGAAGTCGACCATCATCTCAACGCAACGTCCAACTTGTCGACTCACATTGTCATTCTCGTCGGCACTCGACTGTGACCATATTTGTTCAAGTCTCGGAGCGACATAGGCCACCATAGTGGCTTGTGAAACCTCGCTTTGCTTATATGCATTCCTCCGACACATCCACGGATCACACCTTCTTACGGCCGCAGACGCCCGGCACGGTGTTCCAGGGAACAAACGAAGGTGCACATAAACGCTCGGAAAGTTCAACCAGTCAAGTTTTCGCCTATCACCAGCCGTTTCACATTCGCAACGACTCGGATACGTCGATTGCACAGGCAGGCCCCGTAGAGTTTGACGGTTCATCAGGATCTGAAGGAGCCCCATTCGATTCAGGCATATTCACAAACAACGTAGAGGAAGGCTCTGCGAGGTTCAGCTTCGGTGGATCAGGTGTTTTAGGAGGATTGTGGTCATTGACCACTGTTGGGTTGTGCAGAGAAGAACCGGGGTCGTCCTTGACGTCCCCTGTGTCAACGTAAGCCAAAGTGGAAACGTGTCAGCGCTGACAAGTATCACTAAACGCATAGAATGTTTCAAACAGAATTACGTCCAACGCAGAATCTATCGCGGGAGGGGAGAGCATCCTCCCCTTGTCGACAAATTCACAGCAGTCTCAGGAAGACATCGATGAATATCTCCGTGCGGCACAGCAGCATTTTCAACAAGCTCAGCAGATCCAAACCCAGATCGACAGTCAGGTCCAGCAGACGCAGCAAGTGCAGCAGCAACAGCAGAGCCGAGGCAGATCGGTTTCCCAGCCTTCTCACTTTAATCAGTTGCACAGATTCAGTATACCGTTCAGTGGAATGGATTCCTCTCCGGTACCAACCTCTGCAGATCATTCAAGCAACATCTCGTCCGACAATTCGCAGAATTTAGGATCATCCCCTCTTCAAGGATTGGACCAGCATGCGTACTTTCCGCAGATGGGGCCGCCAGGCGGTCCCGGCAGTCAAATGAATGCAGCGATGCAGAGCAGTCAAGCGAAGAATCTACAAGTCGAACAACATATCGCCATGATAAACGCCATGAACGGCATGAGCGGCGGCCAATTAGCAGTAGATGGTCGCGTTTTGCCATCACGGCCTGTCAGCCCAAATGCCAATAACCAGGCAAACGGTCTGATGACCTTTAGCACTCCGGCTGGTCTATCCAATCTAACACATCAAGTACATACGAGACCCAGAGGCATGACGGTCGGTACTGTTCCAGTCATGCCAATGCAATTCGCCAATTACCAGCCAACCATCAATGCGACCGCCGCCACAAACGGGAGCATGCAGGCGGCAGCGGAATCGATGTATCAAATGCAGAACCATTTATCGAGGACACAAGGGCCTTCCCCCGCTCCGGCGTCACCTTTCAACGCTCATCCACGGGATGCAATGGTAGCACGGACGGCGCCGTCGAGTCCAGGCAGTCAAACGTTCGCGCAAGACGTTGACAACAAAGCGTTCATGGATGCGGTCTTGACGACAGCACAACGAGTCATGCGCGCGAATTTCACTCTTCAGGACGCACCACGGTCATTGCACGAGTACAACCCCGTTCCGACGCTCGAGAGTCAGGCAATGGCTTACGGACGGGGGATGGGCGAGATGAAGATGACTCCGATCCCCATGTCGGTGTCCAATTCGCCGGCATCGTTCGCTCCAGCCCACCATCTTCCGGGTTCCGCAGGGTCTGTCGAGGATGGCAGCGGCTCGAAAAGCAGGATGGGTAGCAGGCGACCTACAATCACAAACTTGGCACAAACAGGCGGCACTGGGTCGCAAATGAACGCCGCCAATAGCTCTCACAACCGCTGCGACAGCTCTTCACTCCGGTCCCTTGCCATGCAATCGACCACAATTGCATGATCATTATCGGATACTCGACATTCCTACATGCAGTGCAGTCTGCCTTTCTCCTGAGGAACCTGGCACTCCTCTTCCTCGTCGAACCCTGCCTCATCGTCCGTTACAACACGGTACTCGGCACGATCCATGTCCCCTTCACCGCCAATTCATGTATTCCGGTCCCACTCACATCCACTTCATACAACCGCATTCTCAGCCAACAACCAGCTCTTGTACGCCGGTGACGAGGATGGATGGATAATCATCACGGATCTTAAAGTGAAACGAGTAGTTGCGCATTGGAAAGCTCATGAATCAGGAGTACTCGGTGTAGGTGAATGGCTTGGAGGACTCGTCAGGTAAGTCAAGCGGAAGGTCTATCGAAGTGGATCGCTCCCGGCCTCTACACTGGTAACTGATATCGATTGTATTCAACGTGATGACCTGACAGGCCTAGTCATGTCGGTCTGGATGTATCTCACGGCAGCAGCCAACGCACCCATCACGGAGACCAACGAGAACACCCGCACACCCTTCACGGAGAAAGATACACACCTCGGCCATCGAGCGTTGCGTTTAGTCGCGGCATACGAGGACGGAAGGGTCGAGCAGTGGGAATGCAAGGACTGGCAAAAGCGGACCGATCCAAGGCTACGCTCGAGCAACGGTGTGCCGAAACCAGGAGGGCAATGGCGGAATCTGTGGACTCTGAAGGGACATAATGAGGCGAGTAAGTTCAGTTTGAGGATTCGGCTTTGTGTCAGCGGTAGCCAAAAAGAAGCTGGGTGACCATTGTTCGGGATTTGATTGACGCCACAATCGCTTTCATGTCACAGTTATGGCGATGACCATCTCTCCTACGCTTGACTATGCCTACACCGTTTCGGCGGACCATCTACTTGCGAGATATCAGCTACAGGTAAGGACCGTGATTTCTCTGCTCATTCTTGACTCACAGTAGCGTGCGTGTTGGTACTGACTTCCGCTTTTTACTTGAAAGACGCCCGAATCACCTACCGCTGGAGTTGTTGGGTAGTCGTCAACGCGACAGTCGCAAGGGCATCTCAGCACGGACGAATTGACCCCTCCCTCCCACGCCAACTCTCCGCCACTTTGCGATACACCATGGAACCGTCTCCTTCAACGTCATCAGAGACGCGGGAGCCAAAGCTCAGCCCAGATTCCACCCCACTTCATCCAGGAGTGAACAGGTATATAAATATAGAGAAGATCCCACAGCGCCGACGTTCTTCTGCACGCAGCCGGTTATCGCCTATGGCATCAAGACCAGTTGCAGATACGGTGCAGCGACATGAAACTCAGTACCTCCGCAATGCCGACAGCTCGTCGGATGACAATGGGAGACCCAAGGATGTGCTGGATACGGCGCCACCTTCAGATCTCGATGCACGGTCTCCAGCCTCATCACCTCCACCAAGTCCAATCAACTCCCGACGCCGTCATGCGAAAGACGTCGAGCGGGATCAACATGCGGAGAGTCCCAGCTCGGTGGCGGATAACCATGAGCGTTCCCAGACACAAGGCAACGGTGACGTGTTGGCTTCCAGCAGGAACACTCGATACGCTTTGAACGGGTGATCTTCGCCACAGAGTGACACGAAGATGACGTTCGATGAAACGAGGCGCAGGAGTTGGCGGATATTTTGTGATCATCTCAGAGACAGCAACGACCGGGATAGGGTCATTCGGTTGCGGTCTTTTTCTACTTTGTTGTACAACTATTTAGCATTCCCATGCTATGTATACAATCACCAAGCGCTTCTCTTTATTTTCAGCTAGATTTGATCTTCATAGCTCCATTCTGAGTCAATCTCATTGCTCGTTTCCCGGCCGTTGATGCCTGAACTTCCAGTCAAGAACACTGAGTACTGCAATTGCGCCGTAGCCACAATACTCGCCAGACGAGTCCTTCCATCCGAATCCGTCATCACGCATTTGAGTTGCATGTCGTATTCGAAGTCGGTCTCCTTGAAAGCGGACATGAAAGTATCTTTGAACGCTGACATGTATTCCTTGGTAGCGTCGACGGATGGGAGATCTGTGCCCTTGCGCACTTGCAAATGCAGGGTGATGTTGTTGCACAGGGTCAGGGGATTGATCGATGCCATTGCGACAATCTGAAGTGATATATATGTATATATATATATATATCAGCAAACAGTATAAGCTTCCACATCGATAAAAGCGGAGGACTCACCAGGTCAACTGCCTTCTGCTTCTCCTGCCAAGAGTGGTACTTGATAGCGAGCGAAGTGGGTCTTCTCCCGGTTTGGGTCACCGCGCCTGCGAGCTGTGCGATGAGGCCGACGGGAGCTTCACCTTTGTTGCGGTGAAGTGGTGAGACGACGACGTGAACCAAGCCGTGGGAGGTGGTCGGAAACAACCGCTTCGCTTGTTCGGCAGCATCGGAATCATCATATCGATCGTGTACCCTTACACTCAGCGCCGCTCCCTTGCCGCTACCTTTACTCCATTGACGTTCCTCCCCAGCTTGTTTCCATTTCAGGAAATGTAAGGAATTGCATGTCATCTCAAAGTCATTGAGTCGGAACGAGGGCATGATCTTGAGGACCGCTCCGACGCTGGAATCGAGACTTTTCTCTTTACCGGACCAGTATGCCATAGAGACTACCTGAGCGTTGGTGTCACCAAGGGCTTTCGTAAATCGCTGGGAGAGTATCTGCGGGTTCGTGGGCGATTCCGACAGGTGGACGAAGTGTCTAATCAAGCGAATATTCTCCATATTTAGTTATACAACGACAGTGACAAAACGAAATGACAAATGATGTACCGTAGATGTCCAATCTCACTTGATCTCAAATACACCTGCCATCTCTTCTTTTCCAGGTCCTTCCCGCCCTCTTCCAAACTCGAGCGCCAGGCTTTCCAAACCTTCGTCTTGTTCACCAGGTGCACGAGATGCTGCTGAACTTGCTTTTGCGCAAGGGACAGATTGACGAGAGAAGCGTACTTTTGTTCCAGGGCAAGGAAGTCCCCGATGGTCGAGGTGATCTCTGCAGGAAGGATGAGAAGACCTGCGACTGAGTGGCCAGGCAAGGCGTTCCGAGGAGATCCTGTGATGATGTTGGTGGGAGCGGTCGCTTGGGATTGATGGGAGCTCGAAGAGGTGAGAGCCTCGGCATCCTTCTCGATACCGGGGGCGTTGGCAGGTCGTCCACGAGTCATTGTAAGACAAATGAGTATCTTTTAAACGAGTGTAGGGCGGCTAACGAGCCTGAAAGACGTAAAATAACACGAGCACGAAAACTAGCCAACTAGACGGTACAACAAATATCTATACCCATTCGCTTGATTTGTTGATCAATCAGTGAGCAATCTCCCACCAGCCGCGAGCAAGCCAGCTTGACAAGGAGCCTTTTTGTCCACCTAGCCTTTCATTTCGATATGTTTCACATCTTGCTTCTCGTTCCCGTCCCCGATGACATGATGCGAATCGCAACAACCCGAAGCTTCATCGGGTGCGTCTCGGAGCGGCAATTCCGATCCTCAAGGTAGCATAATTGCGTCTTCAGCTCGATGAACGGACGTCAACGACAGAGGTGTGTTGTAGGTGTAGCAAACTGAAGCATGAACATCCTCTAACTCCTATCGCATAGGTGTTCTTTGCTGAACGCTATATCACGTGACATCGGACCGTTCGCCCGTGTCCTATTAGCTGTTCCATCGCGCTCAGTGGGAAGGCATGTAATCTTAGTGATAGCTTTATTCTTGTCGTGTATCTAGTAAGCCATCGCAGTGGCTACACATTTACCACCCGTCACCGTGACGTTCGGAGATCTATCGCCAAAAGCGTATCTAGTTCCTTCCATATCACCAACCTTGTTGCTCTCACATTATTCCTCAGACTTGTGAGTTGTGACTGCCTCATTTGTAGGTGATGATCTCGCCAATTCGCACTATTGCCAAAACGTATCATAGCTGACATGTATTATAGCTATATCTGGCACATCATGTAGGGTGCCACTAGTTAGTCAATTATAAGCCTCTTGTATATAACACACCTCCCTGCAAACTAGCCTTACGACGCCTCATCATCAGGTCGCGTGGTGATGCAGGCGGTGAAGTGGCGGCATGTAGCTGCTGCCCGGCTTGCTGACCAGTAGGATACGCAAACCCCGTATTCACGAGAGCCGTCTGAGGCGACTCATGTGCCTCATCGAGTGATTCGTCCGACTCTGACGGAGGCGGGACCAGGGAAGCCTTGTTGAAAGAGGGATTCGTTCTTGCCGGAGAAAAGCTCGTAGTTTTAGGAGAGAGTAATGCATGACCTGAAGCAAATTGACGTGACGAGGCAGGCGAGGGCGAGGGCGAACGTTCGATCTTTGCGTTTGCGAATTTAGATATAGCAGGACCATATGCTGCAGAGTGGCTGATCCTGCGTCCGACAGATGGGATGTCAACTGCAGGAGGTATAGAGATGAAGACTAGCTTGCCGGCCGGCTGGTGTAGATTCAGGGAAAGGTTGATGGAGGACGCCGTTGGTGGCACGACCGTACGCGTGGGAACGCTCGACAGCTGAATGGGTGAGGTCGACGGGCTGACGCTTTCCGTTGTCGAGACAGAGTCGAGGGCACGCCTTTTCCGTCTGATAACGACGTTCCAGCTAAACTCTTCGTACTCGTCCGACGGGTTCCCCCCCTCGTCCTGCCCTCGACAAGACACAGAGATATCGACAACCTGCTGTGTAATATCGGAAGATGTCATCGGAGAAGGCATCAGACGATTTGAAGGAGTCGGCGGCGCTTCCGGCGTGCTTGGTGCATCGCGGTCTTCTTTCCGCACCCTAGACGGCGTCATCACTCTTTCGGCCCTTTCGATGACAACGTCGTTGTAATCGAGAATCGACGACTGATCTTCCGCGTCCTCTGTATCGGCGTCTGCTCCAGACGCAAGTTCGTAGGGCTGTTGTAAGCTGGCGCCTAGAGCTTGATGAAGAGACAGAGGTGGCGGTATGATTCTTCCAGGTCGGGTCTGTACTGCGGATCGTTGAGGAGTACTGTAGACAGAGATCGGGTCAGTCGACGAGAATACAGAGCATGATATATAGAAGCATACCTAGGCAAAGCATCCTGATCTAGCCGCCTCTCACTATCATCGGATCGCCGTCCCTGCATCGGCACTTTCGACCAGTCGTGGACCTGGATGTTCTGATTCGGATTGAGATACGCCGATGACAGGCCCTGTTCCATCCGGGATGGGTACGAAGCCGTAGAACTCTGGAACGACTGAGATGTGTTGGATGGAGTAGACGGGACGTATTTCGGAGGCTGCTTCCGCTGCGCTCTAGGCGTAGACCATGTCGGGTTTTCATCAGGAGACACCCTTCGCGGCGGAGAAAGCGGTGTAGGGAAGCCCGATTGTTGCTGAGCGGCTGTGGTGTTTGCGTTCGTGGGAAAAGCTTGCGATACCGGTGCAGTGGATGCTGGAGGTGTTTGACGGATGTACGAGGGTGTTGTTGGTCTCGCGGATACGTCTGGATGCATTTCGTTCTGCGTATCTTCCTCCCTTACATTGTGTGAACCAGCTTGCGTAGCAGTCGCCTTTATTGGTACTCCGATCGGTGCTGAGATTTGCAAACCCGTCGGTCGGACCGGAGATAAAGACTCTCCATTGCCGCCGGCGCGCATGTTGGGCCTGCGAGAAGTTGATGAGGTGAAAGAGTGTTTACGGAGGAAGGAACCCAGAGATGATCCACTCGGCTCGGCACCGCCACTAGCAGCGCCAGTACTGGCAGCTTCTTCGGGAGCAACGCGTGGCTGTTTGGCACCAACGAGCGATCGCATCCTCTGTATGCTCTTTTTTCGCAGAACAGACGCACCAGTGGTTTCCTCCTCCTCTGTCACAGCCGATTCGTCAATCGGACTTGAGCCACGCCTTCCCGCCGCCGCTGACACGGCTGTAGGATCGGACATCTTCCTTCTCTCGCCCCACCTCGCTGTATCCTCCTCCTCAATATCCTCTTCCTCTGATTGTCTTCTTCCTACACCGACACCAATCGTCGAACGCGCAACATTTGCAAACCACCCGGCTCTTCGTTTCTCCTTGTCCCAGCCTTCCGATGAACCTCTAGGCTTCACTTGTTGTTGCATACCGACAACGCGGGGTTGTTGTGGTGTAGAATATTGGAGTTTGGAGTTTGATGGCGTTGAAGGCGGGCCCTGAAGAGACAGCTGACGCAGATGTTGCGAGACATCATCCTTATACTTTCCTCCTTCTCCTTCAAATGACTGATAAAGTTGGCCGCCCGATGTAGACAGATTCGGTGTGCGAGGGGTATGTAATTGTGTTGATGCGCCTGATGGTATACCGCTCGGACCAGAAACGCTGGATGACGCAGACCGGGCACCGTTATACGCCACAGGAGGCGAACGGGTATCTTCGTTCCCAAACGGTGAGGTCTGGCTCCATGTTACGGTGGACGAATGTGCCGAAGGTGACGCAACATCGGAAAATGTGGTTTGTTGTTGATGCGAAGTCGAACCCGGTGATGGCTCGCTACGATATTGTTGATGCTCAAGCTGCTGTGGCCGTTGACCTTGAAAAGACGTCGGGGAAAGCGGCGAACCGAGAACATTCAGGGCCTCCTCACCATTCGAGGCCTCCGCAGCGACCTGGTACCGATTGCCACCAACACCGTGCCCGTGTCCAGACGATGAAGCAGACCACGTCCGCGCAGCCATCGTCCCGGCAGCGGGAACCCTTCCAAACTCATCAACACCAGACGCCTGTGTAACGTTCTCCTGTTCCCGTGTATGCCGAGTATTCGGCAGTGACGAAGAATGCGTGAATTTCGGTTGCGACATGTCGGTGTTGGATGAATCGGTATTCTGGTTATGCGTATTCGGACTTGAAGTATGACGTATTGGACGAGTTGGTGATATTGTTGTTGTATCAGATACAGCGGCGGTGATACCGCTTCCTGCTACATGTCGAAAATTGGTCGGAGACGAGATGTTTGGCACGCCGTGAACCAGTGATGTGCCGCTCGATAGCGCATCACCACGCCGCAGTTTGGAAGACGCAGGTACCTTTCCCTGATCATTCCGCTGACCGTCGTCACCACCATATCCGACTACCTGGTCGGTCTCTTCCTCTTCAAAACTGTTCAGACGGTATCGGCCTCCAGGACCGATATTCGAGGCGGAAGAAGATGATGGAGTTGTAGATTTGAAACGTAGTCGTGAGGGAGTACGGGGTCCGTAACCACCCGAAGTGGAACTTGGAGACGATGGAGGATGGTATGTTTCTTTCGTGGTATAGCTCGCGCTGTATGACGATGGTGGGGTTTGTGTAATGCGCGGCGAGGCGGGCGGTTGTTGATAATTCGGTGTTATTGTGGATGTTTGCGCGCTACTCGTGGTATAGGTGGTGGTGTTTCCAAGATCATTGTTTGTTGGAGCTCGTGTTGCGGTGTTTCCACTTCCGCGACGTGTAGAAAGACTTGGTAACATGGTATAACCGAATGTAGACACTGGATGGATAGAAACGATATGAGATTCGCGTTTGTTTCTCTCGTTGAGAAACCGTACCACACAAACACAAGTGAAACGTACAATAGAATCTCCTAATCTTCTAATCCAAAGACTGGATCCCTACGAGCTTTCCTCTGCTCCCTCCTCTCCTTATTTGAGTGTAGTCGTTCCTAGTTTCCGGCTTGGCGTTTGTTGTGGCCGATTTCAAGATCACTAAACAACTCAATCCGTCGTGCGTCAGTATTTACACGAAATTAATGGTAGAAGCAGTTACTCACTCGAGCAACCATTGCGCCGTAGTTGGGCATTATCTCAGCCTACTGGGACCATATTCCAGCGAGATAGCAGCACTGTAATGTTGATGTTATGAAATCGTCAATCAAGTTCAGGTTCAGTCTTCGTTCCGATCAGCGTTCCCTCATGTTCTGTATCCGCGCCTGGGAATGTGAATCACTCATGAGGCTTTCATCAAATTGTGAGGCACCATACTTTGACAGCTGCCCGAGCCGCCAACGGCATGGTCGTCAGTCTCAGTCCATGGGCCATTTGGCGACGTTAGCTGCGACGATACTACGGCAACAAGCTACTTGCCACCCGCCAGAGACTGGAATGATGTTAGCCAATATCCTAGAAATCAATAATATTTCGTAGAAACTGGAATGGTGGAATGGCGCGAGGAAAGCCTCTTCGTCATTCTCGTACACTTGCAATCCAGGTGTGAGCGAGCGACTCGTACTACGAGTAGATAACCAACGAATCTTTCGACGAGGATTCCTTATCGCATTTACCACTCGGATTTCCATGTCTGAAATAGCAGGGACGAACTATTCAAGCCTGAGACTTCTTCTGTTGGACTTGCAAAGTAATGACTTGTCAGCGTGTATAATAGCACGAAGACAAAATATTAAGATGCTGCCTATATGCGATGTTTTCACAGGGCTACACCTGTTCCACGAATACTACCACGATTGGCCGCCACTGACGCAGTACCTGCCCTAGGCATCTTGTTGGGCGATAGTGAAGCATCAGAAGAAGAATCAGTTGAGAGCAGTAGTAGATGTCTCACTAGCGGTTTACCTAAGCCGGAACGGAAGCAAACCCAAGGAGCGTCACCCTCGTCGTCGCTGTATCGCATCTCCCACTCACTGCGTCCGTCTGACTGGGCTCGAGTGTCGTCCGACCAGCCAGCTGACAGGTGACTGGATCAGTGTTATATGTTAGGAATCATCCAGCAACCTCCGTTCCAGCTATATCTCCCATTTGCCACAGAACGACGCGAAGGAATCCTTCAGAACAAGCCTGAACGTTTCCCTCCAGTATGAGGCAAGTTCTATCTCTTTCCTTCCTTTCGTCCGCTCGCCCGCTTTCTATCAATGCGGCGGCTAACATCTATCTTGCGACTTATAGCTCTCCGAAACGACGAACAGACACGGATGTCATGAAGCTGTACGTTGCCTCTACCGTATCCGCACAATAGGACCACACTTCGATTCGCGAACTCCTCTAGACGGTAGTGGCTGACTTTCAGGTGACTTTCTTGCTGTGATATAATAGGTTGATGTCTGATTTCGATGTCAACTTGGTGAATGATAGCATGTCCGAGTTCTACGTAAAGTTCAAAGGTCCAACGGAAAGTAAGCTCCTTTTGATCTTTCTCATTCTTTGCTTCCTTCCATCCGCTGTGCTGGCAGAAATGCAACCGTATCTGCACGTACTGACGCCACTCCAATTGCTACATGTCCTTAACTTTCTACCGCCTCATTTTCTGCACCGTCATCATCACTACTATCGACTCACAGCGCCGTTCGAACACGGCGTCTGGTCAATCCACGTTGAACTCCCAGAACAGTATCCTTACAAATCACCATCGATAGGGTTCATGAATAAGATTTTCCATCCGAATATTGATGAGCAGTGAGTGTTGCCGCCTTTTCCGCTCTTCCGATCAGCTGTATGCTTTGAAAGGCGAGAAAGAGAGAGACCAGTGAGGAGCGAAGAGCGGATTCGGCACGAGCGAAAACACAAAGTACTCCGCAGCCGCTGGTAGACAGACGAAGACCGTCATTGATGGGGGAAGCAGGCCTCTCGCCGACGCCGTTAGCGAAGGAGGCTGCCGAATCCTCTATTCCCGAAAGGTAGCGCAAGCCGCCTCTTTAAAATTATCCCTCTCGCTCCGGTTCTGGTAGCCGGAAAGAAAGCCACAGGACGAGTCCTCGCCAGCTCGTCTGCTTCGCCTCCTCATCTGGACAAAGGCAGGATAATACTGACGGTGACAATGCACTTTTCTTGGTGTTGTGGTGTGCGTGTGTAGGAGCGGATCTGTTTGTTTAGACGTGATCAATCAGACTTGGTCTCCGATGTATGGTACGTCTCTGTGCACTCGTGTGTATTGATTTGATGTTCTCCCGCTCAATGTTTATTTAACATCATCCTTTTACAGAGTTGATCAACATCTTTGAGTCCTTCCTCCCACAGCTACTACGCTATCCAAACGCCGCAGACCCACTAAACGGCGAAGCCGCAGCACTGTTCATGCGGTCGCCTGATGAATATGCCAAGAAAGTCCGGGAACACGTCAAACGTTACGCGACGAGCAAGGATGCGCAGAATGCGTTGGAGAAAAAGAGCGGCGAGGACGGGGAAAGTGGCGAGGAAGAGGGGGAAAGTGGAGAAGAGGACGAGATGAGCGATATGGGTGAGATGAGTGATGAGGACGCGACAGGCGCGATGGATATGTGATCCGTGCACCTCGGCTTCTCCCTATATGCGCCATGCGCCACCTGCCATATCCGGACGCATCGTCACTCGCTCGTCCGTCTTGTCACCGTTTGTTCCACCATCACGGACACCACGGCATTATCACTCCCACGCCACCCAGACATCGCATTCGATCTGTCAACCATTATTCCCTGGATGATGCGCGCAACGGTTTTCGAATCACTCGTCACCGGCCAAGGTGTAGGCATATCGCCACCACTGTTTCGTCATCAATAGTTGTACATCTGCTCATCACAAATTCCACCTCGGGTTTTTCTTGATTCACATGGGGTTTCTTTTCATCATTGTATCGATCGCTTTTGGTTTGGAAGAACATGTTATAACTTACAATACAATAAATACATGTACTTGTGTTTGAACCTGACGGCGCTAGCCTGGACTTATCTGTTGCACTTCTCTGCCACGTCGACGACTTCAGTAACGGTATATCGCATCTCTTGAGCCGGGTCCGCGTTCCGACAGGAGGCCATAGTGAGGAGGAAATCAACGAAACCGAGCGAGACCGGTTTCCCCGAATCGCTCGCAACAGGACCCATAATGCCACATAAACTACTCTTGAACTTCATTGGATACATTGATTGTGTGTACTAATCGCTACAACGCTTGCTCTCACTTCAGAATTCGGGCTCGATGCCGGAAAGAATAGCCGCTTGGTAGTATACCAACAGGAGCTAGGAGATACCTAAACGAGCAACGAACGAACGGTACTCGAGGTTCACTTCGCACTCGACCTTGTTTTTCTTTAGGTGAGCATTGCGCCTCCGTCGAGGACGATGCATGTTCCGGTTGTGTATGATCTACGCAAAGCGGACGGCGACAAAGAAAGGAAAGAAAAGATCAGCTCCTATTCCCTGATGCTGGCCGTACGACATTAGTGGATGCCACTACACGCGCTTAGACGCCAAGGCCGCTCATTTGTTTCATCACCCGCCTTCCTACCAACAAACCTCAATCCAGCACCGCCGTGCAACTCACCCTTTCATCAAATACAAATACCCCTCTGCAACCTCCTCCGCCTGTCCTACCTGACCCGTCAACAACTTTTCCTCGAAAGATTTCATTAAACCAGTCTTTACGTGTGCGGGTAACGGGTCCCATAGCGGCGTATCGACGGCGCCGGGGAGGATACAATTGACGCGGGTCGGGGCGAGGTCGATTGCTAGGCCACGGGTGGCGCTCTTTCAGTTGCACAAGAAGAGGAAAAAGTTAGGCCGATGTGTTGAATTGAATGTGAAAGATTTGAAGTTGGTGACGGGACGACGTACCTCGACGGCTCCACCCATACCAGCTGCGACGACCCATCCTTTAGCGGGCTTGTACGCGACGGTTCCCTATCAATCATCAATCGCAATCCCGAGGGAACGAGCAAGCGAGCCAAAGAAAGAGGCATTCCGTTAGCGCTGCCTTGTTGTTGTTGTTGTTTCTCCAGGCCGACTGAATTAGCATGCATGGGAAACATGTATCGTCAAGTAAGGGGGGACAGGGTGAAAGAGGAAGGGAGGGTAAAGGACAGACAGACTTACAGAGGTAAGAGTGATACTTCCCAATCGACCACGATCTTTCATCTCCGGATGAGCGAATTGAATGACCCGCAATGCACCCCAGAAACGAACGTCGAATGCCTGTGTGCGCATGTCGCCGCCGATGCAAAGAATCAGATTTGCCGAAAGTGCTTCGGGACGATGAAGAGGGGAGGGAAGGGAACGACGACAGTGACCGGACTAACGGACTGGCTTCACGGACTGACCTTTCTAGCATCCTCGAAATCCGTCTCCATCAAGTCACCCAACTGTAACGCATCACCAGCCGTGAAAATCACATGGTCGATACCCTTTTCCTTGCCACCATCGCCCTTGGTATCGGCGGAAACCCAACCGACGAACTCCTTGACGGATGTATCGGATGTTAAATCGATTTCACGACCTTGGATGCTTCCCTTCTGTCCACCTTCCGTTGCTGATGCTGCGGCGGTTTGGATTTGAGAAACGGCGTTTTCGACTCGAGTAGACGAAGAGGAAGCGATGTATACGTGTGCACCGGATTCGAGGGATGCTTCAGCTGCTGCGAAGCCTATAGGTGGGGAAGGAGGAGTTGAAGGCATGTTAGTAAGTATGATAGGGAGATGGATAGGATGGGGGTTACGGGTACGTGCCGATGCCTGCTGAACCGCCGATGACGATTATTTTCTTGGAGTGAAGCTTGTTAGTGTATTTAGGAACGGGCATTATGGGATATTGTTTGGCTTTTGTTGTGTGGCGCTATAGACAAAAATGCCTTTTATCAATGGGTTTGCATGTGTTGAATATATAAGAGAGTACATCAAAGCGATACGGGAAACTGCCGTGTCGTCAGCCCTACTTGGCTGGCTAGGCTGGAACGAGAAAACGGTGTTGGACCACTATAAACTGCACAGGTAGTCACCCAAACGTTTCGTCATCCACGCTCTTCTCAGCATCAGCGTTTCAGCGCTCAGGGATCGACAAGACGACCTCCACCTGCCTCCACTTCCAGCGCCGACTGACGACTGACACCGTTGCGCAATCCGGCCGGCTTCTCCTTGCTTCTCCCTTGTCCTTGCTCTGTTGCTTGCTGCTTTGGGTGTGTGCGCAGCCAGTAAGTGAGATAAAACAACAGGCAACATTTCCATCAACGTACCCTTTGACCTTCCCTGCTTCCCTGTGCCCTCCTGCAAAAGTTGCCGAAAGCCATACCATATGAGCCCCCTCTTCCGCACGCTCTTCACTACCACACGACGAGCACGAAGCATACGAAGCCTCAGCATGGTCGCCGGAGCAGCAGCCGTTACACGGGTATCCGTCACTCTTCCTGACCCTTCTGCTTCCCCTGCTCCGTCAGAGGACAAGCCAAGTCATTGGGCGAATGATGAAGGGACGTTGTTCCACAATCCGTGGCCTTCCTTCAGGCAGACCGTACGTGCGACCCGTGCCATCACATTGATTGTTGAGTTGTGGCTCAAGGCTTACCATGATGCATGCTTGCTTGCTTTTCATTGTATGGCAGAACTTGACCGATCTAGCAACGATGATGTATCAAGTAAACATCCGAGCGCCTCCAGAGCCCATCAGTACGACAGCAGCTACCATCCCTATCCACACGCCCGATTTCTCCTACTCTTCCTCCGGGTCTGGCGGGAAGAGTATCCCTGCAGACCAAATCAAGGCCACGTGGCTCGGACACGCTTGTTTCCTCCTCGAGTTACCTTCCACCACTCCGGGACGACGAGGGATACGACTACTACTGGATCCGGTGTTTAGTGATAGGTGTTCCCCGAGCGCATGGGTTGGGCCGAAGAGGTTTACCAAGGTTCCTTGTCAGGTGGAGGATTTGCCAGAGATTGATGCGGTTGTGAGTCAAGAGATGTCAGATTGCGAGGTTGATGCTCAATCCGGCGTTGGTTTCTCTTCAGATCATCTCCCATAATCATTACGATCGTAAGAACTACTCCCGGCCCTACCCCTTTCGTTCGCTATCCGTCCCTAACGCTTCCTCCCACATCAGACCTAGATATCCCCACCCTCACCCGCCTCCTCGCGCACCAAAAATCATTCACCCCGCACCTCTTCATGCCCCTCAACACGCTCTACGCGCTTCCTTCAAACCTACAACAAGCATACAAAACAACCCAACTCGACTGGTGGGGGTCGGCTGAGTTGCAGGTCGAAGGGGTGGGGAGGGCAAGGTTGAGCGCATTGCCGAGTCAGCATTTTACGGCGAGGGGCATTTTTGATCGGAACAAGGCGTTGTGGGCGAGTTGGAGTGTTGAGGAGTTGTTGGATGGCGATGATAATGCAGACGTGACTGATAGTGCGGAAAAGAAGGTGGTGGGAGGAAAAGTTGGTGCCAAGATCTGGTTTGGTGGGGATACAGGTGCGTTTTTTTTTGTTTGTCAAGTTCTCTCGCCTGCGCGACCCGAGCGCTAGCACAATTTGGATCAGATCTCTAACCCCGCGGATACTTGGATCAGGCTACTGCAGCGTGAAAGACGGACAACATTCCGTGGATCTCCAAGCACCTGTTTGTCCGGCTTTTAAGGAGATTGGGGAAAAGTATGGGGGCTTTGATCTTGGGTTGATTCCTATTGGGTAAGTCGATATTCGTTCTCTCATCCCTCCAACCCTCCTACGAAGTGTACATGTCAACTGGAGCGCGCTACCTCGTAGAAGGGAGTAATACTCGCTTGCGCTCGTGGATGTTGACCCTTATTGATCGTGTATTCCTCCTGCAGTGCGTACGATCCAAGAGGGTTCATGAGCCCGATACATAATGGCCCCATGGACGCCGTGAGGATGTTCAAGGATACCGTAAGCTGTCCCTCCTCCACTATCTCCCTCTCCTTCATTCGAGGCGATGGAGAAGAACGGTAAGCTGATTTTGGTGCGGGATGGTGGGTTGTTGTTTGTTTGTTTTTTTCGTTCTGTCGTGTGTTGCGGGGCGGGGGTGTAGAAATGCCGAACGGGGGTCGGGATTCATTGGGGTAAGTTCTGCTGCATGTTTTGTTAAATAGGGGTATGATGGGAGGACGAGCATGACTGACGTGCCTTTCTGTTCAATTACTTATTGGCTGTAGGTGTATGGCGTCTTACATCCGGTACGTTACTCCCGCTCCCTCCTCCTCTTTTCTCGTGTGGGTCACCCAACGCTCAGCGTCTAACCATCCACGGTCTTTCGTCTTGTATGCAACCATTTGTAGAACCGATTGACGAACCACCCAAACGTCTAGCAGAAGCACGAGAGGAACTCGGACTCGGCGAACAAGATTTCGGCGTGATGGAAATTGGGGAGACGAGGGGATTTAATGTTGGGTCCTGATTTGTTGTAGATGTGGATGTGGGCTGTGGGTCGTAGGTCGTAGGTCGTGGGGAGATAACCGCGCAGTCTCCAGTCCGGTGTTGAGTGTATTATCTCTGTCGGATGGTGTTGCATTCATTGTATTTGTACTGAAGACCTTAATGTCGCGATCTGCGACACTCGCACACAAACTTCTGGGTAACCGCACGCACCAGGAATTTATCGGAAATCCGCGCTTCATTGTTCCGTTGTTTGTACAACGGTTGCTGCGGATAACAGAGCTCCTCGTCCGCGCCGTGCGCGCGGGTCGGAGTTAGATGTCAAGCTGACCATAGTACAATAGCAATGCATAATTTTGATCAAGCCATATCCTACAAGGAAAACAGAGGTCCACCAAAAAAGTCCAACCAACCAACCATTAATGTCCTGCATCTGTCCGATTTGGCGTTCTCCCAAGCGTCTTGGATGTTGAGTGTGGTTACTCGAAGCGTAGGAAAGAGGGCAGGAGGTTCTTGACGAGCTATCCACACCACGTAGGACACAACAAAAACAAAAGAATGAGCACGACTGCACCACCGCCACTTCCCTTCAACCTCCCACTCCCTCTCTATCAAGTAAAGGAAACGCAAACTCACACTCCTCGCATACGGAATATAACTCAACGAATACCAGATATACGCCAGATACTCTACGATCACCATCACCAGGCAGAGAACGGCGTTGTTGAGCAGAAAGGCGCCCATGAAGGTCATGGCGATGCTGCCTAGTAGTACGAGTGTTGCGACGACACGGACGGGTTTGAACATCTGTTTTCGAGGGTTTGGGATTGCGGGGGGAGAAAACGTTGGTGAGTAGGAATGGCAGGTGTGGTGAAGAAGCGGTGGGAAGAGGGAGGAGCGGGACGTACGGTTTTAACCTGTTTCGAGAACCCACTGTAATACCCGTAATTTCGAAATGACAATCAGCATTAGAATTCAAGCTACAGCTTCGGGTTCCGCAGATGAGGGAAGAGGGAAGAGCCGGCAGCGGAGGTAGGAGTAGAAGCGCGGACGCGAAGGACGTGTAGAAAGTGGGACGCACATGAGGAACCCGGTCCCGATCAGACTTATGATGATACCGATACTGAAGAGGACTGTTTACCGGTTACAGTTTGCGTTTGCGTTCGCGGTTTGTGATTGCGTTTAAAGAGAAAGAAATAGCAAGGTGCCAGAGGAGTAACAGATGATGAGGACAATGATTCAGCAGCGTATACCGTACATTATAGCGCGGAAAGGAGGAATGTATGCTTGTTTGTTTGCCTGCGCAGGGAAGAGGGAGCGAGTGGCGCAGGGAACGTACTTGCGAATGTGATGAGCCCTCCGATGAATAACACGATCGCTCCGAGTAGACTCAGGATGAACCCGGCGGCGGTACCTACATCGCAGCGGAGCAGCAGCAGCGCGTGAATACAAACGGAAGATCAGCATGTTGGGTGTTGTGTTTTTTTACAAGGAGAAGCAGGCCAGGCTTGTTCTGGGTTTGGAAGTTTTGGGCGGATGAGTGCTTACATCCTATGAACCCGTATATCCGTTGTTTCTTTGTTAATCCTAATTTACTGTACGCTGATTCCTCCTGTTATCATGCGAATGAAATGACCAGGTACAGAAGGTGAATGGGGTGGATCAGAAATAGTAGTGTAGGGTAAAGTAGGGTGTAGTAGGGTGTAGTAGGGGAAAGTGGGTGAGGGTTGAAGAAGAGAGAGGGGAAGAGAGCTCACACCGCCAAACACGGAATCGTCATTCTGCGATTCGAGGTCTGTAGGACGTTGATGTCGAGTCAATGATCTTATGAAAGAGGAGGAGGAAGAGGAAGAGAGAAAGACGTACTAAGCCATCCAGACGGCATCGTTTTCTCTCTCTTCTTGCTCTTTCCTTCTTCGGGTCTGTCTCTGTGAGTGTGGGCGGGGTTACTTATGTTGGGTTCCTTGCTTATAAGGCTGCTGAATAATAATAAATGAATACGGTAGCAGAAAGAACAAGAAGCCGAGAACGCGAGCTAATACATGAACAGATGCAATCGAGACACGCGTATTACTCTTGCTTTATCTGTTCTCTGTGCATTCAACTTTACTCTTTCACTATATCTCACCCGTCTACCACAATACCATCCACCACACACAACCATGGACACAGATACAGCACATGATACCATGACTGTCGATGTCCCAGTCGAAACGGGGGCTCAGCTCGAAGTTGAGGCTCAAGCAGTGGCTGCAGTCAAAGAAGGAACATTTGACCAACTAGCAGCAACACAAGATCTCGATCTCGACACCAACACGAACGATACCACCACCACCACCACCGCGGTACCTGCAACGACAGCCACCACATCCAAAAAGAAAGGTCCCGCCAAGAAAGCACGTGTATCGACCACTGACGGAGGGAAAGACGCAGCACCAGCAGAGAAGGAGAGGGTACAAGGAACGACGGCGTTGCCTGTGTCGAGGATCAAGAAGATTCTTAGTGCGGACGCAGAGCTGCAGAACACGACGAGGGAAGCGGTTTTCTTGATCAGTGTTGCTGCTGTAAGTCTTTGTGTTGCGTTGCGTTGCGTTACGTGGTCGTCGTTGTGACTCGTCAACGTATTGTTCTTGATGGGGTCTTTCCATGGTCTTATTGCTGATTACTTTACTTTGTTGCGCTGCGTTGCGTTGTGCTGTGTGCTGTGTGTGTGTTGATCGGTTGGTCGTTGATGTGTAGGAACAATTCATCAAGCGCTCAACGGACTCTGCCTACCTCAAAGCACGGCTCGATGCACGAAAGACAATCACGTTGAAGGATCTGAGTACGTTTTCGTCGCCTCTACCGTCCTTCTTTTCTTTTCAGTCCTTCTACTTTTCTTGTCCTTTTACTCGTCATTTGATTACACTGCTGGCGTTGAGGTGTGTACCGGAAGCAAGGGACGGCGACGAACAGGATCCGGTCTTTGCGAGAGCGACCAAGCAAAAGGGCGGAATGACGAACGAACGGACGCACGGACGGGAGAAGAACGGATGGGGTGTCGGGAGATCGAGCATATACCTTTGGCATGGATAAGCTGATCTACGTATTTATCATCTTTGCTCCTCGCCCTTCTCTTCTTTTCGGCATCTCTCCATGTCGACCGTCCGGCGCCTTGTCATCCCGTCTGAATCTTCGCCTTCGTCCATGCTTTGCGTATCGCATGCCTTAATGTTCTTGGATACCGCCATCATCATCATCACGTCATCGATATCAAACAATGATGGACGAAAAAACGAGCAGCCGCGGTGGTGAAGCAGAACCCGGAAATGGATTTCCTAACCGGTATGTTTTCGCTACGTTTCCTATTTTCTGTTTCTTTCTTTCTTTCTTTCTTTCCATCTCGCAATTCCTCCTCCTCTCCTCTTCAATAACGTGGACGTACCCTTTCTGGAAGCCTATACCGCAAGCTTGCTTATATGCAAGCGGACGAGTGAGTGCATGCCTCCCGACAACGACGAGCACGGTTTTGCTCCGGAAAAAGCCCCGTTGCAAAGGATAATGAAAATGATGAGAACCTAAAGTGTTTGACGTCTGGGTCTTTATTTATCTCTTTCGAGGGATACTTATTTTCGCCGGACGACGTGAAACGATACGACCACAAAACGGAAAAAAAAAACGTTAATCTTCTCTCTGATTCGTGCCTACCCTGCACTATCCCTTATCGGGACAATCACGTCTTGCTCATAATGTTCTCCGGTCGGGCTGTTTCGTGTTGTTGCAGGCATAATGCTAATCTGTCGAATTTTGCCTTTTTCTTCCCCGCGTCTTCTTCCGTACTCCGTACCGGAATATGCATGGTCCCCAACTGGTTGTGATCATTCCAAACTCGCGTCTCACTCGATTCATGCCGATGTGGTCATGGGTGAAATTGGGATGGATAGATATCGTTCCCGAGACGGTGCCGCTTACGGTAGCATTAGCTTCGAGGAAAAAGATTGGTACGTTACAGCCCCCTGAATCCCGCCAAAAGCAAAACGGACTATTCCCCCGCCAAACGATGACGAGACAAGCAAGCTGACCTCTATCCGTATATGCGCCTTCTCCTCTCTGCATTCAATGCACTGCCGTCACCCGCCTCGACATACCGTTCTCCCGTCCTAAAAGCACAAGAATCAAAAACATCCGTCACACATGCAGACAATCAACCACTCTACGCGCTCGTCCCGCAAGTCCCGATGCTACCATCACGTAACCCGGACTATCCGGATGCCTTGATCAGGCGGCTGAAAGAACCAAAGGGCGTAAAGGGGAGAAAGAGCGCCGCTGGAGCCGGAGGAGACGGGGAGGGTGGACCGGGGGACGGGCTGACAGCTGATAATGCTGCAGCTGGGGAAGCAGTCGAGGAGGATGGGACGGTACCGGTGCCGCCGTCGGCGGGGAAGAAGGCGGGCAAGGGGGGAAAGGCGAAAGCGAGGAAGAGTGGGGCCGGCGTTGCTGCTGATGTGGGTCCGGATGGAGCTGCCGACAGTACGCGCTCCGAACTGGCTGGGCATGGGAAGATTGTACGTACTGTTTCTCCTTGCCGGCCCTTATTGACCTCGTGGACGCTTTTTGTTGATGCGTCCTCTTCGCGATGATAGTTGCATGCACTACCACGTCCGAAACCTGCCAAAAAGAACGCGACAAAATCGGCTTCTGATTTACCGACACCGACAGATGGGAAGAAGGCGGCTGGTGGCGATGTTGTGGACGTGGATGCGATGGATGAGTCGTGATTCCGTCTCCGTGGTACTGGTCGTATCGTGTCGCTTCACCTTGCGGTTGTTAGCGGGGGAACATGTATCTTGCGTTGTTGTGTATCGAGATTGTATGTCTTTCCTGTTGTCCGCCGGACTCTCGATTGAGATAGCAGACGGGCGGCTGGTGCCGACGGAAGAGGTGCAGATTATTACGGTCAAGCGCTATATAAGATATCTCATTACAGAGACGAGAATGGAGATAGAGGCACTAGAATGGCTTGTTCCACACGAGCATGCCTCATAGCAGAGTCCTTATGATCGAGGCTAAGTAAAGCAAACAGCAAGTCATTATCAGGAATGGAGCTTGCATTGGGTATGTTAGGCTGGGCCGTCGACTCTTGAGAAGAAGAAGGGTTGCTCAACGCAATCAAGGTACGCCTCGGCGCAGCATACAGCGACAACAGCGACAACAGCTGTTCTAAAGAGGGTGGCGAGACTTCCTGGGTAAAATCTGGTCGATTCAGCTTACCGAAGGACATATGCTACAAAGCTACATGGAAATATTAAGAGTTGAAAGGGACAACCAGGCCAAAGCGACGGAAGTATTAACAACTTGAATCGTGTGATCAGGTAGTGATGCGCTCGAGGATTACTCTCCACCCAACAATGTCACTACTTTCAAGGCAGAACTTTACGATCGTCAAAGCCTGAAGGATATGGCTCTTCCCATGCGAGTGCGAATGAAGGTAGAACACCTGAGGACTGCGAAAGTGACGGAGCAGCTGTAGCGGCATGTGCCACGCCCGGTCGCTCGGTCGGTCGCAACTCTGACAATCGTGAATAGATCGGCGCCGGAACGTCATGAGCATCATTTGATTTCGCTTGGGAAGACGGTAGGCTTCCTAAAGTAGGTGTGTGCGTGCGTATGGGAGGCGCGTGAGACGCTTCTGCACCTGGACGACCTGTGGGTCCAGCTGCTTTGGATGGCGCTCCCCCGCCCTCCAAGTTTGGCTCGGACGACGGGAAGACTTTCGCTATAGCCGTTCCCGACGGCTTCGCATCCCCCCTTGGGCCGGTCCGAGACGTGGGTTCAGGGATTTCCAAAGTGTTTTCTTGTGGACCGTCGCGAAGCCAGCGACATCCCTGCTGCGGCTCCGGCATCGGGGGCAAGGCCGAGTGGATTTCAGAGTACATGACAGAAACTTCTTTGGCCGCATCTCGCAGCTGCGCCATCGTCCAAATCTTGGGCGCGTGGGGATCATCTATGTAGAAACCTCTCCAGTTGTCTGGTACTACCGGGTCAAAATTGGTTATTATGGCAATACTCTCCCCTTCGCCCAAGAATACCGGAGAAGCAGCGCTAGGCTTGAGAATTTCTCGTATTTTTTCGTCTGATAAAGTGCCAAGCTTTGACTTCGTCAGCTGCAAGGGGATTACGTGATTGAAGAGAGCACGAGTGTCATCGGCAACACATGCAGCTTCATTGCCTCTGCACCAAAGTTCAGGCAAGTCTTCTCGAAGATTGAGATATAGTTTTTCGTAGACGATCGGAGCGAGCGTCAAGCTCTTTTCATTGCCTTGTCCGTCCGTGAATTCTGACTTGCTCGCATTCACCACGATTCCGCAGACGTTGTTGTCGAGTGCAAAAAGATCAATGTTGTACGAAACATGATTCTGGAATTTGCAGTCGTCCCACTTTTTGATGGTCGTGTCGTTCATCACGGGGTCTCCGCTCATATAGCCGGGTGAGAGATGAGCCAACCTGAGCAAACAAGAAAGTCAGACAAAAGGACCATGGAAACGGCTGAAGACAAAACTCTGGCGTACATCAACGCAAATGCTTTCGTGGCAGGCGACAGCTTTATCTCTGCCGCTTCGAGATTGATGATGTCCTGGATAGCTGCTGACGTCGGATCGGATGGCTGCAGCGGACTCTGCCAGGCCCAGGAGGCATTACCGGGTGTACATCTTCCTCTCTTTGACATAGACGCATCGCCTTCATCGACATGCAGAGAAGAACTGATTGTCAGCTAATCTTGTGCAACACCTTCCTTCCCGCCGAGTGTTTCGTGGTACTCACTTCCTTTTAGTTGTGCAGGTGCAGCACTTGTTCCGGACAAGAGACCGAGAAGCATCAAGCTTCGCAGGAAGACGGCTGCAGATATCATTTCGAAGGCGTCAATCTGTCGGTATTACGAGGATGGGACAAGCCGACTTGTGCAGTGCGTACGTGCGTTCAGCTGATGAGACGAGCGCGGTAAAACGGTCTGACCATGAGTCCGTCCAGATCCTCGGCGGCGGTACAACTAGCAAGTTTATATCCTGTTGCTCAACCCATTGGAATGAGCACGCCTTCCACCCCTTTGTACGGGGCCGCTAGCATTGGCACGCAAAGATATCTTCAAGCGCGATATAAAGTAAGGAGCACATTAGAAGGGAAGGAGCATATTTGCCCCTTTTCTCCTTCGCAATGAAAGGAAGTACCTCATAGCTATCCACGTCGGGTTTGAAACTCCAGCAATGTGACTAGATCGGATGACTTTCTAGTCGCATGGATTTACACGATGTCAAACAATGTCAGAGGCATGATAGAGTATCGTCAATCGAGACTGACAATTAATCTCTGCTGGCGACCCCGAGTCGCTGCTCCAGTGCACCATTATGCATGTACAAACCCCGTACGACGGTGGCCAGTCCTCCACATGAGCAAGTATCTGACCGAATTTAGATCCTGGTGGTTAGCTCCGCACCTTTCAGCATAAACATGAAAATTCTCTCCCTTTTACAAGCACAGTAGTAGTGCAGCAACAAAGGCGCTCAAGGTCACCAAGGAGAGAAGTGTCCGATCCGGTCGAAGCGAGTGCTCGAATCAGCAGAGAATTTGATCTTCCTCAAACCGCTTGATCCGTCGCACAACCACCGGCGCAGATAAGGGCAAGCATCACTCGTCAATGGCGCACAATCAACATTCATCCCATGCATATCTTGCACTGCAAGCAATCTATCTTTTTGATCTCCCTACCCGCTGTTGTTCCTGTACAAACCTGCATCCTCCTCGCATTTCTACCGTCCTGCCAATCTACGCAACCCCCTCCTCTTTCACACCCCACTTGGTAACAGCGCCCGCACCACCCATCGTATCCACACACAAGAAATTCATGACCGGTTTTTCCTTTTTGCTCAATGCGCGGAGAATGTCTTGTGCGAGCAGTCCACCGAGGATGGCGGCGGTCGGTGCGAATTCGTAGGGAGCGGAGGTTGATAGGTGCCTGAAGGACGCCGCCGGGGGAAAGAGCCGTCAGCGGTTGCGGTTGATGGGAGACGAGGAAGAGGAAAGGGGAAAAGGCCGCGGAAGGAAAGCACGTACTTTATCAAATCCTCTGGCACGCTTCTCAACGCCTTTTCGTTAACGCCCAGCTCGAGCCTCTTCTTTTCCGCAAACTGCATCAGTTCCGCCTCTGCATCGGACGAGTTTGGAAGTTGGCCGGCATGGGTGGATTGGTATTCCCAGACAGCTAGGTATGGAAGAGGTGTTCGTGGTACCGGCGGAGAGGGGGAGGAGAAAATCAGAATGATGTACATCTACAGGTCGAGTTGAGGAGTGGAAAGTCGAGATGTGGTAGTGGCATGACGTACAAAGAACACCCAACACCAACGCAGGCAACTTTTCCCGGGTCTCATTCCTCTTCATCCCCTCGAACGGATTGAACGTTGCGGTAGAAAACGCTTCACCAAACGGCCGATAAGAGGCGTGTTTTTTCGTGTTTTTAGGTTGCGGTTGCGGAGCGGCGGAAGTCGTCGTTTGCCTATTGTATGGACGAAAGTCATTCCGTTTCGTCAAGTCACGGTCGGGCACAGGACAGCACAAGGCACAGGGAGAAAAACATACGACGTAGTAACCCATTCATAATCTTCTCCCAAGTCATTAAAAATCCATCCTAGATACCCATACGAACCGGCACCGTAAAATAACGTCTTGGTTGCGCGGCAGGCGGCGTTGATACGTGCCTAGACGCGTATGTACCAGGCAACAGCAGCAGCAGCAGCAGCAGCCGCGGAAAGGAAAAGAAAGGAACAAGGGAAAAGAAAAGAGGGAAACGTGAGTCGGAGCATAAGGGGATGGATTAAGGAGTTTTCTTTTTTCGTGCGTTTGCGGTCTGTGAATGGGTCTCCAAGCTAACAGGAAGGCGGACGTACCATCTCCTCCCGCGTCAAATCAGTCGCACACACTAAATCCACTTTTTCACGCTTCAAGAATTCCTCGATCGTCTCCTTCCCCGTCCCTGTCTTGCTTTTATCGCTGCTGTTGCCGTTGCTGGTGTCGGAGGAGGAGTTGTGGTTGCTGATGAACGGCTCCAATGTCGGGAGTGGTGTAACAGTCACGAGCGGGTTGAGGGATTTGATTTGTGGAAGGGCGGCGGTTACGCGCTGTTCAACAAATGAATAAACAAACAAAGAACCAGCCACGAACAGACATATATGATACAGAGTCAGCGAAAATGCGCGTGTCGAGTGAGACTCGTCTATGACGACGACGACGACGACCGTCCGCCGACGAACGAACGAACGAACGAACGAAATAAACCAAGGACTTACCAACCGTCCAACATCCCCTTCCTCCTCCCTAAACAACAACCCACCGGCGCCTAAATCCTGTTCACGGACCGTTTTGTCGTCCATGACGATCAACCGACCGACGCCGGCGAGGACGAGGTTTTTGATCGTTTCCTGTGACAAGGCGCGGAGTGTTAGGAGGAGGATTGTTGATGATCGCATGCTGTGCGGGTGAGGTGAGGTGAGGTGAGGTGAGGTGAGGTGAGGTGAGGTGAGGTGAGGTGAGGTGAGGTGAGGTGAGGTGAGGTGAGGTGAGGTGAGGTGAGGTGAGGTGAGGTGAGGTGAGGTGAGGTGAGGTGAGGTGAGGTGAGGTGAGGTGAGGTGAGGTGAGGTGAGGTGAGGTGAGGTGAGGTGAGGTGAGGTGAGGTGAGGTGAGGTGAGGTGAGGTGAGGTGAGGTGAGGTGAGGTGAGGTGAGGTGAGGTGAGGTGAGGTGAGGTGAGGTGAGGTGAGGTGAGGTGAGGTGAGGTGAGGTGAGGTGAGGTGAGGTGAGGTGAGGTGAGGTGAGGTGAGGTGAAGTGAGGTGAGGTGAGGTGAGGTGAGGTGAGGTGAGGTGAGGTGAGGTGAGGTGAGGTGAGGTGAGGTGAGGTGAGGTGAGGTGAGGTGAGGTGAGGTGAGGTGAGGTGAGGTGAGGTGAGGTGAGGTGAGGTGAGGTGAGGTGAGGTGAGGTGAGGTGAGGTGAGGTGAGGTGAGGTGAGGTGAGGTGAGGTGCGAGAGTGAAATGTAAGTTTGCCAGACCAGGTATTCGACGGCGCGTTTAGGAAAGTTCGGGTTGGTTGGTTAATGGTTGAGTTCGAGAGAAAAGACAGGCAAGAAGGCAAAGAAAAGAAAAGAACATACCGATTCTGCGCTTCAAGACCCCACAACCTGATCTGCCTATCATACAAACTCGCTTCATCTACACAGAGGGAACCAATGTCGGGTTAGCATGAGCTTACTGCAGATCCCTTTTCCTTGTCTTTTTCTGGGTGTATCTGTGGCTGTGGTTGTGAATCTTTGCGAGAGGTGTCTGTGTTGAACATTCGGAAGGAGGAAGCAGGAAGAGAGGGAAGAAGAGGAAGAAAAGCCGAGCAGTAGGGTGTGTACCTTCAGTGATCGTGTTGGTCGTCATCTCCGTTCAGTTCGAGTATCCTGCAGTCAAATCCTCCTGTATCTTGTGTCTTCTTGTAGGTTCCTGGATGGATGTGAGGTGAGGTGGTATATGATGTACGATGTAGGTGGCCTCCAATGGTGTTGTTTACGAGTGAAACCTGGAAAGGGGAAGAAACAAGAAATTAAAGAAGAGCAGCTAGAAGAGCGAGCGAGCTGGATTCTCCTCCTCCTCCTAAGCTGCGCGATCGGGAATTTGTATCCGCACCCACACCTTCTGCAGCAACGACTGACCAGGAAAGCGTCCAACGATCTTCTACTCTGCTTATACTCAACCCCCCTCCACGCTTATTCCTCACATTCCTAGGTCCAACTCTTGTCTCACGACAGAGCAAACAAGAAGAGGAATGCCGTATAGATCCAGCGTACCACTGTACCACCACTTTACTCAAACGTACACAACACCTGCAGCAGCACTCCGAACTATAATAACCGGGATTCGTCATCCCCTTCTTCCTCTTCCTCGGCGTCGGTATACAACCCGCTCCTCCTCGCAAGACAACGATCCATCATCAGTACCTGGCGGCACAGGATCGGTCGATAGAGCGGTATCGCTTTCGCCAGATAAAGCTCGGATCAATCTACAGAAGCGGCATAGGAATAGGAATAGAGATGGATGTCTTCCTCCGCGTACGGGGGACGACGAGGTACCTCCTCCTCCTCCTCCTCCAAGGACAGGAGGATCAGAGCTAGGATCAGGCAACAATGAATCGGCAAGCACTACCACGACCAAGACCTCGACCACGATGTCTCGTCAAAGATCGTTCCTCTTCGCCGTCCCTACTACCGATCGAACACCTACACCTAGACCTACACCTACACCTAGACATACAACCGCTGATACTGCGACACCAACAACGCAGACACCAACGCAACGATCAACACGTCATCAAACCAGCGTCCCGGCGCCGTCGGAAGAGGAGACGGGTCGTAGATCACTGCTTGCACAACTGGAAAACGACTTCATACAGTCGCCGTCGCAGTCGCGGCCAGGGCTCCTAAAATCTGCTACGGGACGTATGGAATCACGAATGCAGAGCATGGGCTGTATAGCGGTTCCTAAAGATCCGTATGGTACGTCTTATCTTGACTTGACTTGACTTGACTTGTCCCTTCACTCGCCTTTCACCGCTCCTTCACCGCCTCTGCTCTGCGCTCGCTTCCGTTTCTGCGAGCGCGTTAGCAGTGTTAGCGGTATCCCTCTCCCTCTCTTCCTCCCTCACTCCCTCGCCTTCTCTCAGTCTCACTCTGACTCACGCTGACTGACTCTCACTCTCATCGACTCTCACTGATGGCGTTCTCATTTACCTTCTCCTGATTGGCGTGGCGTGCCGTTGCCGGCCGGTGAATTGTAGCAACGATGATGAACTCGCGTATCAGGAGGTGTGCGTTGACGGGTGCGAAATTGCCAAAAGGTCAGTCCTGGAGAAAGCGGTCGTATCGGAAATATCGTCATCTCGTCACACAGGGAGAACCGCAGACCCGATACCCCGAGGTGATCAATCTGGAGAGACCGGCTCGTGCACTTAGTGTCCAGGGTGGGAGGGGAATGGATAGGGGAATCGCAGTCGGAGTCGCCGTGTTTTGGATGCGAGGGATGGTATAGGTTGTTAGATTATGAGACATACATGCTGATGCGGAACCTCCCCGGCGTTTCCTTCATTCTTTCCTTCCTTGACGCAAAACAACACACAACGACGACATGGGACGACGACAATCACACCCTAACCCCGAAACCCACAGATTTCATGATCCGGTTACGGCATGTGTCGGTCTCCTTCCCATCACCAATACCAACATGTGGCGGGACGTCCCCTCCCCCCGTCGTCGTTGCTGAAGGTTCAACAGGGACTACGCATGGACCGCGTACTGGAACGACAACGACGACGAAAACATACCTCGTCCCCTCTGGCCTTGTCCTGCCTCCTCCTCCTTCTCCAAAACCGACACCTGGAAATGAAACCGAGGGCGGATTAGTAAGGGATGACAACGAGAGCGGAAACGAGGCGCGTGGAAAGGCGTTGGGAAAGTCAAAGTATGTGATTTGTCGTGGAGAGACGTTTAGAGCCATCTTGGCGCGGAAGAAAGGTAAGCTGTTGCCCCTTTCCCTTCTTCTCCCGTCTCCGCCCTAGCTCGTCCCCGCCCCCCTCAGTCCTGCAGCAACCGTCTCATCGCTCGCTTCGGTCACACGAATATGCTGACATGCTGTCTACTCCCCTACGCGTGTCTACCCGCCTGCACACCCTTCCCTGTGCGTGATGGATGAATGGTAGATCGCAAATCTGTAGGCCAGGACTCTGAGATCTCACCCCTTATCGTCGAGCAAATCACGGAACAGCTACAACAGCGTGTTCTGCTGGAAATCCAAAAACTGTGCGAGGTCAAACACGAACGTAGTGTGGTATCGGGGAGCGTGGTGCGTGAGGGCGTACAGATGAATATGGATGGTGATATAAGAGAGGTGATGGTGCCGTTGACCACCCAGGAGGAGTCAGATGTGGTGCATCACCTGCGACTACCACCTCGGCTCGCAAAACACGGGGTGTATGCGTTGCTTGATCTCAGCGACTTGGCTATGACCGATGCCAATACGCTGGCGGGTGAGACATCAGAGGAGGTTCGATATTCAGATGTACCGATACTCTACCTCCTACCAAAAACGGGCGTTTCCCTCAACCCACGACAGGGAAATTCGGATTCGGAAGTGGAATCAGAAGCGGGACCGGAGTCGGACGTGGTGGAGGTGGTAGGAGAGGGCGAGTTGACTGGATATCCGCTGTTCAAGCTCAACAACAGGTTCCTTGGTCCTTCAGCACAGCAATGCAAGGAGCTACTACGCGGATTGCTGCAACTAAACAGTAATATTCAACAGCCGCCGCCGCAGCAACCCGAAATGGCGACGACGATGATAGCCCTTTGCTCGCCTGTCCATGACATCCATAGGCGTCTCGATAAATCCCCAGAGGATAGAAACAACGTCGTACACGACGTACGAGCTGAAGCCACTCCAGGACGAGGAGGAGAGGGATTGGGTGACGCGGTGAAGCTGTTTATCGCGTTGTGGAGATTACGACTTTGGAATGGGATGGGCTGGACTGTCCCGCTTGGACTCACTACCTCAGCTCCGACGGCGATAGCGGTATTGGATAAGAAGCCGAAAAGGGATGACCTGGGTCGTCAAGCGCGCCACGCTGAGGAGACGACAGGAAGGGAAGAGGCCGCGTACAAGGTGCAAGAACAGTTCAAGGGTCAGGTAGTGCAGGGCTTTCAGGTTGTACAGGGTGTTATGCATGGGAAGTGGATGTAGACGGGCTATCTGATCGGCCGTGAGCTGATGGACAGGCAATGCACATAGCATCATGCGCGCACTGGCCATGTTGAGCTGCACAGCAGCCGCCTCGCAGGGGGATCATACATGAAGAAACAGAAAGCAGTGATTTGATCGAGCGTTGTAAGAGATGTCATAATTAAAGAGATCCTCGGAAGAATAATCACTTGGTGAGGCCAATCGATACCTGGCAAACGAAACGTGGATATAGACTGTTTTCTCCTCTTGCACAGTCTGGTGTTTACAGATCGCCGTTTACTCCATACGCGGAGCAAACGAAACCACCGCATACTTTCCGCTCACCCGCCAGTCCGGACTTGTCTTGTCGAGCGAGTCCGCTACACCCTCGGCAAGGCCGACACTGAAAATATTGCATTAGATCAGTATTTGCTTCATACGAAGACGAGGGGCATGTGAACGTACATCGGGTCCGCCTTGTTAGTTCTGAGAGAAACCAGTGGAAACTCGCCGTACAGTGGACCTATACACTTGTGACTGTCAGAGAACCCGTAGAAAGGTGCAATAGGTTGTACTCACCGAGAGCTTCCTCGAAGGGAGTCGACGCCGGCCATTTACCGTCAGCTACCAATCTACACATACCTGCTTAGCCAAGTCATTGTAAGGCCTCGCAAGAAGGGAACGCACTTTCGGTAATTAAGATCCCCCTTGAAGATAACCAGGGTAGACTTTTTCAATTCAGCCAACAGCTCCGGCGCTTCGGTCGGCAAATACTGGTATGAATACTGGGTCGTCCAAAAGTCCGCAGAGCTGGGCGAACCAAGAGGCGTGGTCGTCGGGATCGACAACTTGAATACCTCTGAGTCCATGTGCCTGGACCAGCGTTCCCCAAGCGCCTTCAGCGCAGAGAGATCGCTCGAGGTGATATCGGGTGCATGTTGGGTGAAGAATGATTCGTCTTTTAGGGATTCGATAGCCCATCTAAACATATAGAAGGGGGTGTCATGAAGCCATTTCGGCTGTATGGATGCGGCGTGCGTACTTACGTGAAGTCATACGGTAATGTATCCGATACAAACCACGGGATCGTTTTCGGGCTGAACGTCTACTAGTCAGCTTGCGACTCCGGATCCACAATGACGGTAACAATGATACCGACTGGAATACTACTTGTTTAACAAACGGCGTATGGCTGACCAAAAAGTCTGCCAAGATCAAGTCGGTATATAGCTGCAACCGACAATCAGTGAGATTGATCTTTCGACAGACCTCTCCCTCTCAACTCACCTCGAATCCAGCTAACATCGCATACCACGAAATCAGATCAGAAACCGAAGAAAAATCCCCTCCACCTTCCATTCCACAAACATACCATTATCCAGCACGATATCCACCCGCGCGTCCTTTTGCACCTTGACATGTTCCCAAACACGTGCGAAATCATTCCGCAAGATGTATTTCGCGTTTTCTGCCTGTGCCGCAGCGCCAACAGATTGCAGTTTTTGCAGGTCTTCGTACTTTAGGTCTACGAGGAGGGAGAGGTCCTATGTTCGCCGAGGACAGAGGCGATTTGAGTCGAGCGATCCAAGGGCCGGCGGGAGGAAGGGGTGCGTACCGTTGCGTTGCCCCATAGAGCGGCTTGCATCATTTCCCTACAGCAGATCAGACAACCCAAGCAACCATTTGATTTCAGCACATCGCAAAAGTGTAATAGAACGAGCCAATAAGCAACGAACAAGAAAATAATCTCAAGCACGGAATCCGACTCTTCAAAGTTTGTCAACAGATCCTTCCGCTCGTCAAGCGCCAGCAGGGATTTTGCAAGATCTACACATCACAAGAATTCACCATCACCACCACCCCGCACGTCACAGATCCTTCGAAATCAGCATGTTTCCAAGATGCGGCGGCGGGAGAATAGCAGGGATGTACGGTTCTTTGGGACGTACGGATCATAGCAGTAGAGCTGGACTTGTATGTCTCCTCTTTGGAGAGGAAGAACGGGTCGTATGCAGTCCAGTGTTGAGTGTTGGCGAAGAGCGTCCGGATTCGCCGGTACCTATCGCGCGATTACACGACAAACGCACGAGCACAAACGTGAAAGGACCAGCGGGCAGGATCTCAGTATCAGGAATACAAACACATGTGCATGCTTTCTTCCATATCTTTCCTGATACGGATAGGCCACGGAAGAGTGGATGGGTAGGTGGGTGGTCGCATGTCAGGACTTACAGGTAACATTCAGCGAAAAGCCAAGCGGCCGTGAACCAAGTATCGTCTTCCGTCCCTCCTTCTCTCAAAGCTTTCAGGTGGGTGTTGTAGCAATCTACGTTAGAACCGCCGTCGTCGTCGATGTCGCTACAAGCACAAAATATGGGAATACGATGTAATGTAAGCAAAGGTATTGTGGATGATAGTATTCCGATGAAGAAGGGATGTAAGGAACGTACGAAAGTGCCTTGTTACGCCCCATATCGTGCTTCAGCGCACTCAGCGCCCGAATAATCTCCTTGCCTTCCTCTATTTTGATATAGGTAATGGTTTCCTCTTTCGAATCGGTCGAGTTGACCTGGTCATCCGAGTTGGGCAGGGTCAAGGTGAGGGTGTGAATCTCGTTGGATAACGTGGAAACAATGTTTGTGATTATCGTTGGCCATCTGTTTTTGTTTTGCCGTTTGCCGTTGAAGTATGTAGAGCGAAGAGTCAGTATAGGGTATACCCTGGAATAGTTTAGGACGAGGGAGTGACGCTCCGTACCTTTTTACTACGGTCGTATACCTGTTCGTGAAAGGAGAATAAATAGGGATCCGTGTCGGTTTAGCGAGCTGTGTTCCAACACGGCTACGCATCGATGCGTGAGATAGCTGATAGGGAGACTTACGCAAAACTACAGCACAAACGCACGTAAGCACGAGATCAGTATGCAAGAAACAGTTATCCAAGGCAGCGCGAGCGAGGAAGACGCCAAGGCAGAGCGAGAAGGAGAGGTAGCGAGGAAGCAGGGAGAGAGATCGATGGTAGGTGGAAGAGAGATTGATAGGTAGAAGGCGGGTAGGTGGAAGCTGGGTAGTTAGAAAGCTACGGAAGACTCACTCACCTATCTTTATCCTTCGGTGAGAACTGATCACAAGGCAACATCCACCCTTCTCCTCCTGCCGCTTGCTGCTGCGCCTGTGCTTGGGGACTCATCCTGCAATAGCCGCAATGTAACGAACGTCTTGATGAGTCCTGGTCTGGCGTTTGAAAAGGGAGCTGCTAGGAGTGTTTTGAGGGTATGTGTGATTCAGTATGGATGCATGGAGGAGAGGAACTCGTTGGGTGCGATCGGACCGAACGGATGTACAGTATTATCTCATTCAATTTACGAGGTAGTAACAACCATACTTCCACACTTCTTTTCCTGGCAGTATCCATTTCGATCCCTATGAACGCTCTCACCCCTGTCAATTCGAAAGCGTCTACTGTAAAACAACCTGACAAACCGATTTCTGAGTGATATCTCAATGATGACACTTCCCTTCATCGACCTCAAGCATAGAGTAACAAGTTGTCCGCGTCCAGGAAAGGGTTGAGGTGGGTCAGGGCTCTTCGGAACCCCAGATCAATTCCCCCTGGTCCCCGGAGTTTTACTTGGAAAGCTCTGAGATAGCATAGAGACTCACCAATCAATGTGCGGTTCGGAGTGGGCCCGGTCCTTTGCGGGGACCGGTGTCCCCAGTCGTGACACTCAAATCTGGTAAGTGCCCTCGGGGAGGCAGATTACGGGGTTGCTTTAGGCCGCCAGATGGGGATAGATGGTAGATCCGGATGAGAACTTTGCCTGGAAAGTTCACATAGGGCGCGCCCGAAGTTCTGCTTAGGTCTGATACCAAGTCGATACAAACAGATGATGGCTCAAGGGTTCGGGGGGTCTCCTTTTTTACAGATTCCTTTCGCGACTGGTTTCTTGGGTTTCGCCTTCCAGATCGTCGTAACTTTTACAGCTTCCTGCCATCCGCCCGGTATGTCTGACAGTCTTCTTCGACCGAGATCAGAACGCTGATCATCTCCAACTTATACTGCTCAAGCAGCGCTTGCCGCTCTCGTATGCCTATCTTGCAGGCATCAAACGAAAGGCAAGATCCACGATGCGAGGAAACCTTTTACACTTCGATGTTCCCACCTATGGCAGTCTCGCAATTGTCTGTTCTGTAACTGCGACGTCGTTAACCTGAACGAGGGTGACAACAACGCGATATCAAGGGCTCACTTTTGCTGTGCTCGGTAGACTCAGCTTGACTCTTGGCTTTAAGGCCGCTTCGTGGATATGCTGATCCGATAGAGACAATTTTTCCGTCCAAGCCGGATGGTGCTGTACTATAGCGTCTCACTATGGGGCTGGGTCACAGAAACGCTGCATTCTCTGGTAAGCGGTCCCCCTCTACCTCGAAGCGAAGTTACGCTGTAGTCGTCCGCGGCATTGTAGATCGGCGAGTGCGAGTTTTCATGTCTTGCATTTGACGCTTCTTCTGTAGGCAGAGTCTAGACGTTGACAGGTGTTTGAAAATGAGAGCTAGGCCGTGCGTGTTCGGAGACGATAACGAAGCAGGCAAAGCTGTAGCGGAAATGCATGACATCGGTACAAGGCGACGTCGTGAACTTTGAGTGCTGCTGCTTACCAGACGTGTCGTAAGTTCGAGCTCATGACTCGAAGTGTGTTCTGCAACGGATAGCCCACGTCGACACCAGTGACGACGTATATGCGGAGAGAGACATGTACCAGAACATCTTTACGCCACAGCGGAATCCGATGGCGAGGTTTCCAGCATCCACATGTCTACACGTCCAGCGGTCCAGGTAACGTATCCGCCTTTCACGACATTGCAAATTTTGTTGAGCTGTAGCGAATCGGTCTGATTAGCGACTCGTCAGCCGATAGAGGAGAGGGCAAGCGAATCGCCTAGTTACTGTAAGAAATACAGAATTGATGCTGAGGAACAAGGAGACGTGAGTTGTGTATTCAAGCACGACTGCAACGAGATGTACCGACTCGATTGCAACTTAGCTTACCCGCGAGCGGGGCACCTGTCAATGATGACCAAGCGCTGATAGTTTCGGTCATCCTTCTTCTCTTCTTCTTCTTTTTCTTTCTATCCATATCATCCATAAAGAGCAGACAAGATCAGTCCGGATACAGTATACCAGACATGGACACGTCTGTCAATATACCTACCTCGCGAGGTCCTGCCAGTGCGGAGCGGAACGCAGGAGAGCCGTCGGTTCCACCTTCTTTAACGACAACCGGGACGACACGGACGACACAAACACCATCACCAATGGAAATAGACCCTCCCTCCGCACAACCACATGGAATCGACCAAGCACAACCACAAACCTCGCACGAGCAAAATGAACAACTTCAAGCGAGCGTGGAAGATACGCCGGAACCGTTTGTCTCAACCTCTGCGCATCAACGGATGGATGAGCCGCTGCTAGAGGAAACCTCCGTTCCTGCCCCTGCTTCTGGTCGGGATTCGGTGGCTGAATCGGAGGTGAGGTCGGGTGCGAGTGTAGTAGGAACGAAAGGACAAGCTGGGCGTTCATCTGTCGCTGGATCCGAAGAGACGAGACTCGCAACGCCAGGAGACGTTGATACCACGATGGTTTCTCAAGCGCCGGCACAGACATCATCTATATTATCGTCATCACCAACGCCAGCCTTGCAATCACTCGAAACCCACTCCACGCTCTCTTCGGCGGCATTGGCACCTGCTCTTCCTTCTGCTCTGCCGATAACCACGACGACCGAAACAACTGCAATTCCACCTACATACAACAGCCTTGAATCCGAATCTGCGTCCACACCAGGAAACGCTGAGGAGGCTCAGCACTTGCCAAACACGAACACGAACGAGAATGGAAACGAGAATGGAAATGGGAATCGGAACGGAAACGAGACTACCCAGGAGAAAGACCTCCCTTCAATCCCGATCGAGAACGCACGTCAACCGTATTCCAGCTCTAGCGGAGCATCGTCATCTACAGCCGGAAGGGTGCCAAGGGGTGGACAAGGACAAGGACAGGGGCAAGGTATGGGTATGAGTGCTGGAGGAGGTCCTGGAGGTGCTGCTGGTGCGGCGGCGAGAGGGATGCCTATGTGTGCGTTTTTCTTTCTCACCCTTCTCTGCGATACAAACAGCCATTGTTGGCCGATCACTGATTTTGCTTTACGCTCTATCCGACTGTCGTCTATCGTCCGTTGCACACTGTCCACTGATTTGTTTTTGGGATGATCTTGATTGCTGGTTATTGACTACTCGTTCATGGTTCAATGGTTGGAATGCACAGTATCCGGTCGTCCTCCGGTGGTGGAAAGCGATAGTACGTGTCTCTGTGCAGTCTGAAAAGGTCTCACCTGCGGCAACCCGGTCTCCGAGCTTGTCACTGATACTCCTTGTCGCGTTTCCGTCTTTCCTTTGTCGCACTTTCCAAATTCGGTTATCCCTGTTCCGATCACCTCTCATCCCGACCCGAATTCCTCGCTCACCTTCTCGCTTGCTCGCTCGTTCGATGAACAGCATGCAGAGCATGCGGAAAATACTTCATTCCCCTTATTAGAAAACGACATACGTGCAACCATTGTGGATACAGTTATTGCGGGGACGATTGTTCGGGTTATGCCTTGATGCCGCGGCATGGCGTGCGCGGGTCTGGCTCTTCGGCGGGAGGACAGGGGCAGGGCGGAGGCGGAGGAGCGGTCCTTGGAGCTCGGAATGGAGAGGGAGGATACGAGATGGTCGAGGTTTGTACGTATTGTACACCCATGCTACAAGGTACGCCTCCGTCATCATGTGCTTGCTCGGCATTTCTTTTTCCTGACTTATCATGGTCACCCGCATTGGCGCGTAAAGTAACATCCGGCCATCCACCATACCTTCGTAGTCTGCCATTGAAACGACTCCAAGCCTATACCAAGGCATATGGCCTAGATACGCGTGGAGCGATGGAGAAGGAAGACTTTGTGACGACGATCGTAGGTGCGAGGAGTGCAGTGACGGGGTGCTTGTCGCCGGAAGCCGAGGTGCGTTTGGACAGACCTTCAGCTTTGCGTTGCTTATGGGTTGAATGAAAAGGCTGATCTTTTCTTGCATGCTGGGGATTAGAGTTATTACAGACGGCGCTCGGTGCCGAAACAGGGCGTGTTGCCCAGTCCGCCGCAAACGCAGAGTCCGAGATCGCAGGCACGGCCACAGGCGTCCCAGGCACAGACGCCAGCAAGGCCTAGCGGGCATGGGCAGACGGGAACAGGATTCCGTCCGCAAGCTTACCGCCCGAATCCTCCGTCCTCTGCTCAAAGGGCAAATCCTGCGCCTGGATATCGTCCGCCACCGCCGCCGCGCGCGACTACGCCACAGGCTGTGAGAACGCCTCCTCGCTCGAATGCCCCGACACCAACAAGCACCCCTCGTCGAGCGCCATCTCCACCCGTTCCGTCAATCCTTTCCCTCGTTGCGCTGCCGCAATCTTACCTCACTTCTCTATCAATCGGAACACTCAAAGCAATCCTGTACGAAAACCACGTCAAGGTTGATTTCTCGCAAGTGCTTGAGAAACAAGAGCTGGTCGGGCGGGTAGCAATGCTTGTTGCCGACGAACGACGGCGGTTGGAGCGGCAACGTGCAGCAGAGGAAGCAGAGGAACGAGAAGCGAATGGTCTGGGAGGGAGGACGTCGGTGGACGCCTCTGCTGGTGTTTCTGCTCCGACGACGGAAATGACGGGTCTTCAAGTAAACGAAAACGACGGTATTCGCCCGACAACACCTTCCGGCGTTACTTCGACAATCCCAGAAGTCCCTACTGGTCCTAAAGCAAGTGTTGAGCGCGACGGACTATGTGTAGTGTGCCAAGACCAGGAAGCCGTATTTGCCAACATTGATTGTGGGCATTTATGCATGTGTGCTGATTGTTCAAAGCTTGTGATGGCGACCACGAGGGAGTGTCCGATGTGTAGAACCAGGTCAGTTGTGGTTTCGGCTTGTTCGTGGTTCCGACGGTTGGTTTGCTGACGCTTTTTTGTTGGCTATTGTTGATGTGTAGGATCGTTACTGAGCAACGGTTGATTAGGATTTTCAAGACATAGAGAAACTGCATTTTTCATACGACTTGGAGTTGTAGATGTGGAGCGTTTGTGTACATAGCATATGTCCGATTTCAGATCCGCTTCTTCAGCCTGGGTTCAGATCAGGTTGAGAGAGCTGCAGGGTGACAGATCTATATCCATCTTGTCAGAGTGCAGCTGCTGGTTCGTAACCTACACTGCTTGTGTTCTTCATCAACCATCAACCAGCAACCGACATGCCCAGCCTTGTACAGCTGCATGTCAGCATGTCCCGCTACAAGAGCCCGACTCTGGATGCTTGAAAAAAGCGCGCGATGCCCGCGATTGGACCTTCACTCAGCCTACAATGACATCTTACTCAACTTAACCACTTCTACACACTTAGTCTACACCTTTTAACCCTTCTCACCCTCATCCCGTGCATCTATACTCTTTGTTTCCACCACCACCACCATGTCCGGCGCATATAGGTATCTCGTACGTCTACCGAACTCACGAAACGGCACGATCTGGGAGGCTGATTATCTTTTTACCGCTTTGAAACTTATTCCTGCATTTTGTTATACGTTACTCTGCTTGTCATCCCTCATCGTTCGCTTTCGTTGATGGAATGGGATGACTGGCTGAACGAAAAATGACGATGGAAACGAACCATGGACACTGTGTGATTGTTAACCGACGCTGGAATAGCAACGAATGGCGCACGAGCAGCCTGTCATCTTCTACTCGCTCGCTATCGGTTCAGTCGGTACGTCCGTGACTCAGTACATCTTCGACCCCTACACCATTTTCCTTACATCTTCGACAATCCGGACTTGCCCAGTCATAATACAAGATGAATCCGCTGACCCTGCCTGTCTGCCCCATGCTCTGTTTACATGAACAGGTCCCCTAATGGCATTGGTCGTCCCTCCCATCCGGAAATCCATGGGCTGGAGACCAGCAGAACGAGTACCTACGACATACCCTGGTACGCTTCACCGCTTCTTCCTCCTCAATCCCGTTTGATCCGAGTCGTGTCTGTGCCGCTGCTAACCTTGCCTGTTTCTCTTCCCTGACCACAGTCCCGAATAGGCCGCGAAAAGCCGTTGTTGGATACGAAGACCCATAGAGAGCGTTCCACCGGCCGTTCATGATGAAGCACGAAACGAAAGGGGATGCTTGGGCATATGCAACGAAGCGGGAATGGCATAGGTGGGAAGTGGGAAGTGTGGAGGAAGTGTTGTATGATAGATCAGCGTGGAGGGAGGAGCATGCGCATTTTTCTTGTTTCTCTCGTCATCGTGGTGGGATCGTGTCTCCGCTGGTGACTTCCTTCGTACAGAGCATCCAAGCTCGCTCGGCCTGTCTGACTCAGAAATCCGGGATTTTGTTAGAAGATGCGTTTCCGTTCCGCTCGGTGTAACGGATGTCGGTAGGGTACTGCCCACTCGCAGCCTATCAACAAGTGAATACCCCGCACTACGATCACTAACTGCGCGTACTTAGGAAGTGGTTTAGTTCGTGAAGCAGCCTTGCTAGCCAAACGTCACTCGCACACACATATGGCTCGCGCTCATTCCGTTCGCCGGTGTTACACAGCTTGTTACACTTATGGAGGAGGACAAGGCAACCTCATTGAGCGCAATTGAACTCCGCTCAGGTACCACTCATCTCAAGGTCAATGGAAGTGTAAGAATAGCTAGAACGCAATAGTGGTATTACAACAAGAAACACTACTATGTGCACACGGACCCTGGGACAGTGGAGATACGATACAAAGGCTTTGAAAGGAAACCGGCCGGTTCATCGCGGAGTCGTGTCAGAGCACGACAACAGCCGTCAAGCCACACCATGGCCAAAGACGAAAACCGCGCAAGAGACGGGCAAAACACACCAAACGCGAAAAAAAAGGCGACAAGCGGGGTAGTCGGGTGGGTGGAGAGAGGTGGCTTAACGTCTGTCGTTGGTACCCTGCTTTCTCTTTCCCGACATCATCCATTTCGGCCTCGTGATCGGAATATGACGATCGGATTCGGACGCCCTGGCCATCCTGTTGGGTTCTCGGACGGCGAACTTTCGTAGAAGGGCGGCCTTGGTTGCTTGCTGTACGTAGGTAAAGGGTTGGACATGAGTACGGGGTAAAGGGAGATGAAAATGAGAAACGAAAACGGAAACGTACCGCGTCGGTAGCCATTCCTGCAAACTGTCTGTTCGTCTTGGGTCCACGAGCAGAAACACCCCGAGCAGACCCGGATGGTCCTTCTGCCACATCTTGCATCTCGACATCCCCATCCGCGGTCGACTTGACACCACCCTCGGCAGCCTCCTTTGCTTCCTGTCGCTTGACGTATGCTTCGTACGCCGCCTTTTCCTTTTCGCCCAACACGGCCGCACGTCGTTCCAGGTGTTTCGGGTCCAAGCCAATCTCTCGCATGCCCGTCGTGAATTGCTTCAGCGTCACGTTTTTCGCTTTTCGTGGGATGATGGCGCGGGAAATATGTTTTGCTTGAGATTTTTGCTTGAGGATTGCCTTGGAGCGGACAATCTGGGCGGCTGCGTCGGCGATTTCTTCTTCCTCCGAGTTGAGCTGTAGCAGTGAACGGGCAAAAGTCAGCACACGTCAATGTTATAATCTTTTCAACGGAGCGACTCACCTCCTCGTCATCGCCCGACTCGTAGAAACCTTCACCATCGAGTCGTTCCTCTTCCTCCTCCAACTTGCTCAACTGCTCGGCAATATCCGCGCTGAAGAAATCTGCCACGTTCTTGCCATCCATGAATTCCGGCATGACATCGTACTTCCATTCTTCATCGTCGAGGATGTAGTTCTCTGCGCGACCAAATACAAAAAAAGGTGTGTCAGCACATGGTGTGGTGGCGGTAAAAGGGGATTATGTGGAGGGGCGAAGGGGGGTGGCGGAGGGCAGGACGTACTCTTCATATCCTGCGTAAAGATACCCAAACCGCTCATGGCGACCTCATCATCCCTCTCCAACCGAATCCTCTCCGGGTCCTCCTTGTCGTACTTCTTCTTCTCGAGCGCCTTGGCCGGGATAAACGCCGGTCGATCCTTTGTATCTCTTTGTTTCGGAACAGCCACGTGCAACTTGTTGGCCACCGCATCGATCCTTGATCCTCGCATCTTTTGCTCGACTCGGTGGGCGAGGAGCGCATCACATGCTGCATCACGCACGGACATGACGCCCTCCTCGGTGATGGTGGAGGAAGAAACGGAAACGATCCCCGGTTGTGCCAGGATCTCATCGACAAACGCCTTGTTCTCGTCTGTCAGATCGTCGTACCGGGCCACATCGACCTTGTTGAACACGACGATCACTGGCTTGTCACGGAACAAGGGTTGAATCGACTGGAACAACTTGCATTGGGCTTCCACTGTGTATCCGCATTGTTCGGAAAGGTCCATAAAGTACATGCAGGCGGCTCGCAAGTGGGCGAGAGCAGTGATGGATTGCATCTCGATAACGTTCATATCCTTGATATCGTGGTCCAAGATACCGGGTGTATCGATTATTTGCCATCGGAGGTACTTGTAATCCGTGTGTCCGACGTGGAGGGCTTTCGTCGTGAATGGGTACGGAGCAGTCTCGACGTCTGCTCGGGTCACCTTGTTCATGAATGAACTTTTGCCGACGTTGGGAAATCCACAGATGATCAGGGTTCGTGTGTTGGGGTCAATAGCAGGGAGACGGTTCAAGTGTTGTCGTACTTGTTCGAGGAATTCCAGGGCGTTCTTTTGACCCTTGAGGATGGTGGCCATTCGACCGAGGGCGGCACGTTTGAGTTGTTTGGCACGGTACAACGAGTCGGCGAATTTGAGCAGTCGAAGGTAATCTTTGGCTACTTGATCGACCAAGTGTCGTGCCTTGTTCAGCTGACCCAAGGCGATCTTCCAATGCTCCTTGTCGTACAGGATGTTGAGGAAATGCATCAGGAAAGGATGCAGGTTCTCCAAAATCGGGAATTCAGTAAGGATCTTGCCGATTCGTTCGTCGATTGTGTTGGCACAGTACTTGACCTGAACCGCAAGGAGAGAAAGGGTTAACTCGAGCACCGGGACGCCACCCGCCAACAAAGGTAAAACCTAAAACACGCACCTTTCGCATGTAGAAATTCCTAATACGAGAGATCTTGAAATTCTTGTGAATGACCGTGGGCAGCTACACAGGGGGACCATCAACCGGAATGTTAGCTACGAGGTTCCTGCGGATCACGCTGACGACGGTTTGCCACACATACCTTTCGCTGAGTACTGCTGAGCGCGATATCAACAAAGTCCGATGCACTAGGCACAGGCGCGATAGCCTTGAATCCTCCTAACGCGGTAGCCATTGTTGGAGTTTGTGTTGGGTGGTGGGGTGGTGGGTAAGGTGAATGAGGGTGAGTAGGAAGGGAATGAAAAGAAAGGCGAATTGGTATAGTAATGAAATGGAATGATTCCCCCTCGATAGCAGCCCTGCCCTTGCTTGCTCGCGCTGAACTGACCTGACCGCTCTCGAAAATCAATATTTTCTGCTTCCGCGTGAGGCAGGGGCGAGAATACACGTCATTGGGCAGACGCTGAGTGAGGCTGAGGCTGGCTACTGCTGGACGCACCTCCCTTACGGCCTTACGGGGTAAAGTGAGGTGTTATAGGTAAACTCTAGTTGCAACTCGTTGGGTTTATGGCGACGCAAGCAGGCCCTCTCATTCTTATTCATACAACCATGGATATTCAAAAGGTGTGCTTTCATCGTGCTCGCATCATCACTCATACTCACGCATGCTCATCCTCTGCGCTATAGCCATCCATCTACCCAACCCCGGAACCGCCAGTCGTTCTTATCGAGGAACAGCCGCCTTTGGCCGCGCAGGTAAAGGTGGTAAGGGAGGTAGTGCAGGATGTTGCAGGGGATGTGGCTGGGTGGGTGGAGAGAGGGGTGGGAGAATGGGTGAGGTGGGAGGGGGTTGTGGAGAGTGAGTTGAGCGACTGACCGACCGACCGACCGACGAGTGAAACGAGGAGGGAGGGAGAGAGCCTCGAGCGCAGCGAGAATCAGTGCTGCCCGAGCGAAGCGAGAGTATTCTTGAGGCCGCCGTAGGGCGGCCGAGAATCAGTTCCTTGCGCCGCAGGCAACGAGTCCGAAGGACTCTTCCTCTTCCCGAGCGCGGCGTATGCCGCGCGAGCGTCTTGTTCTTTTGGCTTCGCCGAGGCCGCCGCCGCGCGGCCGAGCGTCAGTGCGAGCACCGAGCGTAGCGAGACTCTGTGTCTTCCGAGAGCAGCGAGACTCTGTGTCTTCCGAGAGTAGCGAGCATCACGGGACGCTCACACGAGGACGTCGCAGGACGGCCGAGAATCATGTTTTGCGCCACAAGCTACGAAGAGAGGACCTGTCATTGAGTGCAGCGAGCATTTGTGTCGTGTGCCGCAGGCTCTGAGTCCACCCAGGACCCTTCTTCCGAGCGTGGTGTAGGCGCGATCTCAAGGGGCGGAGGAACGACCGGCTGGTTCTTCGAGACCGTGGTACATGGTTCAGACTCAACCGAGCAAAGCGAAACGCACCGCTTCTGCCTTCCAAGGACACCGTAGGCCGTTCGAGCGGAGCGGAGTCGCCTTTACCTAGCGAGCGAACGAGTGCGAGAATGCAACGGAGGAAGGGACGAGAGATCAGTAGCTCGACTCTACGAGGCCTTGACACGCGAAGCGAGGGTCATTGCTTTTGCATTTCGATGGCCGGCGTAGGCCGACTGGGAAGAAGTTGACAGCGTAGGCCGACTGAGAAGAAGTCGCCTCTCACGAGTCCGCGAAAGTGTCGTTGGTCGACGTCTCTGCCTCTCCTGTGTCTAACACTGCAACGGAAAAGACCACCTTCCTTCCCTCTCACCTTGGGCGCGGAAACAAGTTTTTTTCCCCGCCAGCGAAGACGAGCCCTGACACGCTCGAAGATCCTTCACTTCTGACCAACGCTAATCCTGTTTTTCCATGCTTTTTCAGGAGAAATCAAATCCGTACTGCCAAAAGATGAGCCCTTGACCCCAGGAATCTTGTACATCGGTGTCGCTGGTCTCGCCGGCTCCGTTCTTGCCCGAAACCGTGAGTCACTTGACGTCCCGCATCAATATGGGCTTTTCTCATATCAACCCCTTTTCTTTCAGGAAACATCCTCGTCCGCTTGCTCCTCCCCCCAACCCTCCTCGTCGCATCATCACCCTACTTCCTGCCCCAAACATCTGCCAACGTCCGCGCCTACCTCAGCCAAGTGGAAGACGCCCACTTCCCCGAATTCGCAGCCACACACCGAGCGATCAACGCACAGCTCGGTGAAACTTTTTCCACAGCGTTGGACAAGGTACAGCATGTTTCCCAAGAAGCGGGTGCTGTCGGAGGCAAAGTCGTTCGAGGTGTCGAGGAGCATACGGGTTTACGTCTTGGTGAGGCATTGGGACGGGCGAGGGAGACGGCCGAGGATGCCGTGAAAGAGTTTTCCCATGTGACTGCCGAGAAGCGGGCTCAACATGCTGCTGCCTCTGCCGCGGCGGTACCGGAAAAGACCAGGGTGGTCGGTGTGGTGTACGAAGAGATCCCGGTCGCGACGCTTGTTGCGCCTGTTGATCGTGTGGAAGAGGTCAGGGAGGATTTGAAGCAGGGCACGTTGCCTATTGTCGGTATCAAGGAGGAAAAGCGGTTGGTGTAGACGTCTTGTAGCGAAAAATGCAATCAAAGTATAGAATGTGTCATCAGTGACGCGGAATAGCGTCCTTGACGACGTCTACAAAGTAGACATATATTGTCTCTGCTCCGTATGAGGGCGCTGATGCTCACGCCAACATACAATTTTTACTCAAGAATACAGACATGAAACGAATGTTTATACAACTGAGAACACCTATCCCCTGCAGTCCCGGACGACGAACAACGCTCCCTATAGATAGTCTGGCAGATAGTACTCTGCCTCCTCAGTCTCTTGAACGAGTCGATACACCGCCGGTTTCACCTTTCTCAGCGGTGCGGCTGTTAGCGCGGGCTTGAAGAAATCTGTCAATGTGCCTCTGCCCGGTGCGTCCTTCTCGGAGGACGTCGACACGAAGGACGTCGCTCGGCCTAGTGCCGGTAGGGCCCCGACAGTGCATGATGATGGTGGGCCGGCGAGGATTGGCTTGGCGCGGGGCTTCGATAGTCCAGGGCGGGCCATGGAAGGTCGAGTCAGCGCAACGGCAAGAACAGGCTTGATTATGGGAATATTGATTGGCGGTATAGTGACTGTGACGTCCGCATCGATGATCTGCACACTGCTTGTACTCGCTCTTCGGGCTGCACGAACATCTCGAGACACTGCAGTAGGCGTCAACTCGTACTCTTCTGCTTCCTCCGGCTCGTCGCCATCATGCGGGACATTCTTCCCTCTCTCCGTTGCTCTATCTGGCGGGGTGGCCAAAGCCTGTCCTCGCGACTTGCCTGTCCGGGCTCGAGGTGTCCGCTGAGCGCCATCATCCGGCCGAGGTCTAGTTAGTTTGCGTAGCCAGCCTGGCGTACGAGCGTTTGTGGAAACCTCGTCGTCCGACGTGTCGGTTGAAGTCGTTGATGCCTCTTCATGATTTCGCAGAGAACGTCGTGATGGTTGCGGATTTTTGCCCTTGGTCGAAGGGATTGGGGAAGACGATCCGACAAGGATCACGGATGATCCTGTGCTGGCAGGGTTTCGAGCAACTACAGGCCCTGGATCAGGAGAATCGGATAGGTCAATGATCTCAACCACAGGTACGGGTGCTGCCGAGCGTCGTTTATGTGGTGTAGATAGCGGAGAAGATGCAGGCTTGTTGGAATCAAACCAGCTGGTCACTGTAGACTGCTGGGAACTCGTCGCCACGGCCTTCCCTGTCTTTCCCGCCCTTACTTGCTTCCTCGGTGATTTCGCAGGCGATTTCGGCAGAGTCTTTGCCTGTGATGGATCCTTGGCGCGCCTTTTCCGAGGTGTCCTACTCGCCTCTTCCTTGTCCTTCAACCTCTGTTCATATTCTTCCTCCAGCTCAGGGAACGCCAGTTTGACGAGCTCAACAGGGATCCACACCTTGTCCGACGAATCGAGATCCACTTCTTTCCGCTGCCTTGTCTTTTTGGGCTCGAGCGCTTCCTCGTCTGATACTGCAGACGATGAATCCGCTTCCGAAGCCGTCGAACCCCCTCCAGCGTGTCCCGACACCATATCCATCGCTTGACGTTGTTGGGCTGTCAACTCGGCAGAATGTAAACGCGTCCCATCCATCGCGTCCTGGATCAACCGATTCCACTCTGATGGATCATACTCCACACGATATTCCGCCGTGTGTCCAGTCACGATATGTACCCTCTTGTTATGAATCGCTTTCAAACGCGGGGCAGGGAACGCTTCCGTATACCGATCGGTTATGGCTGAACGAGTTCGAGTAGCTGATTGAGTGGATGTGAAATACGAAGTGATCGTTTTGGCTCTAGTTTTCGGCGGAGCGTCGGACGACGACGACGGCAGTGCTCCAGCAAGTTGTTTTTCCTGTGTCGGATCATACGTCGTCACCCCCAGTTTCTCCCGCACAGCCTGCACGATTTCTCCTCTCCAGACCAACGTGCGGAATCGTTTCCCGACTTCCTCTTTACTCCCCCACTCAAAGAACCGCTCACACGCCCTTGCCCATGCACGCGGGTCACCCCTTCCTCCTCGCATACCTGATCCCTCAGTACCAGCAGCCCGACGTGCGAATCCGGGCCAAGCCTCGTGTGGCTCCGAGACTTTGGGTTTGGCATAATATTCGAGAACTTGCATCGATGGGAAATCCGCAGGGATCTTGCTTGCCAAGGCTTTGCGTTTTCCTGGTAAGAAGCCGTGAGCATTTGTTGAGAGCTCTTCACGGAGGCTTTCGATAAAGGACTGGAGATGTGTCTGGAATGCCTCGAGCGACAAATTTCGGTAAGCCTGAAGCAGATTCGTGCCGAGACCTGCCTGAACGAGTCCCATGGCGATTTTGGGACCTAGAGCAAACGAGATGGTCAGCAACTGAAGGAGCGGGGTTTGCAGGTCTATGTTCTGGTACACACCACATGAAGGCATACCCGCCTGTAACAAGAAATTGGATCAGCACTATTGCAACAACCAAGGTCAAGGATCCGTACGACTTACTGGATGATAATCCCCTCCAACCAACAATGCGAGAAAAATCATCCCGTCGACATCCAACGCAACAAAGTCCTCGCCTACCCTCTTGTTTTTCCGCAAGTCGGCATTCTCAATCTCTTCACGACGATATACTTGGTAATCCTCCCTGGATTCGGAGACCGGAAGGGAGGAAGACAGGTTTGATGCGTTTCCGCTTAACGTTCGGGATGGACTGTAATACCGGGATCTGGGTCAGCTGTACTCGGACCTTTACTACCACGACGTGTGCCTACTTTCGAAGAACACAAGTCGCACCGAAAACAAGTGCATCCACATCGTCCGTTAATACGGCATCGATGAGTCCTTTCTGGTTGATACAGGCCAACTCGGCTTCTGCTTCTCCTGGAGCCTACAAGGGTTCAAAGTTTACGTCAAATCCCCGTCAAAGTAATCTAAAGACTGTAAACTCACATCCCAGTACTCGAGTCCCATCTCATCCAGGAGCAACTTGAACTGTTGGCTTTCCCGATCACCACGTCCAAACCTCCCTCCGACCTTGTTCCCTCTCTTCATGGCCGGCTTGTAGGGTCCATCAAAGACGAAAAGCAGCAAGACGGGGTACTGCAACAGCTTGAGGATTTTGAAGAATAGCGTTCGGATGAATGGATTGAGTCCGCTCTGTGGGACAGACTTTGCATGGAACACCCAGAGACTGTAAGGGGACGCGCAAGTCGGTCACAAGGCGGTTAAACTTTAGGTCAAATCGACATACCTCGCATCAATACCGATTCGGAGTGCTCTTGATCCATCCTTGTTCTCTTTCAAAGCATTCAATGACAGTTGTGTCAATGGAACAGCTTCAGCTGCGGGTTGTAGGACCTAGATGGACAGTGGTTGGTTCCGCTACCGTCAGAATAGACTGGAGAGCGGATAGCTTACCTCCCATAATCCTTTGACACCCATTTCTCCTGCGGGACTATAGAGACCTCCTCAGGATCTGCACGCCTGCGACTAATTCCGGCTTTGATGACTGGTATATATAAAGGTAGTATCAAGAAGCTGCCGAGGTCGACCGTGCAGCTTCAATGTGCGCTCTACTCTCAAGATTACATGGACATGACACATAGGAAGGCAAACCACCACTCTTTCTACTAATGTTGTTTATTTACTTTGTCACTTGTCTGAATCAAGGTTAGGAATTTGGTTCCGCGGTAGCTTCAAGAAGAAGATCTAAGATCAGAAAAGCTCTTATCCGAAGTGTGTAAAGCTTTATGCAACAACACCAAATTGAAGCAGCTGCTCCAACTGCTCCACTGCTCAACTGCTCAACTGTACTGTCAACTGCCTGCCACTGCAACTGTTCAGACTATAAAATTAGCCAAAAAAAAATGATAATGACGACCCCACGAACCCTTTATAACCTGGAATCTCGATGCATCGATGCCAAGCAGAACAGAGACTTTGGCGGCCCTCAACTCTTCTTGGAAGAGAGAAGTAGACAAATCCACGCACGCTCTCGCTTCCACAGCTCAAAGATGCTCTGGTTCCGGTAGCTTAGCAGACGTTCAGAGTCCAGTTTTGAGCTTCCACAGGATTGACGATACATAGACGTTCAAGGTTGGAAGTCCCAGCAGCCTGAGCATCCAAGGGGTTGACGATACGAATCGCTGAGCGGGGCTCATCAAAGGATACGCCAATGATACACCCGAATATGTGATATATCGTCCGTCCGAACGAATGCCTATAATAACCTGTCCAATGTCCCGATGCCCCTCACATACGCACGCAATCCACAACACCCCTCCATCCAAGTTCACCTACTTCCGACCCTCTTCGAACCGCTTCAACCACTCCGGCCTCGCCTCTTCCCACTCCTGCGTCGCCTTGCGCACATCCTCGCTCGCTTGAGCAATCGCATCACCCATACTGACTTTTTCGATACTCGGCAGCACGCTCCGTCTGTTGGGGCTGTTGTTCAGTTTAAGGGTGGTGATCTGGGAACCGGATTGTGCTTCGAGCGATTTCATGGTCTGAGTTGGTATAGGAAAGGGAAGATTGTGTGTGGACCGATCAGCACGAGATCCGGGATGACAGCAAAGACCAAGGAAAGAAGTACGCACCTCCAACTGCGCCTGCATCGCAAACCGAACTTGCCCCTTCTCAATCCACGCCTCACTCTCCGCCCTCTCCGGCCCACTCCACGCCTGAATCCTTACATCATCCCAATCCACCTCTTCCCTACCCGCATCCAACACATCCCGCTCCACAGCAACCAACGGACTCTGCGGGGCCTTGTACACCGCCATCACCCGATCCACCTGTCCCTGTTCGTTTTCAGGGTAGTATGGCGGAATAGCGGGCGGGGACATCCATCGCCCAAATGCATCGCTTAGGGAGGCAGCCAGGCTTCCTCCGAGAGAGCGGTTGGCCATCGTTTGGGGTGATAGTTGGAGGGCGGCGTCGGAGATGAAGGCTGGTGAGTTGATGTAGTATGTCTCGTCGCCGGTTCTATGACGTGGCAGCGGATTAGCATATGAGAGACGGTGAAGGGAAGGCAAGGCAGGGACGTACTGGTTCGGACCGCCATACGGTCTCGGAACAGCCAATCTACAAATATCAGGCTACCCGACCCGATCCGATCCCAAACAACCGTATCAGTCAACCAGTTCTACCTCCCTTTCTCCACCCGATCTCAGAGAAAGAAAAGACTTACATCCTCATCATGCGCATCCATCACGATCGTAATCCTCCGAGACTTTGCCCGTTTCCCATTCTCGGGATGCGGTTGATCCGGCGTAAACTCGAATTCGCCGATATAGAGCGGAAAGTAGATCGGATGCGCTGTCATCTGCCGTATCCGAGCCGAGCAACAGGTTGAAACGATGGATCAACACCGGAAAACGCAGGCTGACGCGCGAGGGTAACCCCCCACCCGACCGGCCGGGAATGGGAACGCGAGACTCACCATCTGTACCTCCAAATCACGTTCCAGATCAACCTTCATCCCCTCCCATTGCACGACCCTCCCACCAGCCTCCTTCTTCACCCGCTCAAACACGTCAAACGGCGTAAACGCGCCAAACGGGACCGCAGTGACGTGTGGCGTGCCAACGTCTTTCAGTTGTTCCAGGTCGATCGTTGGGTCGTATAACGGCAGCGAGGAGGGGATTTGTTGAGTTGCAAAGGGGAGGAGGGAGAGTGGGGAAAAGGAGTTGCCTGTGAAGGGGGAGGAGGAGGTTTAGTTGTGTGTGCTGATGATCGGAGTGCGGGGGTGTTGGTGTTCCCGATCGTTATATACGTCGAGAACAGATCTGCGAGAGACAACGGACCGGGTGTCATCGTGAGAGCGTCCCGTGATGCTCGCTTCGCTCGGAGGCATGGATTCTCGCTACGCTCGTTGCTCGCACTGACTCTCGGCCGCGCGGCGGCGGCCTCGGCAAAGCCAAAAGAACAAGACGCTCGCGCGGCATACGCCGCGCTCGGGAAGAGGAAGAGTCCTCCGGACTCGTTGCCTGCGGCGCAAGGCACTGATTCTCGGCCGCCCTACGGCGGCCTCGAGAATATTCTCGCTTCGCTCGGTCAGCACTGATTCTCGCTGCGCTCGAAGCCGACTCACCCGGCACCCCCGCCTCCCTCAACGCAAACCAAACCTTTCCCCTACTCCCCTTCCCACCCACCTGCCTCGCCTGCGCCTCCCACACGCCCCTCACCCGCCACACAGGCCACAATACCGCCCTCGTCGAAACATGACGCACAGTCGCGCCTCCGATTCCGAGTTCTAGGAGAAAGTTTTTGATGCTGGACGGGAGGGGAGGGAGGAAGCGGAGGATTGTTGCGTAGATTACGTTGGGGATCGTTGCTAGGTTGGAGGTAAGAACGTGACAAGGTTGCCAACACGAGTTAGCGCTGTTACCGTTTTCCTAGAAGGGGAAGAGGAGAGGGAGGGATGCCAAGGCAAGTCGAGGAAGGGACAAGGGCAGAGTAGAGTCTGCTGCCGAATGCCGAACGACGAACGTACCAGTAGCAAGCAACGCCGCGATATTCAACCGTTCTTGCGCATCAGCCTGCGTGAAATGAAACGGCACCGCACAGATCTTGGTCTCCTTTCCACCCTTCTGCTCGATCTGACTTTGTCCTTCTGATAAGGAATCAGATTCAGAACCCGATGGCGGTGGTGGTGCTTGGACTGGTTCGGTCGTGTACAGCCGCCGTGCCGCGATGGATCGGACCGCTGGAACCCCTGGGACCGCGAAGGCTGGAAAGCGGCGGACGGGGAGTGATCTTGTTGCGACTTTGAGCATTCTTTTCGACTGGATGGGGAAATGTTGGTATCCTTGGTCCTGATCAATGTTGAAGTGAAGAAGAAAGAAAAAGAGTGAGAAGAAGAACGAACGAGTCGATGAAAGATGACGAATTTATCTACCATTCGATCAGAAAAAGGCTTAGGTGCTCCCGAATCTCCCTTACCTTCCCTTACCTTACCTTACCTTACCTTCTTCCTTCTTCTTCTTCTTCTTCTTGATTCACTTCCAACACTCCCCCCTCCACATCAAACCACCAACATGTCACTAAAACGCAAACAATGGATGGAAACCCCTTCCCCTTCCCAACCACAACCACCACAAGCACCACCACCACAACCAACCCTCTCAAACCGCGCAGCCACACCCACAGCCGGGTCCACCCCGTCCACAAAACCATCACCGACGAAACTTGTCTCCACGCCTGGGTATACCGGAACCACCACAGCACTGGTGGGAATAGGGGACGCGAAGCGGCAGGGGACGCCGGGGACTCCTCATAGGGAAAAGGAGAGGGAGAGGAAGAAGATGAAGATGGAAGTTCCGGGGACTGGGTCAGGTATGTTACGTCTACGTTTATGTTTTCGTTTACGTTACGGTCGCGGAGATACCTGTAGCGAGGCAATTCGAGATGGGTACGAACAAGTGGGTGGATGGATATCTGCGCTCCGCCTCTGTTTTTTCCGGTCTGCATGTTTGGAAGCATGTTTGAGAAGCGAAACCGTGAACATAGGCCGGGGGGGGGGGGGTATTCGATAGCTTGGTTTCCCGGAATGACAATAATGCGTACCCTCTGGTGCTAATCGTGTTTCCTTTCGGTGCTGATCATGGCGCTGGTGGTGACGCTGGTGGTGGTGATTATAGGTTCATCAACTCCTACGCCAGCAGTCGCTTTTGGTGAATTCGCATCGTTTGGGAGGAACTTGTTTACACGGGCCATTATTATCCGGGATACCTTAAAAGTACGGACACACCCATCGTCTCACCAACGTATCACTACGTATCCCAGAACTAATCTCCCTCCCTCCCTCCCTTCCTGTCGCCTCTTGTCCTTTTTCTTTTCTCTTAAGAAACGACGTGGACCCATCAATATCCCGGATCTGGAATGGAATCTCCGTGTCGCGGATCCTGATATCCGGATCTCGGAGGAATTGTTGGACGCGGTGAAGCGACATGAAGGGATCGTGCATAATCCGTTGATGAATACTATTGAATTCAAGGTACGTTTCCGCGTCGGCGCATGCGCGGGCTCGCTTGCTCGTTTGCCATTTCCCGCTTGATGACGCACTGGTGGGGTGCTGATCATACGACTGCTTCTCCCCGTGCCCTCCCACTAGCCGCCATTTGACTGGACGACCCCCTCCGACCTGTTAAACCACATAAAAACCCACTCCTCCCAACCAGGCGGCATCCCCATCGCCCGTATCCGGACAGAATACTCTGGCCCGGAACCCGTCAACGCGCTCCTCCTCGGATGGGAACAGGAAGGCAAGATCCTGATCATGCGTACGCCGGGGAGTATACCGTTGCCTGATCCGGGAGGCAAAGTGCGGAGGAACGCGTTGATGAGTAGTATGCGTGGGGCAGAGGCTGGGCCGGGGATGATGGATGTTCCGGGGGGGAAGAATTGGAGGGCCGTGTTCTGGGATGGGGTGAGGGAGAGGGGGGAGGCGCCGGTCGGGAAGATTGAGGAAGGTAAGTCGATCAAGGGGTTTTCCGTTGCTTTGATATCAGACCCCTCTTTCCTTGTGGAAATGGTAGAGGTAGCTGATGAGGCTTTGACCTGTGTGTGGGTGGGTGGGTGTAGAATTCCGCGAAATGTGGGCGGATGTCAAGACGCCTGCAGAAGCAGATTTACCAAAACTACTTGCAGCACGTACGTCTCCACATTCGCTTCCTTCCCGCTCCGCTTTCTCGACTCGATTCGACCCCACTCACACGCATTTGATCACGTTCCTGCTTCGACTCCTCTGCTTTGCCTGCTTCCCCGCTCGCAGTCGGCCATAAAGTCGATCCCCGTGATAGCGCAAAAACAACAGCCGTTAAAGCTCCCGGGAAGAAGAAGAAGAAGGGTGGTGCCGGGTCGCGAAGCGTCAGCAAGTTGACAAACGTGCATTTATTGGAAAAGGTGAGTTTTATCCCCCTCCCCTCCCCCATGCGCGAGTTTCCGTCCATCCTTTGCTCTTTTGTTTTACGAAAGGAAACTTGCTCACTACTTTCTTCGGCCATGTAGGGAATCGATCTCTCGAAAGACTATGTGCCCGAGTGAGCTGATTTCCTCCCTCGGCGGAACGAAATTTGGTCTAGGCAAAGTACAGGATTCGTGTCGGACCTGTGCCTCATTTCGCTTGCCTTGATTTGGGTGTACGGTAGAGTCACGACATGTACCGTCTATCGTCTGTAGCCTTTCCTGTATCACTAGACTTGTAATCCTTCTCATGGGCATCTTGGGTATTGTCGACATGTGCAGTTTCGTACATCGAGTAAGCTGACACTATGTCAGGACACCCCCGCGATCTCCGAGTGAAGAGAATCAAAGTCCTCAACTATAGGCCGGCATGATTTGGAATGCCTCGTACATGTCATTTTCGCGTTTACACAAGTACAAATAGCTTTTCAATGTGCTGCGTTACATGCGTCATGGTCGTTATCGCGTTTCTACGTAGACAACGTAGTGCGGAGATGATGGAGCGTTCAAATTTCGTAAATAGATGAACGCCAGAGTGCCTAGCCCAGGTTCATGCAGGCGTTTTGTGAGCCTTGCCAGTCAATTGCCGAAGTTTTGGCGTCTTGGTGAGCAATGCGTCGTTTTCGTAAGTTAGAGTGGCAAGGGTAGAGGACCCGCTCTTTTCCTTTGCTGTCAGCGGGGTAGGTTTACTGATTCTTGCCTTCATCATGTCTTGATGAAGGTTCCGGTTGGCGGATGCTTTGACACTTGATTCTCCAGAAACTGGGAAGAGGGAAGAGCGACTGTTGATGGTCAAACCCGGGCTCTTTTTCTTGATGATTGTATCTTCCACGACAGAATACTGTCTGGAAGGTCCCAGAACTCGTGGTGTTGACGGAATACTGCTGCTGACCGGAGAATGAGTGGCAACTTTGATTTTTTTACTCGCTAATATCCACGGATGATGCATGGCGCTCGACGGTTTCAGCCGGCGCTCGGGATCCCAGATGAGGCATTTGGTGATGAAATCGACGAATAATGGATCATCGCACTTGAGCACTGCCGTCAACGATTTGCTTCCCGGACGTCGACGTTTGCCCTTTGAGTTGGTGACCGGTCGTGGTTGGCCGTGAGAGTCTGCACGGAGTAGGGTCAGCGAATAGTATTGACGACCAGGGACGAAAAACTCACCGAAAAAGGAGCGTTTTCTTTCCCCCTTCTCAAGCAGATGCCTTTCTGGTACACCTAAAAGCTCCATAATACAGGCCAATTGCTCCTGCTCATTCTCTCCGGGAAAGATTGGGAACCCAGTATGCATCTCGGCGAGAATACAGCCGAGACTCCACATATCGATCGCCGTGTTGTATCTCATTCCGAGGATGATTTCAGGTGAGCGGTAGAATCGACTTTGGATGTACGTATAAACTGGGATGGGAGCGAGTAAGCCATGTGATCTTGAGATGCGGCTCATCAACTCACCTCGTTCGTCTTCGTGACAGCTACTCCCAAAGTCGATTACTTTAATACCACTTTTGGCAGGATGTCGTAAGAGGATATTCTAGATTGCAACAATGTCAGCAAAGTCAGACGGGACGCCATCACTCTAACTCACCTCTGGTTTCAGGTCACAATGGATGATTCTGTTATTCCTCATCACTTGCAATGCGGATAGCATTTGCACCGTGAACCGTCGAATCAAGCCGGTCGAGAATCCGACGAAATTGTTCGCTTTGACGAGCTCGTACAAGTTGAGACTCAATAGCTCTGTCACGATACATAAATGGCTCCGGAACGAGAACTTTTCCACAATCTTGATAAGGTTGTGCTTGTCCTCGGGGTCCTAAAGTAGTAAAATTAGGGCTCCATCGAAATCTAGTATCGCCGCGACTTACCCATTGCACAAGATTCTCCAAAATCCGCACTTCAACCAAGGCCTGTTGATGAAATCGCTTCTTGTTACGAATAATCTTGACTGCCACGCAATCCCCTGTCTTGTAATCCCGACATTGTATGACTTGACCGAATGAACCTTTACCGAGCAGGCCTAATATTTCGTATCGGTAAGCCAGATGGTCGCCAAAGTTGATCAAATAGTCACCCCGCTCATCGTCGTAGCCGTAATTGTTCTGACTCGAATCCGGAGATGCTGCTTTCTTGGAGCTCTTGGAGCCGGAGAACCAGATGGCCGAATAATCGAGAATCTCGCGCCGTTCGTACAGGGACAGAGTATCGAAATGCGTCTTGATGAAGGCTAGAAAAAACGTACGGTGAGCGTCAGGAAATGCAGAGGGAATGCACAGCCTCAAGACCACTTACCATGTGGACTCATAGCGTCTACGGGCATCCCTGGAGCAGGAAAGTTTAACAGCGCTTCCAATTCGGCGCCCATCTTTTCACCCTTGGCTTGCCGTGCCCTCTGACGTTTGAAAAACGCAGCCATTTCTTCGTCGCCTAGCATTTCATCTTCGTCCACGACACTGTTCGCAGGAGATCCCGAGCGAGAAACAACGGCGCGAGAAGATCCCGGTCGGCTAAGGTTGCTCATGCTAGAATAGCCTGAATTTTGAGATATTCTGCTAGGGCCAGAGCTGGGCATTCGGATCGCCATCCTGCTTGTGTCTGAACCATCCGACGCAACAGCAAAGCTCGTATTGCGTCGAGAAGATGAGTTGCCTCTGTCGCTTGCCCCCGAATCGGCGGAATGCACAGGTGGTTCCGGCAAAACACGTTTCGTGGAGGAAAAGGAGGAACTAGACGCATGTCGTGATCCAGATAGCTTGTGCTTGCCATCTACTTGATCCGAGTCTTCAGTACGGGGTAGATCCTGCGTCAAGTCATGGTTTCGTATGATGGTATTCCTTGCCTTATCTACCGGAGGGGTGTATTCGCCAAGTGTTCCATTACTTGCCTTTCGCTGAGTGGCATGTCGGTCGTTTGTAGCAGGATTATTCCGGGAATTCACGCCCTTCTGAGTGACCGGCGTAGTAGCGTTACAGCGTGTAGCGGGAGTCGGATGTACCTTGGTGGTTATACGGGGTATCCGAGTGGGCGTGGCAGACGTGATGGGATTGTTCGACGACTGATAGGTCTGCCGCGCAGGGGATGCGCGGCTGGGCGAACCCAATACTGATGGCAACATGGCGCTTTGACTCGATGGCAGGTTCGAGTGTGACGCCATGTGGCCCAAAGCGGAGCGTTGGCTGGACAGGGAATAGCTTTTATACTTTGAATCGTCTTCAGTGCGCTCGGTAGTGAAAGAAGGCTTTTTTGTCAGAGTGTTCGGCTGCAGACTCGACCGATATCCAGAGTCACCTGTCGGATATGACGAAACGTTTGCAGCTTGGGGCTCTATCGGACTCGATAACGTCTGTATCGCGCAGCATCAGCAGAGATCTTGCAGCTAAAACGACATGTACGTACCTTGCCCCTTTTCCGCCCACCCCATCCGAAGCTGCCTTTACGTTCATGCCGAACCCTCAAACCGGTACCGTCCTGACTATAGGGAGTTTCCGTTTGTTCCGTAATGGCCGCTTCCTGAGTGAAAGAATTTCGCTTCGATCCAAATGAGGGAAGGCCAATGCCCAAGACAGTCTTGCGCTGCTGCGGAGCAGACCCAGAAATGGAGGTGGCTGATTTTTCGTGCCGTAAGGCTTGTTCCTGCCCAACTTTGGAAGACGTGGGCTGTCTTGTTGTGAGTGTTGGAGCTTGAAAAGACGAGGACGATGACCTTCTGAAAAAGGGCAAAGACGTTCCCGTTCCACGGCGACTAGCATTCACGCTAGGTGGATTCATGTAGCCATCTTGATCCAGCACCAGTGCCTTTCCAGCAGACATTGTCGGTACTCTTGCCGTGCTCCCCGACTCACTCGTACTCGAACTGCGATGGCTGAGAGGTGGTGGTGCCAGCGACTCGACGTCCATCGTGGACGAGATAGGGCTTGTGAATACTGAGGGCGGACTCATGGCGACATCGAGCGTCGAACTGGAGGTGACAGAAGACGACGGTAGCCCAGGGCTTGGCAAGTCCGAAGACGCCAACTTTTGTTTGCTGCTTGACGAAACAAGGTTCAAGGCAGACGAGAACGACCATTTCTTGTTCATCATTCTCGGTCGACCTGCGACATTGCTGATACCTGTAGCGGGAATATCAAACGAATCCGCTGAGGTGACCGACAACACTGGACTCTTATCCGAAGTCAAAATATCCGATTCCGCATCAACCATCAACGTGGGCGAAGACGCCGAACTCGCTAGCCGTCCTGCATGCGCCATCGGAACAGTCAGGTAGGAAGGTGAAATAGCGGTATCCGATGTGTCCCTGACGGGCTCGTAATAGGCCGCCGTTTTGCCGAAATCGTTCATTGTCGTGGACCGAACGACCCCTTTCCCACGGTTGATGTACTCATCCACGTGGTGCGATGACGACTGGAATAGTTTAGGTAGTGGCGGAACTGGCGGAACGATCACGGAGGGCGACGACGATGACGATGTGATAGTGCTGTCACGGGACTTGAAGTTCGGTATGGTCACGCCTGGCAGTTCTGTACCATACGCTCGTTTGGTGCCTCTCGAGTCCGTATTATTCGTGTCCAAAGTGCTCGACTGGGCAGTGGATATCATATCACGGTCGATTGCAGACGGCTTGATTCCTAGTCCAATCGCTGCTCAATACGAAACCCCGACAAAGATCAGCCTAGACCGTTTCAACCCCGTTGCGCAATGGTAACCAAAGACTTACATCCACTACCCGACTTGTCATGATCAGAAACAGCATCCAGACCGTACCCCTGCACACGTTTCAGGCTGCCCGAACTACTCTTTCCCAATCCATCAAGCCGCCTAATGACCTCTCTCGTCTCTTCATCAAGCTGCGATGTTCCCTCCGCACCCGTTCCAACTGCCGATACGCCTTTACTCCCCTTCCTCGGAGAACCAGCAGACGAAGGTGTCCGCCATTCCTTGATCCTACTCGTACTGTATGCTCCTCCATCCCCGCTGCCGCCAGCCATCATCGGCAAATTTCCCATCGAAGCACTCTCCTTCATCATAATCTTCCCAATCGACGCACTCGAAGGACTCGGCGGCAAATGCGAGAAATCACGTGTAGAGCCAAACTGCCGCAGAATGCTGTGTGCAGAGGGCGTTGGTGGTGTCGTAGATGATGGGATTGTGGATGTTGATGGTGGTGGTTGCCGATGTTGCAGCGCACGAACGGCAAAAGGCGGCGAGGAAGAACGTGAAGATGAAGTGGACGGGGTGGCCGCGCTTGTCGGTGTAGGAACCTTGAACGATCCTCCTAAATCGCCAAACGAGGGTAACCGCGGAACACCCGTCGCACGCTGACTCCTCATTCGCGTTTCCTCCCCTCCAACGCGCTGCGAATGCGGTAGCTGCTGCGTACTCGTTGCACCTGATGTTCTTACCCGCGGTCCGCTGACCTGTCGGTCTCTTCGACTGCCAGGCGTAACAACGTCCAACGATCGACTGGGAGGAACAGCGGTCCGCTCCGAGGTCGAGTACGGGTCATCATTCCTCGCTTCTGACCGACTCGTACGTACTTCTCCTCCGTCCACAGCATTCATCGTAGACCGCTCTGTGCCCTCACCTCCCTTCCAATTTGTGTATGAGTGTGTGGTAAAACGCGGTGTCGTCGCCAGTTCTCCGACACCGATCAATCCTGCTCGATCAAGACGTCGCGGATCCGGCTGTCCGGGAGTTGTAGGCGAAAACAGAGAAGACGATGATGATCCTGATATCATGACGCCTCTTGCATCGACAGACGAATCGTGTCTTGTTGTCGTGATACCGTGTGTTCGTGCTGGTGTACGTGGATGCAGAAGGCTACGGCTCGATGACGATGGCTGTACACCCGGGTTCGAAGGAAGATGCAGGTCATTGGAATTTACAGATGTGGATGGTGGAGCAGGAAGTGGACGAGGTTGATCTCCTTGCTGATACCCATACGATACCGCTCTTGAGCTCGAGGTAGGTGCATCCATACGGGAAAGGAAATCATCATGCTCCGTCGTTTCGCGCACCGGTTGCGCAGAATCAGTCACCACACGGCGATGCTCCCTCCTCTGATCTCTCTCCTCCTGATCGGCTCCTAACCACATGCCTGACCCTTTCAAGTCCGAGGGTAATCCTTTTCCTATACTGCTCCGCGTAGTCCTGGGGGTCGATGTCGAAGAAGGTGAAGAGCTTGAGATCGGTATAGTATACGATGGTCCAGAAGACGGCGTCAACTCGAGATCTGCAGGCCTACTAACTCTACGACGACGTGCAGAAGGTGGAGTGGTCATCATATCGCCAGAGGGTAACGGAAACCCATCGGCATCCAGGCGATGCATCGGTGTCACAGCACTGGTGGCTCCTTTGCCAGCACCGTGTTCCCTTTCCCGGAAAGTCAGTTTTTCCGTATGCGCCATCTGTTTTTTGTGGTGGTTGAAGGAATGGCGGCGCAGAGTGAATGTGCGCCGCTTGTCCGTTTTCCGGGCTTGCTGGTTGAAATGAAAAGCGAAAGAATGTCAAGAAGGAAGAGGAGACCGCTTGTAATGTATAGCCCAGTTGTGCTCATATGATCAAAAGTGCCTCCCCCGGAACGTGCTGACTGTTTTCGCGGGGAGAGACGCGTTCTGCCGTATACTGTTATAACTGTACTGCTGTATACTGAATCCACTAAACCTATATCATACAACCACTGCCAACAGTGAAAGCCTAACACCACTTGCTCCACTGACCATCCACCTTGATCGTGCTCCCATTCGCATATGCTCCAGCGGGTGAAGCAAGGTACAAGATCGTCTGTCCAATCTCCTCCGCTGTGCACCAAAGCAGACAACACACGTTTGAAATGCATCATGAGCGGAAATCCATGTTGACGACGAGAGACGACCCGAGACCTGGAACCTAACACTTACCTTTTCCAAACCGGCCGAGCGTACACTGTCCGCACAAATCATCCCTCTTCTCTGCAGGCCAGTCACGGAGCATTGGCGTATCGATCGGCTAGAGGAGCGATTCGAGCCCCATCGCATTCCCTAGTCAGTATTTCCGCATTTGTCACAAGACAGGCCATCGAAGCGATGCAAGTTAGGAGAAGGGAAAGAGGAAGGCGACTTACACCAGGCGCGATAGCGTTTACTCGGATTCCTTTGGGTCCCAATTCCTGGGCGGCGCTGGACATGAGGCCACGTACGGCGAACTGTAGATGTAGATTGTAAGGTGAATACCTGGTTGCAGTTGCTGGTATAAGATTGGAGAGGAAGAAGAGCTTACCTTGGATGCAGAGTACGCTCCTGCGTTCGGTACGCCTGACAGAGAAACGATCAGTACATCTTCTACCTGCAGTCATGTCTCGGGAAGAAACATTGAGAGCGTACCATCCAAGCCAAGTTGGCTAGAGATCAAGATAATCGAGCAACCTTTCCCACCTTCAGGATTTGCTAGCATCGCTGCAGCAGCATGCTTGAGGCCGAGAAAGCCTGGTTCAAAGCAAAAGGTAACACGTCAATTACACAACCCCAAAGCATACCCCTTGCCAACCAAAACCAGCAATCGCATCGTACAAACGCAACCATGTCAAACTTACTGCCTTTCAGGTTAACAGCCATGACCTTATCCCAAACCTCCTCCGGCATCTCCGCCAACGGAACCTGATACGCCTGACTGATCCCAGCACAAAGCACCATCACCTCCGGCGCCTTCCCCCACCGCTCCTTGACATGCTCAACCATCCCCTTGTTCACTTCCTCTTTCGACACGTCACCCGCAAACGTAGATACCTTGTCCGCGGATTGGAGCGAGGCAGATGCAGAGGCCAAAGTCGTCGGGTTCATATCGACCAGCGTGACGCCTACGGCGCCGGCATCCAGCAATGCTCGTGCGCCAGCGAGACCGAGGCCGCTTGCGCCGCCTGTGATGAGGCAGACTTTACCGTCCACGCGGAATGCTGCGGTTGTCGGGTTCATGGTTGGATGATATTGGATGGCAAGGGGTTGATGGTGGGTAGGAGGGCGGTTTTGAAAGGGAGGTGTGGATGAGCTTTTGGTTATGTATGAATAATAGCTTGAACACTTGGAACAACCTCGATCGGACAAGGCCGGGCAGAGTACAGCGGGGTCCCCATATAGAGTCGAACCAATAAGATATCGACGACGAAAGTCTACGGAACAGGAACGGAAAACATGACGAGCACCTGGACGGGCCACCTTCAACTATTCTCTAACATCGACATCCCTACTCGGCACGCTCATCGTCCCCATGCGCCCACCCATCCAAATCACTCAAATCCTTGGGCGCGACTCCACCTCGCCCAGTACCTTCCGGATCACCACGTCCAGGTCTCCAACCCCACCGACGCATCCGCTCAGCAGAAGCTTTCCCTTCCAGTAGATCGACAACTTGTGAGCCGGCTGAAGGGAGGGTGACGAATGAGTGGCCCGAGTCGCCTGTTGCAAGGTAGAGGCCCGGATGAGACGGGTGTTGGCAGAATAACCACTCTGCATCTGCTGTGTCTATTTGTATTATGATTTATCCCGAGTCAGAATTGACGTAGCATGGTAGTCGTTGCATATCACCCGAATGCGACTCACCAGTACACCAGCACATGTACGACTTGACAAACTCCCGCTCCTTGAACTCGGGCAACATAACTTCCACGACCCTTCTCAACCTCCGCATTCCTTCCTCGGGCACCGTATCCGTCGGATGCGCAGAATGCGACCGTGGCACAGAAACCTTGATAGGCTCTTCCGCTCCGAAAGGCGTGGTTTCCATGAACCGGGTGTACCCTGGGAACTCGTCACATAACTTGATGATCCATCGGTCTTTTCCCGGTTCGTGATGCCGGATGAAACGAGGCTCAAAGCAGAAACCCTGGTCAAGTAGGGAGGGAAAACGTTACCACCATTGGCGGAGGGGTGAAAGAGGTTTAGAGATCGGTACTCACGACCTCCCCATTGTACACTACTGGGATAGACTTGTACCGTCTTGCCTCCTCCTCGGATACCTCCAAATGGGCAACAATCCAGCACTACTCTCCATGAGATCAGCACGACTAACCTTATAGACGTACGTCTCTGTTTGACTCACCTTCGAAACGCATTGCCCTGCGAGATCAATAAGCGAAGGGCTCCATGCTCCTGTAGCCATCACTACTCGATCCGCATAGTGTTTTTCCCCATCTTTGGTAATGACGCCAACACAGCGAGTTGTCGCTTCGTCAATCAGGGGTCGGTCAAACGTTCCCGACCTACAATGGACCATAGGGTTAACAAACGCAAGAGCGTAAAAATTTTCGGAAACGTTAAACTTACTGTCCAAACATCATCTTGACGCCAAACTTTCTCAATTCCCTTCCCACAGAGTCCACTGCATCGTTCGCCGCACCCCAACCTGCCTTTTCATTCCAAATCCCTTGCCATCCGTCCACAAGACTATTCGCAAGATGGGGACAATGCGCAATGATTTCCTCCCTATTACCGAGCCATTTTATTTCTTTCGATTTGATTGGATGCTTTAGCTTTGTTTCGTACGACTTGCGAAGGTCGGCGATGTGTTCTGGTAGGGAAGCTGCTGAAAGCTGCCGAGCGATGATGTCAGTACCACGGTTGTCAACAATCGAGGTCAAGGGACAGCCGCACTCACCTCCCCGACCTCATGATAATAGTCTTTGAACACCGGGTCATTCCTCCACATATCCATCGTCATCTCGGATATTTCACCCCTCGTACCGCTATTCGACGTTCCGATGATCTTGTTGATGTCGCTAGCGCCAGCTGATTGGGATGGGCCGTAGGTAACATAATCCGAAGGAAATCCGTATACATCGAGCAGTGTGATGTTCTTGTACCCTCGTCGACAAAGATGAAGCGCGGTGGAAGAACCAATCGTGCCAGCGCCGCCGACAACGACAATTCTATCCGCAGAGAAAAGATCAGTCCAATCACTCGGAACCTGCGCAGTCGCCAACACTCACGCAGAGTCATGCGTGAGCGGAGATGTAGGACCGATAGCCATGATGGGTGAAGCACGACGAGGTCAGCCTAGTGGAAGGGTGGAACGATGGGGTGCTGCCGCTTGAGGAACTGATATATCACTTGTGTGGGTTGTAGACCACAGGTTCAGACGTTATCGTATCGCTACTGTATCGCTTCAGCCAGCTCTTCAGCCGCCCAGTCAGCTGCCGGCGGCGAGGTGTAGGTCACATGGCAACGAACGGCGATGGCCCGGTTGGCTTTTCGCGAAATCTCGTAAGCCCGGTCGGGGCCGGAGGCTTTTCAACGTATCGCAGGGTCGTCCTGCAGCTCGTCCTACAAGCTGTCCTGCATTAAGCTTCCTAGTAGCTGTCAGTAAGCTGCTTGTCAGTAGCTGTCCTAGTAAACGCATTGCGCGTATTCAGGTATTTGCTTTTAAAAGAACTCCGAGGAGATGTTCGACCGATGTCACTTTCTGAACGCGCGCACAGAGCTTCGAGTATTGGAGTCACACGCTCTGTATCTTCTCAGCATGCTGCGCGACGGACGATTCAGTGTCTCCGCCCCGAAAGGCAGGGGTGAGCATTAGACATCTAGCACCTGGTACTAGACAGGATGTCTGAGTCGCTGTCGCTTTAAGTCAAGCATGATGCATGGACCGAGACCGAAGACATATCCTTTGACGCGGTGTCGCCTAAACACTCAAAGCTGTATTGTAATCCGAGATTGATATTTTAGAAATAGCCGTAATGACCTTTATCCTGCCGTTCGAGTTGATCAACAGATTGATCAACAGTCAGCATTCAAAAGCGACAACTCTTCCCTTTCTTCCATGGGGTACATTGTGTATTTCCTTTCTCTGCGTGTATTGTAAACTTCCCTTCACATCGTGTCCAATACAAAAGGGTCTGATACAAAGGGAAATTGCCAGGCGTTACGCAAGCCTTGAGATACGTATATAGCCATGTCTTTCACAGCACTAACTTAGACCGATGTTCAGTTGTTCACCAATTCCTTGCTCGTGAAAACAACCGACCCGGATTGCGACACGACTACTGAAGCCTTTTCAAGCGATCACTTACGATGCCATCATTTGCGAACAAATCCACCGCATCTCCCGCTGCCGAAGATCTTCAGCCAATGCTGCAATGTTTCCGCACCGGGAATGCAGAAACTGTACTCGAGGTAACCACTTCCAGAGACTTATTCGCACATCTGTGAGCTGATTTGCTCTGTAACATCAGAAACATAAACAGTCCGCCCGTCGACGGGTTTTGGAAGTTGTACAAGTCAAGCTTCCCGACTAAATTGAACATCTCCAGGAAATTCTGGATGGCGCCGAACGAAACGAGTCTTCACCTTTCTGGAAGGGCCACTTGGACTCGGAGCAGTTTGCACAAGGCGTGAGACTTTTTCCCGAGTCTCTGCAAGTACAGAGTGACCCAACGAACGCTCGAGCTGTCCGATCTCCGATCACTCCAGGAGACGATGCAAAAGATTTTGCTGAAGGCGACGATAACGAACACAGTGATGGTGAGGATGACATGCAACCGGGAAAATGCTGGCTAGGGAAATTGCCTGTGAACCCGTTTTGCGACCGAGTGATAGATATTACACAATTGTAAGCTGCCTCTGCAATAGCAACAACGTGTGGCAACTACATTTGGTGACGGTTAATGATAACTTCTAACTCCATTTCAGAGAAGCAGAGAGGTACGAGGAGCTCCGAAACGTTCTCAAGATTTGGCTCAAACTTGAGAAGCCTACGATTGAAGATGGTATGTCGTTAACTTGCCGCAAATTACGTTCCAACCGCACTAAATGCTGTCGTTTCCATAGGTGGCAACTTCGGAGTCGGAGTGAGTGGGATGAGATCGAGAGAGTGCAGGAGAAGATTGCGCTGACAATTAGTACAAATGGCTGACCCGCTATGCATGCTACGATGATGATAAGGTCCAGGAGAAGTTGGCGAACACGGTGGCAAATGCTCGGAAGACAAGCTACTCCGCTCAAAGCTCTGGCTTTGGCAACTACTACCCTAAGCGACAGAAAATAGGGATGATGTGGTGCAGATACCCGAATTTGCGGGACCATGCTGTGCGTACCTCGGAAGGGAACTCTGCAACAATATTTGAAACTCCACATTGTGCTAATCCAAAGTCCTGTTTGGTATACTTTCCGAAGAATGCGCTGAGGACATTCGACCGATTCCATTTTATAGATGCGCGAATGGAAATTGAAAAGCTACAAACTCACGCGTTGGATGTGCTGAACCTTCTGCGCAACAACTGGACCAAGGTCTGCGATCCAAAGGGCAGGGACGGAAAGGAAAGGTCTAGTACATTGTACTAGTTAGAGTCTTACCTGGTCTGACACTGCTAGAGGGCATGTGCGACTTTGCAGATGTTGGGAGGGGGGCAATCGTAGAGGTTGTATACAGTCGAACAGAGTGAGATTCTAGCGATAGTCTAGCACCGCCATTCTACAAAAGCTACTGAAGCTGCCATGCCAACTCGCCGTGAACAACCCGATCGTATCTAGTACCTGTCATTGCGCCTGCATTTCACCTCAGATACGAAACGAATCATTTCCGCTCATTCAGCGTTCCTGTTGCTGAGCGTTCGCGCTCTAATATATGTCGTTGAAAGCTCTGGCAAGAGCTTTGGGTGGCTGTATGAAAACAGGGTCCAAAGAGCTGTTCGCACAGATAGCTGCACAGATGTTCAAGGCATTGCAACTTGTGCAAGTAACCAGCTTAGTGTGTCTTGTTCATGTGCGACCTAGGCGTGGCGGTTTCGGGCGCATCAACGCGATCGAGCTAGACATCACTTCCCACTTCTACAAGTTACAAGTTCCACAAGTTACTTCTACAGCAGAAGGTATCCTGCATACTTATCGGCATACCCTCACTCTACATCAATCACGTCATACGTCCGCTGAATCATTGAAATCGAAAGCTTCGGGTACATCCAACTAGAAAAACGGCTTGGGAACAGTACATCTTTTAGAGGCTTGACCGGGACTTAACACCAGGATGAATCGACAGTCGGGTGATCCGAATGCTCAGAGGATCCTCTTTGTGAAGAACCTGTACGTACTCTGTTACTTGCCTCCAATGCTTGTCTCATCCTTGTTGGACTGTAAGTCCGTGCTGACTCGTCATTCCTTACCGTTACTATGTGCGTCTCCCGTAGCAATTATGCAATCACCGGGGAAGACATGTACGATCTTTTTGGGAAATACGGTCCGATACGACAAGTACGGCTGGGTAATGACACCTCGTTGAAGACCAAGGGTACGGCGTATGTGGTGAGTTGCGAATCTCACAATCAGTGCTGCGTTGCGGCGATCGTGTCGGTTTATGAACGAACCTTGCTTATATCTTGACGCTTACTGCTGTGCTGTAGGTGTTTGAGAGTGCGGATGATGCGAGAGAGGCTATGCAGCATTTGAACGGTTTCCATTTGATGGAGCGTTATATCGTCGGTAAGCAACACCTTTCGTCACCTATCCTTCGTTATTGTCTCGTCTTTGAATACGTACTCATAGTTTCCTTGCTGTCGCCATTGATAGTTCTCTTCCACCATCCACCAAAAGCGCAGCAGGCAGCATTAGTAAAAGCAGAACTCAAGGCGAGAGAAGAGGCATTAGCAGAGGAGAAGAAGAAGCTGGGTATGACGGATTGAGGCATTGTTTGAGTAATGGTACGTTCTGCTTTTGCTTGTCAGATCGCCAGCTCATCTGATCAAAAGTGAACCGTCGACTGGACAGTGTGCTCCGCGGTGCTCAGGCTTGTGGTTTGGTCGGATGGTTGAATAGACGATATCATCTTTGCCGCATAGCGTCATTGTCAGGACTGTTGGTCGGCTATTGTAACAGGAGTTGTTGTATAATACTGCATATCGGGATTGCTAACAACATCCGTTGGAGAAAGGCTCGCGACGCTTTCGGTCGTAAGTGCGTGTCAGGGTGTGACAGTGATACGGTAGACGATAAGAGCGGTAGAATGACGAGTCACAGCTCACGCAGCGGTGATTATCCGCTTGCTCATCATCTCTATGCTATCCTCCTTCCTTTGCGGTCTTCTGCCTTCGATGATTTCGCACAATCCGGCTCGTTGCATATCAACGACATCACTCTACTATCTTGATCAGCATAGACATAAGCCAGTTGGCAATAGAGTCGAATACAAGAGAAACATACAAAATAGCTATTACCGCTTTATTACGCTTGAACACGTTTCTTCGTTTTCGGTGATCGACGACGCAGCTGAATTGCGGAAAGTAGAAAACTGAGTAAAGGGCGGACAATCTTCAAATCCCGTCTTTCCTCATTCTACGACTTTGCGTATACCACTGCCACAAACCTACAGATACTCTACATCGTCGCAATCAACAGCGAGGTAGACATGCCAGTCGGCTAACACCAGCCGCAAAAGCAACGCAAAAAAACATCAGTCTTGTGGCCACATTTCCGCATTCGACCTTCGGTACATTATCAAACACCAAGATGGCACCATCAACCAACTCACCGAGAATAGTGATCAGTGACCCGACCATCTCATCGCCTCCTAATGCGCTGGCTGCACGATCACCAAGGGCTATCAAGTCGCAAGATCCCGCTGGAGCAGGAATTTCAACCTCTCCTTTGGCGTTTACGACTCTGGGTCCTTCTGTACTTGGATCAGGGATATCAGGTGCCGGGTCGAGGAACACTCAGAGGGATAGGGAGAGGGAAAGGGAGATTGAAGCGGAAAATAGGGAGAGGCAGCGTGCCCAGGACTTGGAGTCCGCCATGAGCATGTGTAAGTCCATGTCTAGAAGCCTAGGGCTCGCACCGTTTTCTGAGACTTCGTCTTAGCCCGTGCGAGATCCAACTCGGTCGTGACGCCCTTGGATGGACCGCCACTCTTGAAAAGAGGCTCAAGATCTGCTGCAGTCGCCGACCGTAGTGGAAACGCTAACCCATCAGGCTATCATTCGAGTTCGCCAATAGATGAAAGCCCGTTCCCCATGTTGTCTGAACACGAAGAGGCAGAATTGGCGCACGCTCGACGGATTTCGTTTGGCAGAGGAATGCATGAGGAGGAAGAGGACGAGTATCCTGCACTGGATGATCACCATGAAGCAGACGACGACTTTTTGCACGAGAGTAGGATGAATAGTGATATAAGGGTCAGTGACAGAGGCTCGGACGATGATGAGCGGCAAAGAGGTCGCTTTGACCGTGAACGATATGAACACCGTCGTCGAAAGCTGCCGGACAATAACCGACAAACCGATGATGAGGGTGTCACGATACACGAAGGATCCAGCCATGAAGGATCCATGAGACGACGACAACGACAACGTCGTCGCAGCGATTCTCGCTCACCCACTCGGTCCGCTAATCCCTCGCCTCGCCTTCTCGCCCAAGCTGCAAGCCTTGGGATGGGTCTCGGTCAGCTGATGGGCGGAATGGGTCCCGTTCGAAACCACTTTGACTTTGCGCCCATGGAGGAATTTGCCGGGAAAGAAAAAGAGTCTCTGATGCAAGGGATGGGTGGTCTTTACGGTCGGTGGAACGGCCTGGAAGATGATCTTGGCATTGCAGAGGAGCCAGACGCCGAACAGCCAAGCGATGAGCATCGGCCGTCGTTAGTTGAAGCTGATCTGATCCCCACGACTGAGGGTCCCGGTAGCTACGATAGCAATGGCGGTCGAGTCGTTGGGGGAACGACTATCGGAGATGGCGAGTCGCAGCTGGGGACTTCGCCACCGATCAAGCCCGAAGATACTCATTTGGAGCCAGAGAGCACGTTTACACGCAGGCGACAACGGAAATTATCAAATACCAATCCAACTACGCGTCGACAAGGGCGACTTGCGCTCTTCGAGGGTCTTGGAGGCGGTTTGACAGAAGATCCAGCCAGAGGCGAGTCATACACCGTTCATGTACATGATCATCCGGGATTGAATGGGTTCAGCAGTGCGCTCCCCACCAAAGCACCTCGTAAGCCGTTCCCAACGATTGCTTCTGGTATTCAAGGCAAATACTCGGATTATCCGGATGGCATGGGACCACCCGTCGGGCGAGAACGACCATACCGATTCTCTTTCTACTCGAATGCACTACCGGCAACGATCCACGCAAGGAGCTTGAGTGAACTTCCAAGTGATGGGCAAACTTTTGGCGACTTGTTCTCCGGCCGACCGGCCGGGAAATCATCGACGACAAGGGAAAACACCGATGCTGCCAGTTTCGCAGCCTCGAGGACTGGTAGTGGAGCCGCTACACCCGTCACTAATGATGTAGGCCCAAAGTCCAGTCTGCTTGCTCGTGCTGCAGCGCACGCTGCTGACAAGCCGACCAAAGGGGTGGAGGACGATGGGGAAACCCAAACGTGGTGGCTGGATGTCCTGTCCCCGACGGACGAAGAGATGCGAATGCTTGCAAAGGTACATGCTCTTCCTTTGTAGACTCTCAAATCTCTTTTGCTAACCGATCCTCCTTAGGTCTTCGGTATCCATCCATTGACAACGGAAGATATCCTGCTAGAGGAAACGCGGGAAAAAATCGAATTGTTCCGAAATTACTACCTTGTCTGTTTCCGATCTTTCGACCAGGATCCGTATAGTCAAACGTATTTGGAGCCACTCAACATGTATATCATTGTGTTCCGGGAGGGCACGCTATCTGTAAGTGACCACTTTCATCCTCCTTCCGAGCACGGCAGTGACTGATCATCTTCCTTCAGTTCCATTTCCGAGGAACACCTCACCCGCAAAACGTGCGAAGGCGTATCAAGTCGCTCAAGGACTACATCTCGGTCACATCTGACTGGATTTCCTACGCACTGATCGATGACATCACTGATGCATTCGGGCCATTGATTCAGAGTATTGAATACGAAGTCGATGGAATCGATGAGTTGGTGTTGATTCTCAAAGAGGCAGAACAGAGTGACATGTTGAGAAGGTATGTGGGTCGTTGTTTTCAGCTTCCTTGCTTGGATTGAATTCTTTGCGCTGTAGGATTGGGACGTGTCGTAAAAAGGTCATGGGCCTTTTGAGGTTGATGGGCAACAAGGCAGATGTCGTCAAGGGTCTCGCGAAGCGATGTAACGAGAATTGGTCCGTCGCGCCGAAATCCGATATCGTAAGTGGCCCCTACCTTTCCGGCAAATCCATGGCGCTCAATTTGTTATCCATGGCGCTCAATCTGTTTGTGTATACAGGGTCTCTATCTGTCAGATATCCAGGATCATTTGATCACCATGACGCAGAATCTGAATCACTACGAAAAGATCTTGTCACGATCTCACAGCAATTATCTGGCTCAGATATCTATCGAGATGACGGACGCGAATAACCAGATCAACGATGTGCTTTCGTGAGTGTCATCCGGAGGCAGCATTGCTTTGTATACTGGCTTACAACGCCTTTTTAACAGAAAACTAACCGCACTCGGTACCGTATTGATGTGAGTCCCATCCCGTTTGTCGTGAAACGTCGCCTTCGCTGACGTGTCCGCCGCAGCCCTATGAACTTGGTCACCGGTCTTTGGGGCATGAACGTCCATGTACCAGGCCAAGAAGTTGGCGGGGTACGTACCGCACGACCGCTCGCTCGACGCATCGCACATGCACTGATTCCCATTTCGTCCGTAGTACGCTTGGTTTGGCGGTATTCTGGGATGTCTTGCACTCTTTGCGATCTTTGGCGCGTGGATTACCGTAAGTTGACCTTTTCTGATTGTTATTCTGTGCCGGAACGGGCCCTGATCTCGTTATGGTATTAGCTCCGAATCTTTGTCAAGAATTAAGCGAGTTATCACTGCACGATAGCTTCTTGTGATTATGGTTGTAGCGTCTTGTTTTGTATCTTTGTTAGGATTGTGACTAGAATACCAGAAAACTTTGCAATTCAATAATGGGTGTTCTCGTTGTATTGTACGGAATACGATTTATATCTATAGAAGCGTTTCCCAATTGAATATTCGAGTATCACGAACGATTGGTGGTCCAGTGACCCCTGCACATCACTAGTATTACAAATGCTCCTGATAACTGGCAACCACTTTCGTTAAAACGATATGGTACGTTGGTTCTACCATTTTCTGAGAGAACAATCACGAACAAGATAGCCGGAGAAATGGAGTCGCAAAACATCCACCAAGTTATAGGACGCGAATTCCATTGAACCAAACGCACGCTAAGGAAAGGGCGACCTAGAACGACTCTTTACTCGGTCTTTTGCACAACAATCCCGAATATCAGCACCCTTGCCAGTGAATGAACGACGATGACGTACCGAAGATCAAGTTCCTGTGTCCACGCAGAGGGGTCTTGTTCGTACAAGTAGCGATAGGCCTTTTTTTCGTTGACGTCCGGTGGACACAACAACAACAACAACAACAACAACAACAACAACAACAGAACGACACAGAAAAGAGGTATAGACCCAGCCAACCGAGCAAGTAAGTGCAGTAAAAGTCAGCGTCTCTAACCCCCTTGCACCGACAAAAAAACCACCCAGCGCAACTGCTTCCTCGTAGGAATCACAACAACAACCAACAACAACGGTAAAACAAAACATACCTGTCCAATCGCATCAGGACTCAACCTCGTCCCTTCCTCCTCCGCATCCCCCATCATCCCCCGTATCCGCTCAGTCTCGATAAGACCATCAACAATAATATGTGCTACATGGATGTTCTTGGGCCCGAATTCCCGGGCGAGGGACTTTTTTTTTATGAGCGGGTGATGGAAGGTCGGGTGGGTGGGTGGGTGAGTGGTGGGATGAGCAGATGACAGTCCGATGCTCTTGTGAGCGGGAGAAAGGGGAGGAGGTGGTGGTGGTGGTGTGGCGTACCTGAGATAAGGCACGGAGCGCGAATTTGGAAGGAGCCATCGTAGAGAAATTCGCACCGCCGCCTGTACGTTTTACGATAGTGCAACGGATCCCGTTATTCAGCAGCGTATCCCATTCGAACCCCGAGCACAGGGCGAGGGGGGATCTGTGGAACTCGAGTAGAGGTGACTTACGAATACTCATGGTAGCGCCTGTGAAGAGGAGGGTTCCGCCTGAACCTGAGCCTGCGCCTGATGCGGGAATCTGTTTGAGAAAGCATTGCGAAAAGACAAACGCGCCCAGTCTATCGAGTCACGTCGAGTCACGTCGAGTCGGGTGCAGGAGGTGTCAGTCTTTCGTACATCACACAGTCGATACGGCGACCAGGGCGGCGACGACTCCAACGAACCGAACCAACTCACACACCCGCCTCCAAATTATCCCTCAAATCCTTCACATCCCCTTCCAAGAACCCACCGGGCGCAAACTTGCCCCCCGGGTTAAACACCGCGACATCCACCACCGCCCCGGGCCAACGCTCCTTGATCCGGTCGAACGCCGCGTGAATCGACCCTGGATCCGCTGCGTCCGTCCCCGGGAACGGGTGGGCGTCTGTGTGGGGCGGGAGGGAGGAGATTGTTTTCTCGAGTGTTTGAGGGGAGCGGGAGAGGAGGGCGAGGCTGTGTGTTGTGGCGAATGCTTTTCTGTGAACAGGGAGGACGGGGGAGAGGGTTAGGATGGTCGGCTTTTTGGGAAGGGGGAGGAAGGTGGTGTGGCGTACGCTATTCCCGCGCCGGTGCCGGGACCGGCCTAGGGAGGTGTGGTGCGTGCGAGTCAGCATTCAGTGTCTAGGCGGGTTCTTGTAGTTCCGTTGCCGTGTGTGGCAAGGAGGAGGAGGACGTACACCCATGATGACTGCCACTTTACGGATGGCTGAAGTAGGTGCAGACATTGTGGATCGTTCGTTAACACAGTCGTGAGCAGGCGGAAGAGTTTTAGAAGGATGTCATTACAAGTTGTTTCAACAGTTGTACTCTTGAAACTTGGACGATTGGCTGACGTCATCACTAATCGGAGTTGGAAGAAGACTACTCTACATTCACGGAACTTTGCACCCTTGGCTTTGAGATGATGAATGCTGGTTATCATAGAATGTGCAGGAAGTGATTTTATGACAGCGCACTGGTGTAGATGATGAACGAGACTTGTCTTCCATTCTCGTAGAACGGAACACGGGGTGAAGCATGTATGATCTTGCACCACTTTACAAATATTGGTGGGCACGCTGATCCCGCACCAATAAAACGAATAACAGCCGTTCAGAGCTCTACACCATGCTTGAGCGAACACATCAACGGCTCCTACCTACCTATATTATACTCTTGCCCTTTCATACGCTTCTACAGATCTCGCAACATTCACTTGCAGAAATCTTGCAGATTGATCCTTCACCACCAGTCCGAATTCCCACCCGAGAAGCGAGAAGTCGCGCTGCCGCTGCTCGCGCCCCAACGCCCCGCGGAAACGGAAAGTGATATTCCACCCCACGGGGTCTCGTACCCCGCCGCCTCATCGGTTCTATCCGGTCTCAACCAGTTGCCGGTGGGCGGTCCCCCTCGTGCGGAGTCAAATCAGCAAAATACGGGCGTATAGTACCATGTTGTATGAGTGGCCAGTGGGTGAGTGGATTCGTCACGTCCGTCCCGAATAGTAGGGTCAGTCATTAGTCCTTGGTCTTGCAAGCTTTTTCGGCCAGAGAACGCTCGTTGCACCCGGGCCTCGTCGGTCGGTCGGTAATGAATGAACCGTCGTCAAGGCGCACGTCTAGACAAGCCGGTTTCGGTTCGTCAGTTGATACAACGAGGTCGAGTCATCGGGTTGCTACCTGGGTTCGTTCAAGTTTATAGGTTGAGCGTTCAGAGCGTGCTGCTTCATATTCCGACTTTGCACATAAGATTCGAGCCATCACGGGAACGTCGGTCACGCGCTCACACCTCCCCTTGAGATAATCCACCTACGGTAACAGCACAGTAACACAGCGACATTCGTCTACTACCAAGTGATCAAGTAATCCATCGCTTGCCAGCCCAACCAACACACAGATGTCCAACACTACCACCGCTGCGCCTAGCAGCAGCATGCCCACACCCACACCCACACCCGCACCCACTGCGGCGAAACCGGAAAAGCAGAGAATCCCATTAATGACCCACCTCGTCGCCGGTGGATTAGCTGGTCTGGCAGAAGCATGCGTATGGTAAGTCGACCTCTTGGAGGCACACAAAAAAAGGAAATAGGTTGGTAGATGCTGAAGCCGATTCGGGTTGGTATGTGCGTAGTCATCCGTTGGATACGGTCAAGGTCCGCATGCAGCTCAGTAAGAGCCGTAAAGCCCGAGGAGTACGTTCACTTCCTACCCCCTACCCACTCAACCACACCAACATGCACGTCCCACCGGGAAAAAATCTGCTGAAACGAAAAACGAAACCCCTCCTCCCTTGTCTAGTTGAAACCTCTAGGACCATGGGCGACCGCCCAGCAGATCGTCGCGAGGGAAACGCCGATGGGGTTGTATAAAGGGATTGGAGCGGTCGTGACGGGGATCGTACCAAAGATGGCTATCCGGTTCGCTAGTTTCGAAGGTACGTTCCTTCCCTTGCCTGGAATCCCATCCCCATCCTCATCCCACTCTTCTCGAAGGGAGCTCTTCTACCGTCCCCACCAACATTCGATAACTGATCACCATTCTCATCCCCTTCGCTGCTGCTGCTGCTGCTGCTGCGTTGTGATAACAGCGTACAAGAACGCCCTCTCCGACGCTGATGGAAAACTAAAACCCAAAGGCGTCTTCCTCGCCGGTCTCCTCGCCGGAGCAACAGAAGCCGTCCTCGTCGTCTCCCCCATGGAGGTCGTCAAGATCAGGTTACAGGCGCAGCAGCATTCATTAGCTGATCCTCTGGATATTCCAAAGTACCGGTACGTCGAAGACGTCGTTGACAAGGGGTTACTCCTCCCTGTGTGGGCAAACGTGGAAATGAAGGTGGAAAAAAGGAGCTGATCCGGGTCTTTTCGGGCTGGGTGGATAGGAATGCCGCACATGCTGCTTTTACGATTGTTCGTGAGGAAGGATTGAGTACGCTGTATCGAGGAGTAGCACTTACCGCCCTCCGACAAGCCACGAACCAAGGTAAGCATTCCACCCGACAACCCTTCAACCCCCTCAACCGTCCCTTTACTTACCCAACCCTGCTTATTGAAAATCCAACGCACAGGTGTCAATTTCACCGCCTACCAAGAATTCAAGCGTCTCGCCAAGACCTATCAGCCGCAATATGCGAATGTGGAACTACCGTCGTGGCAGACGATGATACTTGGTCTCGTATCCGGTGCGATGGGACCATTCTCGAATGCTCCAATAGATACGATCAAGACGTACGTCCGCTCGTCCCCCCCCCCCCGCCCCTCCCCCAGTCTTTCCCTAAACATCACGCCCGCCCGCCCCGCGAGCTGATCATCTTCCCCTTGCCCTGTGCATAGACGTATCCAGAAAGCGTCGAAAGAACCAGGAGAAACCGCGCTTTCCCGACTGACCAAAGTCACCGTGAGTATGTTCAAAGAGGAAGGACCGGCAGCGTTTTACAAGGGTATCCTTCCGCGGGTAATGCGAGTCGCACCGGGACAAGCAATCGTTTTCACCGTAAGTCCTCCGCCGCCACCGCGCGACCTTTCCTAGTCCCGGTCATGTAGTTTAAGTCTCTTCCCGCGACTGATTGACTGACTAATTGGCTGCATGGTGGGTTGCGCTTGCAGGTCTATGAACGAGTAAAGACGATATTGGATAGTTTGAGCACGACGGAGAGAACGGAAGTTGATTTGTAGTAGTCGGGGCTTAACGCAATCTGGAGAATAAGCTATACATGTCATCAGCATATCGGGATATCATTGCATGCATTTTAATTGCTTTCGCGCCGTTCGATATAACGGGAACGAGAAGCGCGACGGGAGAGTCGATAAAACGCAGAGTGACGCTGATTCTGCCAATGGAAGATCTGTGTAGTTTCCGGTTCACTGGAGTTTGCAGACCGGGATCACGTTTGGTGCTCGTCAAGGTTCCATGAAAGAGACCATTGTCTTGGTCTTCAGGATTGAGCAGACACAGCGGACAAGCGATCAACTGCTCCAGCGCTTTTCTTGATTTGCGGCATATTTTGTATATTCCACCCAGCGTGCGATCCCGAGCAACTGCCGTCATACCTCGCAATCTAATCTAGATACAACGAGAGCCTCGGACGAAGCGCACCTCCAAGCAAACTACACGACCCGATCCTTCGTACACGACTTGTCCTAGCTAGTGCCGCGCCGCACAAGTCGAAAGAGACCGAAAAGAGACCAAGCGAAAACCAAAAATCCAAACGCAGTAAAGAGCCGTTTAAATGGTGGTTTCGTAGGCGATGGGGTAGAGGGTCTCGGCGGCGTTGTTGGCAGACGAAACGTGGTGGGACTGACGGGGCTGAGCGGGCTGTCGCTTCAAGTTGATGTATTCTGCAGAGGGAGAGAGATCTTAGGCTACGGAGAAACAAGATTTTCCTCCCGAGATAGACTTACCACCCTTGGCCTTGGCTTCCTTCTTGGCGACGGCGTTGGACTTGACACGGTCCAAGAACTCCTGTCGGCATCCGGAGTGCTTGACGTGCTCAACCCTCAAGTTGACTCGCTTCTCCATGTATCGGCCGTTGACAATCTTGTAACAGATAATACCGACACCTCGGGGGGTAACGTTGTATACGATACCGGTCTTGCCGTGGTAGTACTTGTGGGGCATACCCTTCTGTTCCGACGAGTTGGCCTTGATGTCGACAATGTCACCGACCTTGTAGGTGGTCAAGAAGGTGGACATGTGGGGCATACCATGGTCTGCAAGGCATGAGTTTGAGCAACAGCATTCCCAAGCAGCTGAGACGCATTGCACTCACCCTTGAACCCCTTCTTGAACATGTGACGCGTTCGCGCCCTGATACCGAAAGAGTGAGGCATTTTGTCGGAGTTTTGTTAAAACTAGGGGTCGGACTGTAAGAGATGGTAGGAATCAGCAAACTGAGTATACCAATAGGTTCCCTTCTCTCGTTCTCGGCCTGAGGTTCTGCTTCTACCCAGCCGTTCCCGTTCCGTCCCTCCACAACCAACTGCGCCATAATGCCCTAGCCCCAAGGACGTTGACGGTCGAACGACACGACACGATAAGCTCTCTCCTATGCCATCCTTAATCCTCGATTCATGCCTCCATATTGTCAGGCTTTCCATCCCGAGGCCTTGCATTCCGAGCGTGTAAGGATCTTGATGTCCGAATGCAGACCGGTCTCTTTTTGCCTTCTTCCAACCTCATCTTCTTCCGACCATATCACCCGCTCCATCCTCGTCCATCCATCCATCGCAATCATCCATGACCGACCTCCGAGTTTCTGCAGTGTTGTAATCCTGAATAGTTCCGATACTCACGCTTGACGGGTGACGAGGGGACGACGACCTTGATGCCTTGAAGAATTCCGACGGCTTCCAATGGGCTTCACGCACGCAAGATCAGCTCGAAAGTATTTTCTCCAAGCTGCACCGGTACTGACACCGTCACCAACGACGACGACAACGGGAGATGCAACGTCTGCAGCCCACAAGGGAATTCCTTCCCAGCCAAACGCGCGCTTGGTGACGGAAAAAAGTAAAGCGCAAAGGGTCGAAACTTTTTGCACGCGCACGGAGATGTATAGCTTGTTCACCGAAACTATAGGAACATAGGAATCTTGACATACCCTTTTCAACGTGTGAATCGACTGTACCAGTATTTCAGTAAGCCAGGATCTCAAGAGAGATGTCAGGCCATTCTTAGGTGGTACTTGAGAGAAAGAAAAGGCCGTGCAATCGCGGATTCCAATTACTTGGGTTACGCTTTGCGCGACCGAGTAACCTCTCGAGTTATGGCAACCTGCTCAAGAGTTATCAATTTAGGCGGATCGGACTGTGGTGTTATCACAGTACATCGATGTCATACGTTTTCCCATTCTGGTATGAAGTTGTGGGGGCGCGAGGCAAACCCATCAGAATCCAGCTTTGACTAGGCTTTATGAAGCCTAAGGCGCGTTTGCCATAAAACAGTTCCTTTCCATTGAAGCGAGGGTGTGTCGCAAGATGGCAAGGATCGTTACTATCTCTCAAGACGTACAGCGCAGTAGAAGAATTGCATCGAATGATACCGGTAGTCAGATCGGCCCGATCTGTTCACTGTGTTGGCATCTAGAGTCACCCTTCACGTCGTGGCAATGTCATCAGATCAACAAGGCCCTCACGGGACGCGACAAGCTGCTTGCTGTGCCAGTCGCCGGAGTGTCTGGCTGCCTGATTGAGGTCGGCCCCTGCATATCTTGCAACGCTGACTTGTCTCATCTTGGCTCTACGATTAGCGGCCCAACCCGTCTACACGCATGGACAGGTCAGCAGAAGCGACATCATCTACTACACGCTACAGCGTCCCGTCTCGGTCGCGATGTACGGGCAAGCCATCTCCCCATTTGCATCAAGTCAAGGAAGCAGGTCGTGCATACCATTACAGAGCGAGTCTTCGCGAAGATCGCGATCTATCGTGCCTCATCCCTTCTCGCCACCTAAAACGCGACTCTGTCTCTTGTGTTCCGATACTAGAAGAAGATCAGCGGACCGGCTTTCGCTCTGACCCTTACCGATCGCATCTTTCCCAACTTTTCAAGAGAAGTGAGCATGGCACAAGGTTACGAGGTAGATTATACCGCACATTGGACCCGCTGCGTTTTGAGCTTGATAGCGGAATCACATCAAGCTTGTTCGGCCTAGGAAGAGGATAGTAGACAGGAAAATCATAGACAACAGTGTATCGAGAGCATAGAGTACAACGGCGCTGATCTGTCTATGAATACGGGACCCACAACGAAGCATGTTGAGTAAGGCGAGCGTACCCGAGTGCGCCGAATTCCTCTATCGCCGTCCACACTTCCACAATGTTCGAACATCCATGCTCTTGCAGACGACCGCATCGTCCTTCAAGCCAATCGCGAGGCTGCACTTCAAGCTCATGCTTGAGGACATCATCACCGAAGCCGATCTACTTCTAAAGCAGCGTCGACAAACGTCTTGAAGGGGGACCCGTCGAAATCATGCGGCGAGGAAATGAGGCTCTGGAATGAACAACATCCTGCAAGCGGACAAGCTGGTGCAAGGGGCAGGTTCAGAAGACGGGACATGGCAGCATAGCTATATGCGGTAACGTGCCTGCAAGTCAGTCGAAGTCGCATAAGGAGAGCAGTGCCGTACGGCCGCAGTCACTGATCTGCCGCATTCCATTCATAATTCGTTTACGGAGTTGCCGTTTCAATCGGCGAGTGCACGGCCGAGTTATCTTGTTTAATCAGAGCCGGAAATGGAGAGGTGTCTTCTCGTCGTCCGTGTTCATTCTTGATCCGACGCAATGCTCTGAGGCAAAGAGGGTGAGCGCAGCAGTGCACCGGTTCCGAGAAAGGCCATCCATAAAGCATGCTGAACGCAGGAACCCTTCAGCTTTATGACTGCTGAGGAGATTTGACGAGAGAATGAATATCAGACTTGCAGAAAACGTGGCCAGTAATGTATACCGAGGGAGACCGAAGCATTCTTGCTGTATAGGGATACAGCATAACTGTCCGCCTTGTGTCGATCCATACGATTGTCCATACGACATCGATATCTGATGACACCTTCCCACCACATCCCTTGCAACAACCCTCTCTGCTCTTTATCAAATTAATCATCGTCGCAGTGGTGATATAGAACGTGCTTCGAGGTTGTTCTATGTTTGATGACTTGTTATGGCAGACATTTGTGAATGCTCGGTTACTTGCTTTCCGGTTTCTTTGCGTGATATGATTTCGTCACCGCCATCTCCGGCTGTCCGGATTGTTGAGGTGGAGATACCACAAGGTGTCTCGGTAACGATGGAGGACAATGATCCGCCATAGAGCTCCTGAACATGATAACCTTCAAGACCGTACAACCAACTAAAACCAAAGCGACTATGCGATCGAACTATAGCTGGTATAAGTGGAAACACCAAAAAGAAAAGAATGTAGTAAGATTCGAACAATCTTTGACTGTCGCAGCTGTTTTCGCGCGCGCTTCTTTTCTGCTCTTCGGTCAAGCCCTGAGCTTTGGCTGGATGCCCGTGCCCAGCGAGGGACTCAGCGTCGGCTCGTTGTCGCCGTCGTCGTTGCTGCTGCTGGCTCGCTTCCGCACGCTAGGGATTGCGACGGACGATCCGGGAGCGTCAACAACGACGTCAAGTCACAAACACCAAAGTGCGCAAGTCTTACGGGAGCTGGTAGGAATCCTTTGGTTTTGATCTCCCCACCTTCGTCAAGACAAAGTAAGCCGCCGGAGCAGGGATACCTATGGACGTTTGGATTTCAGGTGGACTGATTGTTGCGGTGTGATATTGTTTTTTTGCGTGGTGGTACTCGTCGGAATTGATTTGGATTGGGAATTATCAAGATGCCTCTGTAAGTATCAGGCGTTGAATTGAAGAGGCATCATTGAGGAAACGAGGAGACGGACGACTGAACTTTGGATCTTGTTCCTCCCGCTCAATAGCGCACCCAGGGCTCACTCCAAGACCTACAAGGTTCCCCGACGACCTTACGAGTCCGCTCGATTGGACGCCGAGCTCAAGGTAAGCCTTGTGCCGGCAAAGAAGGAAGAAGGAAATGAAGTGGCAGGATATTGGAACTGAGACGGAAACGTGTGTTTTGCTGCGTTTAGCTCGCTGGTGAATATGGTCTCCGAAACAAGCGAGAGATCTACAGGATTCAGTTGACCTTGTCCAAGGTGAGTCGAACAGAGGAAGGATGCGGGTTGGAGGGTTGACAAGCTCAACATGTGGTGGATGGTCTGAACAGATCCGACGAGCTGCCCGAGAATTGCTCAAGCTCGACGACAAGGACCCCAAGCGACTCTTCGAGGGTAACGCCTTGATCCGACGATTGGTCCGAATCGGTGTGTTGGACGACACCCGTATGCGACTCGATTACGTCTTGGCCTTGAAGACCGAAGATTTCATGGAGCGACGATTGCAGACCCAGGTCTTCAAGTCTGGATTGGCAAAGTCTGTTCACCACGCTCGTGTCTTGATCCGACAGAGGCACATCCGAGTCGGAAAGCAGATGGTCAACGTTCCTTCTTTCGTTGTCCGTCTCGACTCCCAGAAGGTGCGTGATGACGGATCGGTGGATGAGGGTGGACGGCAAGCTAATATTGTGTTCATTTCTCCTGCAGCACCTCGACTACGCACTCAACTCCCCCTTGGCTGGTGGTCGACCCGGTCGAGTAAAGAGGAAGCGAGCTGCCGCCGCCGCTGGTGGTGACGAGGAGGAGGCCGCCGCCGAGGAGACTGACGACGAATAAACATTTCGCTTCGACTTTTTCCAAAACGACTACCTTCGCAACCGAGCTCTTGATCCGTTATCGTGGAGATTAGGGACATGTTGATGAGAAGAGACGGGTGGACAGGACTCGACGACCATGGTTCATCGATAGGGGGGCTTTTTTAAAAGGCATGTCTGTCACATTTGACGATTGGTTGTACATTTTTTTACCATGGTGGAGTCTGTCTCTCGCATTTTCTTGCGTTGTGGATTCCTGATGAGACGATGATGATCACAAAACACTGCAAAGCTTTAGCGTGCCAGACAGGTACATCATATTATGGGGTGCAGGGATTCGTCACATCGGGGTTGAGAGCTGAGTTCGCGGCTTATACATCGTCCGTGTATACTGTGCACCTGACCGTACAAATACCGGTGGATACCACTGCCGTTGAACAAAGCTCCGGATCAGCATTGCAAGACAAAAGACAAGAAGTTTGGACTTTCTTTCGTCCCTTGAAGCCAAGAGGTGTGCTACCATGCTCGCCTCAATCGCCAAAGTCGCGGAACTCGCCTTGCCATCCATCTACCGATTCCACAGATCAAGAATGTACATGATTCCGTGGTGCAGTCACTTGGACTTGTAAGCAATTCAGACAAGTTCAAACCCATGTTTACCGACTTTCTGTTTGATCTCAGACATCCTTTTGCCTTCGCGCTCGGGTGGACTCGGCACTTGGCTCGAAGTGTCGATCCGATGATCCGATATGAGGGGTGATCTGCATATGCGCTGGCGTTCCGCTGGCATTGCTGATCTACTCACTCCCGCTGGATAGGAGTATGCCTTGTTGGCTTGTAGAGTACTGATGGTGAATATCACTGTGTTTATGACATATACGTCTTCATTCAGGATTTGACGACGAACAGGTCCCATCCGGCTTAGGCACCTATTCACCTGAACCGCCAACCGCGCCGTTATGTCTACGACGAATCAGTCAAGCGGTGTTCTTGCCTTTTCAAAGCTCAGTTATACAGTCAAGACAAAGGCCGATCCCAAAAGCCTAGTCGAGAGTGTGTCCTGGGACGTTCGTGGTGGCGAGATGATTGGTGAACAACACTCGTTCCCATTTTTGTACCCTCGCAGGAAGCGTTGACCTCAAATTGCACTCTCTAGCAATCATGGGACCTGCTGGAGCTGGTAAGTGATCATATCATATGCTTTCCTGTCCTTGCGTGCACTGCTCTGATGGCTCATTGATGATGCTGACGATGAGCAGGGAAATCGACGTTGTTGGACTTGATGAGCGGACGGAAAGATTATGACGCAGGAGGGGACATCGTCTTCCACGGCCATAGCTTAGCGAAGAAGGAATTCCGACTCCTCTCGTGAGTACGACCTTTGGCCGCTCCCAGTTAGCTTGTAATGAAGCGTTCTCATTCCGCTTGTGGTCCTAGTTCTTTTGTCGAACAAGAAGATGCACTCATTGGTACATTAACGGCTAGGGAGACATTGACCTATGCCCTACGCCTGGCGATGCCATACGAGAAGGCTGGCTTCTTGAAAGAGCGGGTAGAACAGGTGCTTGATATGTTGGGTTTGCAGTGTTGCTCTGATATGCAGATTGGGACGCCTCTGAAGCGCGGTTTGAGCGGTGGGCAGAAACGACGGGTGAGCATTGGTTGTTGTTTGGTGACTTATCCGTCAGTATCAAAGTTCTTCCTGAATGACCAGACCCCCTCGCTGATGGCTGGTATTTCTAAATAGTCGCATCCTCTATCTCGATGAACCGACCTCTGGCGTATGTAACAAAGTTTCCGAAACGGACGAATGGTGGCACATACCGAAACTGGGTTGCATTCGCTGATTGCCACTACGTCTTTAGCTCGACTCGGCAGCAGCACAAGAAGTCGTTACCTCTGTCGCGAAGCTAGCCAGAAAAGAAGGTATCATCGTGATTGCCAGCATTCATCAACCATCGTACGCGACTCTCAATGAGTTCACTTGCCTCGTACTTCTGTCCAAGGGAAAACTATGCTTCAAGGGAACAGTCGCAGAGTTGGAAACCTTTCTTTTGGAAATGGGCATTGAACACAGACCCTTTGTACGTTTGAACCGAATGATCGGGGCTTCCTGTTCTAATGCACAATGTTGCCGCTACAACAACAGGCTCCTCCGACGGATAGCGCAATGCAGCTCTTGAACACCGACTTCCAAGCAGAGTCGCGGGAAAATCATGAGCACATGGATGCCATTCAAGCCTTCAAAAGTCGCTTTGAACACTGGGAACATGCTTCCACTTCATTCGATACACCGCCAGTGGAGCTTGAGACTACGACTGCCGACCCGTTAAATCGGAAAGACTGTTTAGACAATGGACAGGACCGCGGTTTGAACAAAATATGGTTGCATACGGTGATTCTGGGACAACGCATGGCTTTAAACTATTCTAGGTGAGTCTCTTCCGCTGGGTTACCCTTATGAAATGATGACGACGATTCTCTTTCCTGGATCTGCAGAAATATCTTGGCTTATGGAATTCGTGCAGCGATGTACTACGCCGGTGAGCCAGCATCTCTTCCTAACTTTCTGTATTGCGTATTCATGCGGCTTTCGGGTAGGGATGGGTTTTATGCTGGCAACGATTTGGATTCATCTGGGAACGTCGGCAGATACGATAAACGACAGACTTTCCGTGCATTTCTACTCTGTCGCGTTCCTGGCCTTTAGTAAGTTGATCAATGTTTCCGTTGGCGTGTTCAGGTGAGATAGCTAACTCGTACTCTTTACCTTTACGAAACGTAAGTGTCTGTCGCTGGTATCCCAGGCTGTAAGTCCGTGCTCGACCGCACAGGATTCGTTTCGAATACACGTAGCGCAACAACTGAAGTCCTTGCTCGCTGGATCGGCCCGTAGTTCTCGAAGAACGCGCGAACTTTCGTAAAGAATCAGCGAACGGGTTATACTCGGCGCTTCCGTTCGTTCTCGCAAACTCGATAGTCACCATTCCCTTCTTGTTCATGTGTTCCGTTGTGTTCGTGCTGATCATGTACTGGGGAATCGTAAGTGGATGGCGCTTTGCCGGATCGAATCGATACTCATCTTTTTGGAGGATCAATGCGTTATTCTCAGGGTCTCCATCCCGGTAGCAGCGCTGTGTTTCGGTACATCGGATTCCTCTTTCTTTCGATCTATGTTGCGGAGAGCCAGGTCTTCTTGATTGCTGCGCTACTACCCATCTTCGTGGCAGCGCTTGCCGTCTCGGCGTTCATCAACGGATTTTGGATGAGCGTCGGTGGATACTTGTAAGTCCGCCTTTTTTGCGTGTCAATCGCAGCATATGATTATGTAGCTGATCTTGTCACGAAACGGGCTGGAAGTTTGCGTGCAGTAAACCTGCCAAGATTCTGGTACTATTCGTTCCATTGGTGAGTCCATTACATATCTCAATCATACGATCGCGTCTAATCCATCTTTGTTCTCCATCGTGTTGTGCTAGGATGGACTATCAAACCTACTCCTTTGAACTGTTGGCAAACTCGGATCTGCGAGGACTAGAATTCACATGCGACGTGTCCGGTTGTCTGTATCCTTCCACTATGGGGTCAACCAAAGTTTCGGGTCAAGATGTTTTGGATTCCTTGAATATCGGCGGAATTGATTACGGAACATATGGTCAGCGTGCAATGCCCTGTAAAAGGGTTCGAAATCGTTCTGAGAACTTTGTTGTCCGGCAATTGGGGTTTTTAGCGGGTATACTCATTGGCATAGGTGCTCTTTACAGAATCGCGTGAGTAACAGGTTCGATCGACAAGGTGTCGTTGTTTCTGCACTTGCCGCAGATGAACTGCTTACCTCTATCTGTTCTCTTTCTGCCCAGATTGTGGCTGATTCTGAAGTTTGGCATTAGATGTGTTGCGGATCTGGAACCAGATGGGAAGCTTCTACATCTTCCCCCTACTCCGTACATTCGTTGACTCATGACGGGAAGAAAGGCACGGACGGGTTCGCGCCTGAGTAGCCAGAAGACCGTCGAGATCATAATTGGCAACTTCTGCCGGTACAGAACTCTCTTGTATCCTTGTAGATAGAGATGATGTCATGCACGCTTGAGAGCTCATGTATACCATACATATAAAATTCACAGCATTGCTGCCTGTCAAGGCACTTCTTCATCCGTCCCCCGCCTTCCCTCTACATTCCCTTGACACACAACCAAGTTCTCGAGTCAGCATGCTTGGAATGATCAATAGGACTGATCGAGCGGTACGTGGATTGGCGAGTCGAAGGCGAGCATGGCGGATTCGAGAGCATACGCGGGCGAGGGAACAGTAGTATGTAAGTACGTGTGTAGAAGCCGAGGCTGTCTCGACAATCGAGACTGTTCACGGCGAAGTGGAAGAAGGCGAAGTTGCACGAGGGTGAATCTTCTGTTTATATAGTTCGCGTTGGAAAAGGACGTTGGGAGTGGGAGTGCACGCCACGCTATCTTGGATTTCGTCTCATAAGCTCGCCCGGGGCGTCTATCTAGGTCACGGAGCACCCGCGGTACTATTCCTTGCCTACCTCGAAGGTACCTACTCCGAAGTCTACCGGAACATTTCAGAAGACGTCGAAGGCATGCAACGATTCTTCAAGCAATTCTCCTTCCCTGGAGGCATCGGATCACTTGCAACACCCGAAACACCTGGTTCATTGCACGAAGGCGGTGAACTCGGTTACTCTCTCAGTCATGCCTTTGGTACGGTCTACGACCACCCGAACTTGATCGCTTTGACGATGATCGGTGATGGTGAGTCTGTAAGTAGGGCTTGATGCGACTTGATTGAGGATGTAGCTGATGACAGTGCATTTGACAGGAAACCGGCCCGCTTGCCACCAGTTGGCACGGAAACAAGTTCTTGAACCCCAGGGTGGACGGTGCTGTCCTGCCTGTCTTGCACTTGAGCGGGTGAGTGAGTTTGTCCTTCCATCAATTAGTCCACCGCTAACTTGCAGTCTCTACGTAGTTACAACATCAACAATTCTACTGTTCCGCTCGAACCTTGCACGAAGAACTCGAAGCACTTATATAACCGGATACGGCTGTTTGTCCTTACTTTGTGGAAGGTTCCGGTCTTGACAGCATGCGCCAAGGCATGGCTGCCGTGCCAGTCTCGAAAAGTGTGTCATGCAAATCTGAGCACACCAAACAAAGCAAGCACGGGACTCCGGTAATAAAGCATTCTGTCCTCGATGGCCCATGCTCGTCTTGCGATTTGTCAAAAGTTGGACCGGACCTCGAACGATTGATACTCATAACCTGGAAGGATACCGGCGATCTCATCAGGTCCCTCTTGCCAATGTCGCATCCAACAAGGCACACCTCAAGCTCATCGAGAAATGGATGCGTTCGTACAAGCCCGGAGAACTGTTTGACACGACCGGAAAACTTGTTCCGGAACTATGAAGCGTTGCGCTTGAAGGACACCGACGAATGCCTGTCAACCAGGTTGCAAATGGCGGAACGATCAGGAAACCCTTGAGGATGCCCGACTTCCAGGATTATGCGGTCGAGGTGGAACCCGGAGTCACGGAAGTCAGCTCGTTGTCCAACAACGTTGCAGTCTTCTTGCGAGATGTCATGGCTGCCAATCTGACCAAATTTAGGTTGTTTGGTCCAGGTGAGTTGCTTACAGTGCATAACATATATCAGCCCATGTTCTAACGATCTTTCCTCTAGATGAAACTGAAAGGTAGAGCTCGAAGGAAGGCAGGCTGGAAATCTGTACTCAATGCTAGCGCGTTATTGTTCCCTTACCTATCGGTATCTTCTCACAGCAACAAGGTAAGCTATTTGCCTACTGCTCCGTCTTGCACCAGAATCTTATCAGACCGTTCTTCTCTAGCTTCGCGAAATCTACAAAGCCGGGAAGAAGGTTTAGTTGGCGGAAGTGCTGCCTGAAGATGCGGATGCTGGAAAACTCGCGATGGAGGGGCGGGTGATGGAGATGCTTTCTGGTATGTCTTAGCGGTACTGATTAGCCATCTCTATCTCAGACTACGTGGTCAGGGATGGGTGCGGGTTATGTCCTCTCTGGCAAGTCGATAGAGCAAGGTCTCGGTGGAGGACGCGCATTAGTCGTCATAGATGCGCATGCAGGATGTAGGTTTTCTTCGATGAAGATCAAGTTGTATGTAGCTTTTATATGAATACAACGTATGCATGCAATTCAAAGACCATATGGTCATTTCGTTTCTTTATTCTGACTATCCCATCCGTTACCACCCGCTCAGTTCCCGCCCACCTGTCGTGTGATGCTGGTACAGACGACGTTTCTTTTCTTTCCAGTGGCCCAGAGTCTGGCGGTGTTGACATTGCCGTCTTGATCACAGATCCTGAATACTAGCTTGACCTGTCTCGAACAGGATGCTACGGCTGCAAAGTAAGCGTCCGCACATTCCAATATGAACATTTCGTTTTCAATCGGGGACGGGAACTTGGACAAGCAGGGGACATGGAATGTAAGGTTGGTGTGGACGGCGCGGGGGTTGATGGCGATCATGTCGGAGAGCTTTCGTCGAGCCAGATCAGCAAGAAGTTGTAGTATGAAGTTTTCAAATGCGGCTTACCATGTTGATCAACTTTTCCTTCTCGTCCCATTCCACGAAATCGCAGATCTCGAGCAACGTATTCTCCTCTGAGAAACTCAGCGCACCTCCAAACTGCGCGAGCAGAGCCACCGGCATGCCCACCTCAAATCCGACTCTAGAAACTCTCACGTTCTTCAAGCCATATGACTTGTTCGGGAAGAACTGTCGCGCGGCCTGATTCTCGTTCACCTCTTGCACCCTACCTGTCACGAAGACGTCCAATCTATCGCTTTTCTTCTGGACAGGCTCACATTGCAGAGATATGGCGGTGTGGTGGAAGTCGATAGGACGGTGAGGGGCGAGAATTCGGACCGTGAATATCGGATCTGGGGCCCACCTCCCTGTCACCGCGTCGTATCGATCCCAAGTTGCAAAAGATTTGAGCCGAGGATTGATTTCGTGTATCTCGCTGTAAATCCGCTGCTTGAGACTTCCGGTTTTCATGTTTGGTTTAACTATCACAAAGAGATGCCTACATGTGAGAAAAGGTAAGGGTCAGTAACCGTAGTGCAATTTGCAGTGAGTACATTGTATATCGGATCGGATGGTTACCTAATAGCTTTCATCTCCGGCGATTTCATTCCATGCCACCACTGCCATTTGTTCTGCTTCCCCTTGTGAAACCAGATCGACGTTTCGTAGCACTGTTCAATCAAGCAGTCGCGCACCTCCCTCCTAGCCAGGCACAGGTTGCGAAGCGACTTTTCAGCTCCCATCTCCTTTAAGAACTCGGCAACAACCGTTTTGAGTTCTACGGGCAGTGCTTGGAACGTAGCGGTGGAATCTGACAAAGTTCCTTGACGAGGAGTAGTAGCAGGAGGGATGCCAGCCGAGATGGTCGCAGGAGAGGGGGTGATCTTGGTGGTAGTCGGTGCAGCGGAAGAGGACGAGATGGTCGGGTTGGTGGAGAACGCCCCCGGAGGTTTGGAATCTCGTTCAAGGGTACTTTTCGAATTTTTTCGGGTTGCCGAACCCATTGTATTGGTTCCAACGAATGTAGTGTAGTGTAAACGAGCGTGAAGAGGCAAAAGCCAGGGGTATAATTGACAAAAGCACAGGAAACTAGTTAGGATATACAACAGATAGCAATTTAATCACATTCTTAACCTATACCCAGCCAGCTCCTATCAGCCAGCTTTTAGTCAACAAATCGCGCTACTCGCCCTTGGGCCAATTTTCCAGCCAGTTTTCCACTGTCATGGCGATCCCAAAGGACGGCACGCAAGGGTATCGCTCCGTACCCGGCGCTGATCATGGGAAAATAGATCTTTTTCAGGTGAACGCCCATCTCTTCTCCCTATCCCTGAGAAACGGTATCGGCAGTTCCGAGAGTGCCAAACGAGGCATTTGCAGTGCCAGGGTAGAAAGAACGGTCCCTACCACCTTGCTTGATATGTAGTCAGGGATGGTGGTTGCTATACTGGAATACTGGATGCTCGGAGATCTGGCCCCGCATATAATCGCCGTTCCCGCCGTTCCTGAATTTGAGGCTTGATAAGCTCTTCGATCAACGTTCCATTGCTCTTCCATCCTCTATCAGTTCTGCCATCACTTGTTCTTTTGTATTATTTTTGCGTATAAACGACACGACGAAAGGATCAAACGGCAGAAGGACCAGCCTTTGAAGATGCAGGATGCCCGATTTCCGAGATCTACGCCGGTCTTTCACGGAAAAGTCTGCAAGTTGTGAATTTTCCCTTCCTTCGTTCGGCAGCGAGGTAGCGAGTAGCTAATCAGAAACAGACTATTCTGCTCTAGCTCGTCGGAGGATATACAAAGCTATGCACAAGGTTGGCAAGAAGGAACGGATGGCGGTTGAGGTGAGGGAAGATGCGGATGGTTGGAACCTGGTGATGGAGGGTCGAGTGATGGAGATGCTTTTCGGTACGTGTCTCTTTTTCTGCATAGCTGCGGCCTGCCTCGTTTCGTACTGACTGGCCTGGGCCATTTTTAGTATAGACTACGCCGCCGAAGTTGGCTTGAGGGTTATGTCTTCTCTGGCACGTCGAACCACCGAAAGTATTTCACAATATGTCACTGACGACGAGAATGTCATTCAGGTTGACGACTTGACGTGATCGTTTCGACTCGTACGGTAAATAGTCCTTGTCGCAAAACACCAGCCTCCACGAACCTGATGCTCGCTCCTTTTTGTTGCAGGGCAATTCCACGCACACCATCTACTGCAAGGAATACATCCCGGAATCGACCTCGCAGCGATCGTTCAAGGTTCTTACACCGACAAGTGCGGCCACATTTTCCGCTTTGTCCTCCCGTTCTTCCTCGCCGCCTTTCTGCCGCTCGTTCGCTTCAACATCGCCAGTCACGACAACCATCATTCACGACGTCCTATGCACATACACACACAGCATTCCGCGGCATTTCGATTTTACACCTTGTTTCTCGCATTCGCCGCCGAATCCGTCGAGTGCGCCGAATGAGAAGATCATATGAAGAAGAAGGCTTCGATCCGGAGTTGACCCGTGATGGCCAGCGGCAGGGTGGATGGAGGATGAGTAGGATGACAGAATGGCAGACACCTTCGTCTGCTGGTTCACCGAGGAAGGGGATTAAAGGCGTATCAGCGGCTCGAGCGGTTGCGGAGGAAACGTTGCAACTTTATGGATCGGGAAAGAGTAGTTTGGGCAGCTTGAAACGTATGCAGGGGTACAGTCTAGATGCTGGTTGTGACACGACAGGTCGGGTAGTGGATGTAAGTCTTTGGTTACCATTGCGCAACGGGTTAAAACGGTCTGGGCTGATCTTGCCGGGGCTTGGGATTCAGCAGCGATTGACTAGGAATCAAGTCGTCTCACAGGAACGCGATTCGGCATAGACTGCCCAGTCGAGCACTTTGGACACGACTAATACGGACTCAAGAGGCACCAAACGAGCGTAGGGTACAGAACTGCTAGGCGTGACCATACCGAACTTCCAGTCCCGTGATAGCACTATCACATCGTCATCGTCATCGCCTTTCGTGATCGTTCCGCCGGTTCCGTCACTACCTACACTATTCCAGTCATCATCGCACCATGTAGACGAGTGCATCAACCATGGGAAAAGGGTCGTTTCATCCACGATCATGAACGACTTTGGCAAAGAGGTCTCCTCCTTCTCCTCCACCAAACGTATTTTCCCGGAACCACCCGCGCATTCGGCCGATTCGGGGGCAAGTGGCGGAGGCAACTCATCTTCTCGACGCAACACGACTTTTGCTGTCGCGTCGGATGGTTGTGACATAAGCAGGTTGGCGATTCGGAAGCCCAGCTCTGGTCCTAGCAGAATCTTTCAAAACTCAGGCTGTTCTAGCATGAGCAACCTTAGTCGACCGGGATCCTCACGCGCCGCCGTTTCGGGCTCGGGATCTCCTGCAAACAGTGTCGTGGACGAAGATGAAATGCTGGGCGACGAAGAAATGGCTGCGTCTTTCAAACGTTAGAAAGCGCGGCAGGCGTGGAGTGGGCCAGAAAGAGCGTAAAGTGAGGCATCCTTCAAGAAGGGGCAAGCTAGGTTTGCGATGCTGGCGTGGTTGAAGGTGCGTCTTCTTGCCCTGGTTTCCCTGTTATCCCTGGGCCTGCGCTGATGCGTTCAACTACATTTTGCCCTTTCCTACACCAACTCAGACTATTAAATCGCTCGAAGCACAATCCGGGTCGCAGACCAACACTCAGAAACTGAACAACAGCCTCAACAGATGGATCGTGTTGCCGAGTATCGAAGTATGGGCGACGCGACTTGCAGCACCAGAGTTCAGGCGCCAGTTTTTATATCTATACTGATGATTATATGCTGGTGGTCGAGTGACAGGCCCGCGTCCCTGAATGGCCGCCCTCACAACCCTGATTTTTTCCTTCGTCTGTTGCTGTTCCATTGCGCTTGTCGTTTCTTCGAGCGGTCTCTAGACTCTACCCGGCAACGTGCTGCAATTATGACTGACGTCGAGTAACCGATCCAGTCAGAGCGGTGTAGCTAGGGAACCCCCAGTTGTGAAGCGGGTTGATCTTTGAAATTCGAAAGGCTGCTCTTATGGAGGCACGGAGTTCGGCGTCAAATGCGGGATGATAGTCAAAGCGGCCCGCCGATTATTTTCCTTCATTCGGGCGCGACTAACCTTGTGGTTGCTTCCGATTCCGATACTCCGCTGACGAAAAGAGGTATATAATACGTGGGCTGTTGCTTCTTTCGCAAATTCAAGCGATCCGTTAGCAGAACTATCCACTGCAACGCCACTGTGACTCTAGATCGGCCTTCAAGCAAAACCGGCTTCATCAGCGCAACAACGATCTTCAACTTCACTTTTCAGTCCTTCTTCGCGGTTAGTTGTCATGGAACTCGTTCTGCAATACTGGCATTTCTGCGCCAAACCCACCTGCTCGTATGGCTTCTCTTCCGCAGCAATGCTCTTCCCAAAATCAAACGCCTGAATTGGCGTACGCGATGACAACTCGATCCTGGGTTTCATAGCTGGCGTCATTAGTCTCAAGAAATACGGACCCTTGTTGGGTCCAGTACCCCACATGGTCCTATTTCGAAAGAGATGCAACGCGGGTGCCGGGCTTGCTCGGATACTATATGTTGCGCTTGAACTGTTACTGTTCATAAATGAATGATAGCGATTGTTCAAGACAACATATATGTATCCGGCAATGACTCGAGCTGAGATCATACCGTCCGAGCGGATCAGGATAATGCCTGCGTCGCTAGTTGCCATCTTCTTTCGAATGTTGGGTTTGGGTGCTTATATTGCCTTGCGTTTCGCATGTCTGTTCGGATCGGATCAGATCTCCCGGCTAACAACATGCTCGAGTGGCAGAAAATGTAGGTGGAAGTCGTGCCCTGTTTGTCTCATTGGCTAACTTATCTGTCTTTCGCGCTGTAGCCCGAACGTCGACGACCGACTGAAGTGGTACCAGAATGCGGGAAAGCTGAAGCTCAACTTGTAAGCTCAATGCGATTAGTGTTTACGTATGTCTATCAGTAACTAGAGCATTTTCTCCGCAACAGTTTCTTGAGCGTCATCTTTGTCGGTATGATTCTGAATGGATGTAAGTGGAACTACTCTCTGGCACCAGGCACACGGAATCTCACCCCTCTGCTTCATCCACAGACGATGGATCAATTATCGCTGGACTTCAAGCACTTGACCCTTGGCACGAAGATCTCGGCTTTCCGACTGCCACTCAAATCGGTCTGCTCAACGCCTGCGGCAGCTTTTCTGGTATCGTCGCCGGTCCGCTTATCGCTTTTATCGACGAGCGATTTGGTAGAAGGTGGGGTATTCGATGTAAGTGCCCATGCTGGTCCTCATGCTTCGTTTGGTTCACTGACATATGAATGGTGGATCAGTCTATGGTTACATGATCTTGATCGGCTCTATCATTGGCTGCATAGCCGGTGTTGACGGCGTTGATGGATATGCCCGTAAGTCTACAATGCGTTCCCCAATGCAAGCGCTCTGAGCTAACACCATCTTCTCGCAGTGTTCGTTACGGGGCGGGTCATCATCGGTTTCGGTCTCGCCGCCTTCCTGATGACCTCCATGATCACCGTGCAAGAAATCAGTCACCCGCGTAGCCGAACTTTCGTCGCACAATCTTGGAACTCGTACTACATTATCGGTCTCACACTTGCGTCCTTCATCGTTCTGGGATGTAGCTACCTCTCTGGCTCCTGGTCATGGCGAATCCCTTACATCCTTCAGGTCCCGCTTGCGCTTTACGTCCTCATTGGCGTGCAGTTTATACCGGAAAGCCCTAGATGGTTGCAGTCCAAGGGTAGAGAGCAGGAAGCGTTCCAGTTTCTGGTCACGTACCACGGAAACGGCGACCCGAATGACGAGCTTGTGCTTTTCGAGTATGAGGAAATGAAGGAGACGTTGGCAGCCGAAAGAGAAGCCAAGGCCGAAAAATGGAGCACTATTCTTAGGACTCCTGGCAGTAGACACCGATTGGGTTTGGCCGCTTTAATGACCTTTTTGACGAACGTGAGTAGATGCACCTAGCGGTTCGCTTATAATGCTGACTGGATCGCGCTCTTTCTCGCCGCAGTTGTCTGGATCTTCCATCATCTATTGGTATTGTACGTTTGTTGCTCGCTCTGTTTTTGCGAAACTTCACTGATTTTTGCTATTGCTATGAACAGACACTGTTGTCTTTGAGCAAGTTGGTATCACCGGAGCCAGTACCCAAACCGGTATCGCTGCAGGCCTCAACGTATTCACTTGGTTCTGTCAAATCGGAGCGACATTCGCCAGCAAACGAATCGGCAGACGCACAATCATCTTGTGTGTGTGGCCCGTTCTGCTTCTTAGTTTGGGTGGACTTTGCGCCACAGCGTAAGTTTATCAATCTTCGGTGGTTTCTACGAATAGTTCTCTGATCCATAGACAAATCCATACAGAGGCGTATATGCTAACAGTGATTCGACAAACAAGTCGGCCGGTATCGCGACCGTTGCGCTTGTGTGGGTATACCTCGGAACTTTCAATCTGAGCAACCCTGTTCTCTATTCTTGTAAGTCCCCATTGACCTGCGGAAGACAACCCTCTTTTAGCTAATTCCAAGCCCTTCAGACCCGGCCGAAGTTCAGACTTACGCTATGCGTACCAAAGGATTGCTTGTTTGGAACACGCTCAGTCAGTGTATGGGAGCGTACGTGACTTGGGTCGATGCGATTGCCCTGGACAAGATCGGTGAGTCTCCTTCGGGTTCGTTATCGCCCAGATAGTCATCTAATTCTGGCATCGCCTGTCAGGTTACAAATACTATGGTGTCTATATGCCCTTGGTCGCCATTCAATGGGTTCTTGCATACAAGTGTAGGTCCTACCCAAATGTTCCTGCTGTTCCTGCCAAAGTTTCTCATTCGTTTCCCTCCCGTCTATTAGACATGCTCGAAGTCAAAGGCCTCACGCTCGAGGAGATCCACATGGTCTTCGACGGACCCGAGGCCCTTGTTCCTATTCTCAACCGCTCATCTGACCAAGAACACGGTGACGCATACAGGACAGCGGAGTACGACTCCAAGGTCTCTGATGACGTGAAATAGCCTGAAGCGGTCGTGCTTGGAAGCTGTGCTACTCTAGATGACCTCAACGGTCGACAACGTTAATGTTGATGATATCTCTGCTATCAATACGTAGCGTTTTTTATAAATATCAAACTATTATCGCATTCCATAGGCAGGATGCTGGATCAGCTTCTACTATAGCTGCTCGTGTATACAGTCACTTGGGTTAATCTCGCCGCCGGATAAGCAACGAGAAATCGAAGATCAAGCAGAGATGCTAACTTTACTGGCAATATCATGGTAGAAGGAGCTGCGAGCCTGCGATGGAGGAGCAGCTTGGCGTTACTGCGAGAATGCCGTATTGGACCGATTAACCGGCGGAGACCCCGCGGTGCATACGTCGCTCCAGTTTTGCAATCGCCTTGAGTTGCCATCACTATCGCCTTGCCATCACCCACGATATCGTTCTTGTCATCTGCTATAGCGATTTTTTCAGTAAATGATGATGCCCTCTTGTCTTCGCTCATCCATCGGGCTGACTCTCCCGAGACCTACGCAGAGGTGATCGAATGATCGCCCTGTGCCTGTCGATCCATCGGCGGCGGTTATCAGTCAATCTATTATACCTGTTCTTTTGCATCTTCACCGTCGCTTTTGCTCAAAATCGACAGCCCAATGCCGTCGGAGAGGTTGCGAGTGTTCGAGGAGTCAATCTAGGAGGATGGTTTGTTACGGAGCCTTGTGAGTGAATCAGTAACACAAAATCGAATCTCCCGTTGCTGATCATACGAACTTCAGGGATAACACCTTCGTTGTATAGTGTAGGAGGATCTGCAGACACACCCATAGATGAATGGAGCCTGTGCGCCACTTTAGGGAAGAAGAAGGCTTTCAATTCTTTGCAGGATCATTGGGGGTGAGTTTGACTTTGCTCATTGCGGGCGCAGCAACGTCGGACCCATAAATACCATCCCCGCCTTAGGTCGTTTTTCGATCGAGGCGACTTTGAGGATATTGCAGCAGCTGGATTGAATGCCGTTCGAATAGTAAGCGATACCCGCTACGTGTAATAGCTGTAATTTCCTGATTGTTTGATGCTTGTATTTCAGCCCGTCGGATACTGGAACATTATCGATATTCTGGATTTTGAGCCCTATGTCGGTGGAGCATATCCATATATCATCCGTGCCGTGTACTGGGCTGCCGAACTAGGAATTTCGGTCCTGCTTGATCTACATGGCTTGCCAGGATCGCAGAACGGGCAGGACAACAGCGGACTCAGCAATATCGTCTCCTTTCAGGCAAATCAGACCAACTTTGACCGTGCCGTTGCCGCTGTCCGCAATCTAACCGAAGAGTTCTCCAAGGAGATCTATAACGGCACAGTAACTAGTAGGCAGAAGCGACAGACACTATATTGCCATTTCACTGACTACTTCTGCTGTTCACAGCCATCGAACTTATGAACGAACCTCGAATCAGCGATGCAAACTTCACAATGTCGCAACTCAAGGCATACTATTCGGCAGCTGGACAGACTGTCCGACAGTATTCCAATGGCGCGATGCGTGTGCTAATGCATGACGCTTTCTGGGGTCCGGGATACTGGGCGGGCTTTGATCCGCTAAGCAACACCACCTCGACCAGTCCAGAATGGCTCGATATCGACCTACACAATTATTTCGCATTTGCGCCCAATAACAACCTTCCGCAAGAAGAAATTCTCGAAAAGATATGCAATACTTCACAGTACTTGCGTAACACTGCTTCGCTGTCGCCAGTCCTGGTAGGTGAATGGAGCTTGGAGACGGGTACTGCACCGAATGCAAGTCCTATCGGGCGTGCAGCGCAATCCCAAGCCAGGCGGACCTGGTTCCGAAAGCTGTTCGAGGCTCAGCTGTCCAGCTATTCAGCCTTTGGGTGGTATTTCTGGACATGGAAGACCGAGTGTACGTTACAGCAAAGAGATTGGGTGATTCTTAGCGGGGGCCTAATTACATTTACGACAGATGATATAAACACATGGAGCTATCGCCGTGGCATCGAGGACGGTTGGATCCCACCAAACATTAGCAACAGCTCCCAACTCATATTCCCAATCTTATCGAACGGCTGCATCGACATTTCATACAACTATTCTGCGCCGAAAGATCCACAACCGCAGTTCAGTGAAGCGTCACGGATCGCGCCTTTCATATTCGTTGCCGGACCAATAGTGCTAGCCGTCATACTACTATCGGTATTCAATGGACTTCTGCTCGTCTGAGCTCAGAATACACTATGTAAACTATCACATCAGGCGGCATGTATCCATTGTACCATAACGTGGCTTTAGTGGCGTGATGCAACACGCTCCGATCTGTGTTCTCGGGACTAACAATCATTAATGAGCATCATGCCAACAGTACAGCAGCAGTAGCTGCAACTACATCGTACGGCTACCTTGAGGACCGTTGGAAACCTGATGGATACGGACGACAAACGCGCATCGTACGCTTAGTCGCAGACCGATGATGATAACACACGCCGACTGCCAGCCCGCTACAACTAATTGAATACATCGGAAACACGAAAAGATAAGACCTGAAGAAAACGGTACGATCTCTACAATAAGTCCCTCTCAAACGCAGAATTTCGGGACCACTCTATACGCAAGGCCGCAGTGAATTACAGTAAGTCCCCATTACCCAGGAAAAGGTCTAGTGGGAACCTGTGAAGATTGTAACACAATTTCATCAGCTTGAAGAGAAGGCATATAACAAAACATACACTCATTGTTCCACTTACCAGTCTTGGCTTTGAAGAAGATTGTCCATTAACGCTTGATCGCGAAGAATGGCATCTCGATTCTGCTGCGCTTGGTCTTGCTGAGCCGGATTCTGCAGTTGCAGCAATGAAGGATGAGAATCGAAGAGATGGGCAGATCCTAGCGCAAGACTAACCAAAGTAAAATTGATATGCTGTACCAGATTTGCTGCATTGACAGGCTCGTCAAGGCCCATCGAAGCACTTGCTGAAATCCCAGGATTCGCTGAGCTGCTATCGCCCTCTTCAGGTCCTACACTTGGGCGACGAGAAGCATGCCTGGTTGCGCTGGGTGTGGCGATGCTGAGGAGGCGGGAGAAAAACTTGTGTTGATAATACGCAATATCCCTTCCGCGGCTGTGCCGTTTAAACTGGTCGGCAATTTCTTGTATGAGGCAGGTCACCTTGATCGCCATAGCTGCTTCGATATTGCTGAGATGCTGAATATCGGGAGGACCGGGATTAGCTAACCCACGACTCCTCAAGCAAAAGGGTTAACTCACGGTAACAAGAAATACGGCACTCCTCGCTGCCTTGATAGGCACGATATCCGGAGCGAAGGATAGCACATCGTGCGGAACGAGACTATTGATAATGTACTCCAAGATATTGATTGCTTCGTTTGCTGCTTCCATGACCAGCTGAGAATCCGACCTTGACTTCTGAAAACATCGTCGTTTGAACACGGCGATGTCAAACGAAACACAGACGCCGTAGAAGCCAACAATTACCCTGCTTGTAGGGTGAAGCTTCGCTGGTGCTGTTCGAAATGAATGGCATGTCAGGCACAAGGCTACGACATCGACTCCTGCACTCACGATGATCTCCTAACCACTTCTCCTTCCACGCGTCGAGATCATTCTGTATATTATGCAGAACCATGCGGTGCAGCTGATCGTCTTCGGCAGTTTTGGTGTGTGTCGACAAGTTAAGAAGAATGAATCCGATGGTAGCCGAGCATGCTTGCATCGCATCCGACTGGCAGACCACAGTTGGATGATCCAGTAACCATTTCTCTACTTCTTGAGAGGAACTGCTGGGAATCATTCGCGAGCGGGCTCCGTACGAGTGCTCCAACCTAAGTTACAAGAATCGACTCAGTAAAGATCGCCGGTCAAAAGCATTGAGGAGTCATTGAAACTTACGATCTGTCGAAGGCGGATAGCTGCCGCCAAGCTCTTTCCCTATCGATAATTTGCCGCGCTTCAAATTCATCTTGAGGCAACGGGCGATGCCCTGCTTTATCCAAGCCTAGATAATATCCGATTCGTATTGCCTGGCCCACCTTCAGCCAGGCTCCTCTATCAGTGCTCCCTACTCCGTCTTTCCATACACTCAAGATACTCAAAGCCTGGCACAGGGGCAGATTCACGTCTGCTCTACCAAAAGCTCGTCCAATCATGAAGTTTGCGCGAGCGAGGAGAAGAAGGTACCTTTCCGGCAGATATGCTTGCGACGCCGCACAACAGATAGCGGTCATAAGAATGGTAGATCGAGAGCGGACATACGCGATGGTGTGAAGGGAAGGATCGAGGAGACCGACGTATGTGTTGAGTTTATTGTGATACCTAGACACGAACAGCATATCAGATGGAACGTGATTTTTCGACAGAGCCCGGAGAGTGCACTCACTTATCGAAGAGGAACCTAACTTCATCTTCCGTCACCAGTCCAAGTGCTATAGGGCATTCTGTGCCTTGAAATCCTCCACGCTTCAGCATCTCCGATGTCCAATCCATCCCTTCCTTGTTCTCCTCCGCCTCCTCCCGATCACATCTCACGGCATCATATCTCCCAGCGGCTACCACCTCGCCGTTCGAGTCGTCTGGTGCGAACCCCGTTGAGACCATGTGTGTCTTCTCTGATAGAGTGTTGCGGGAAGGCGAGGAGATGCGACGGCGTTTGGGCGGACGAGACGATAACGTAAGGGAGTCCGAGATGTTGGCTTGCTGCAACCCAGACTCGTCTGTTGGACCGTGTACGATCATGGAAAGTGAAGGCGGTGGATGGTGATTGGCGAGGTTGGCAGACGTGCTGTTGTTTACGAGTTGACCATTTCGATATAGACTCCTGGATAAGGATGCCTCGCCGAATTCTCCGGGGGCTGCAGTATAATTTCTCTCGTACGCCAATCCCCCCGTTTCTCCTCTTGATCCTACATCCCTCAAAGTTGCCGAGTTGTAACGAAACGTGGATGTTGGCAGTCGATACACGTCATTCCCTCCCATCGGAAGTGGGTTACCGGACGCTGAAGACCTCATGTTTGACAGATCTGATACGAGGTCCATACCAGTAGCAGCTCGTGCTGGTGTAGAACTGTTGTTATCAAAGCGATGGTCAACGGGGGTCCGATGTTGTCCGTTGTTGCTGGTTGACGAGTGACTGTGCGATTCCGAAAGAGTGTTTAGCGTGATTACAGGTGACGATTCAGTACCGGCGCCGCTCATTCCGTAGTCCATTGTTCTCCTCGAGTAGTGCATTGCAAGTGACTGATCCTCGTCTTGTTTTCCCATCAGCTCATCACCTATCTCCGCACCAGAGTCCTGAATACTCGTTCTTGTTGCCGACATATCGTACTCTCCAGCTATACCAAGCCCAGTCGAAAGGTTACCATACGCATTCCACATGGCGGAAGAGGCGGATCTTGGATTCACTTGCGCGTTCTGGCCATACTTTGGCGCAAGAGACGGATCAAGAACAGCGGAAAAGGAAGAGTATGGATCGTTGGCATTACCGGGAAGGTTGTTTGCTGCAATGTTCGGGTTGACGACCGACGAGCTCGTTACTGCCGCTGGAGATTTGGATTCGCTTTGTCCATCTCCTGCTCTAGCGTAGGTGATTCCGCCGAACCTGGCATACCGGGTCGGTCTCCTCTTCGGCGTGTAAACACATCCCAGTCCGAGTCTAACGCATCTGGCGCATGGATCTTGCGGTCCGGAACTCGGAGTAGAAAGCAGACACTTTGCTTTGATGTCGCGGCATGACATGCACCTACATAGACAGGTAGATCGTCAGCTATCGTTGCGTGCGTGCAAGTCGGCCTACTCACGCGAGTTTTCGCTTCCCCGGCTTGCCCTTCGACTCGTGCTCGTCCTTGCCACTTCCCTCATCGTCCCCGGCTGGCTGCCTTTCCGGATCGCCACGAGCTGTGCGTTCGCTCTCGCTAAGCGGCATACGTACTGATTGTAGAATTATGCTGCAATTCCATACGACAGATACAACCACCCCGTACAACACAAAAGATGACCTGCTTCTTTCGTCTGAACGTCCGTACGAACGGCGATAATACAAGGGTCACGTGATTTTGGTAAGAGCGGTTGAGCCAGTGGCCAGTGGATCGTGCTAACTGCAGTAGCACTGCAGTCACATCGCCCACCGTATGATAGTCCAGTTGTTATGGAGTGTAGTCGAAGCTATTAAAGCGAACAGCTACCTACTTGCTAGCAGCAGGCGCAAAAGACCAAGCTAAGTTTCGGTTTCAAGTTCGATAATCAGGTGATTTAATATCGAGCAAAAAGGCAACTGGCAAACCGAATCCCAGTCAATATATCAAAATATGTATACTCTACTATATATTGTTTCTTGATGAGCTTGACAGGCACCTCATTCCGCTACCGGAGGCGGCTAAGGAAGTTTATGTCAAAGGACGCAGATGCAGCATGGAGCTTCAGTTCATTCAAGTGAAATCCCGTACGAGGGGGTTTAGGGTCACTGCGATCCGAAGCTACCTTTTCCGCTGGCTCATGGCTCAAGATACATAGACACGTTCGATTCTTAGCTTGTAGCGAGGGGGGGGGGGCGACGAATGTAGTCTCCATCGCAAGCTTTCCTATTGTAGCGTTTGGTGTTTATGTGCAGGTTGTATAGACAGCGTTTCATTGTTGACACGAAAAGGTAATCAAAAAAAGAATGGTGAGCCCCCGATCCAACTGTTTCTCAGCTTGGTGATCCAACACTCAAGCATCCGCTCGCCTCCGCTCCTTGGCCACCTCTCAGGTAAGGTTTCCACAAAGCGATCGCCATAAGAGCAATGCCGCGCGAGCCGCTCCACTTATCGTCCCAGAAAGGACTCTAAATGTTACTGCATGTAACCGAGTGGGGATACAAAGGACCATGGGCTCCTTTACGACTCACCCAAGGCGTTCTCCTTCCCATCCCAGGCCCTACCTCACTGCGGGATAAGTTCCCCCGTGGCATCTCAATCACTTCAGGGGTCGCCCTAGCCAATCCCAGAGCTTTCCAAAGCAAAACTCCGGGGACAGGTAGAATCGTAGAATCGAACGGGGAGCCGACGGCAAACCTGACCCGACTCAATTCTTCCCTGACAGCAGGCTAACAATTACACTGTGCAAGAGGTTGATGTCACGCGAGCCTTTCTTGCGACTATAGTATGTTATGCGATCGCAGCGTGTGAGTGCTATGCGAACCGGATTAGTCTGAGTTTCTGACCCTCGACTCGGTAGTCAAGTACGATGCCGCAAGCCGCTTTAGGAAACCCTACAACGTTCGACTTAATCTTCGCGCTGTATCGACCGCCCGCCTTTGCATCTTACGCAAGGAGGTCCATACTGACTTCTCTACCTATGAATGGAACGTGCAGACGAAAGCTGCGGCTTTCTCGGGGTGTCTGGACCGCGAAGTGGACTAGTAGCAGTGGGCGGAGACGCCATTACTTGCATACCTGAACGACGTGATGCAACGAATACGGAGACGGAGGAACAGTACGGAGAGGGGGTCTGCCGTGTATTCACGACGAGTTCTACCGCTCGCCAAGCACTGTGAGACTGAGAAGAGTTATCATTCAATTTCTTTTCTTTACATTTGTTCACTACGTTCCGATACTCGTTTGGTACAATGTGGATCTTACAGTCTCTACTTGAACAACTGTTGGTCCATCTAGTCACTGGCACCGATAACTGCCGCAGCCGGAGCAGCCTGTGCGTTCTTGCCGATCTTGTTGCTAACAGTCTCTTTGATGCTCGAATCAGCCTTGCCACCGGGAGAACCGAAAGGCCACTTGAAATCCCGCAAGTCCGGAACATCGATACCATTCTTGAAAGCATAGTTGGACGCGGCGATCTGCTCATTGAGGAGCTTCTCTCGAACCATGCTGGCCTTGTTTCGGAGATTGGGCATTCGGTCGATGGCTTCCATGGCGAGACTGAATCGGTCCGTACCGTTTCGAATGGCGAGCTCGAGAGGGGTGTCGATGTTACCCTTCTCGTTGTAACCTCGCACATGGATGTTGGCGGCACCCTTGCGCTTGTAGGTCAAGCGGTGAACCAAGAAGGGGTACGAGTGGAAGTTGAAGATGACGGGTTTGTCGGCAGTGAAAAGCGAGTCGAACTCGCGGTCGGTCAGACCATGGGGATGATGTTCGTGACTCGTTAACTTGAACAAATCAACAACGTTGACGAATCGGATCTTGAGGTCAGGAAGGTATTTTCGTAACAAGGCGTTGGCGGCAAGGGCTTCCTTGGTAACGACATCACCACAGGCAGCGATGACAACGTCAGGCTCCTCGTCTGCGTTGGTACTGGCCCATTCCCAGATACCAACACCCTTGGAGCAATGCGCAATCGCAGAGTCCATGTCGAGGTACTGCAAATGGGGTTGCTTGTCGGCTACGATGACGTTGACGTAGTTGGTGCTCTTCAAGCAGTGATTCATGACCTGTAGTGTGGACAAGGCAAAGTATAGACAGGTAAGCCAATGAATCGCAATGAAAGACGCAAGCGACTTACCGAGCTCAAGCAGTTTGCGTCGGGAGGCAGGTAGATCCTGGTGACATCCTTCGATTTGTTGGCCACGACATCCAGGAAACCGGGATCCTGGTGGGTGAAACCGTTATGGTCTTGTCGCCAGACAGTGGCGGTCAAGAGAATGTTGAGGGACGCGATCGGCGCCCTCCATCCGATTCTCGAGGATACCTCGAGCCATCTATGGGAGTGCGGGACAGTCAGATAACGAGTAGGCGTTATTGCGCCATTGCTTCATACTCACTTGGCGTGTTGGCCGACCATCGAATCGATGATGTGGATGAAAGGTTCTGGACAGAAAGGTTGAACATCAGGTCCTCCAGATGTGTCTACGGTGGCACACTCTACTTACCGTACGAGTTGAGCAAACCATGTCGGCCTATGAAACATCCTCGCTGTCAGTATAGAAGATCGTCGTCGAAGAGTTTGGGTGCTTAGACATACCAGACAGGATATAACCCTCCAACCATCCTTCCACGGTGTGTTCTGAGATAAAGATGTTAAGTCAGTACTGCTGGAGCCACTTCTGTGTAACGAGAGATACCTACCGGAAAGCATCTCCATCACTCGACCTTCCATTGCCAGGTTACCGGCGTCCGCGTCTTCTGGTAGCATATCCGCCATCCAGACCTTTTTTCCGGCCTTGTAGACTTCCCCGAGCTAGAGCAAAACGGTCTGATTAACCACTCGCTGCCAAACGCAGGAGTAGGTGAACAACTTACCTTGTTACTATGTTAAAGGATGGGCGGGGATAAGAACGTGTCAGTGATGAGTACACATTTCTGGCCTTATATGAAAATTACCTTTCAGTTTCGTCTACAAGCAGGGGAACGGTCGTCAGGACATGGGTCAAGATATGATATACACTGAAAGCAACTCACCTGGACCAAACAACCTAAAGTTGGTTTGATTCGCGGCAATAACATCTCGCAAAAAGACAGCGATGTTGGACAAGGAGCTGACTTCCGTGACTCCGGGTTCTACATCGACAGCATAATCTTGGAAGTCAGGCAACCTCAAAGGTTTCCTGATCGTTCCGCCGTTTGTAACTTGGTTGGCAGACATTCTTCGATGACCTTCTGGCGCAAGGTTTCGTAGTTCCGGGACGAGTTTTCCATTCTCATCGAACAATTCCTCGGGCTTGTAAGAACGCATCCATTTCTCGAGGAGCTTGAGGTGCTCCTTGCTCGTGGCGACGTCGGCAAGAGGCACTTGATGCGAGCGCCAGTATCCTTCAAGGTTGTGGGTATCGACATGTCGAGGTCCAGTCCAGCCCTTAGGCGATCGCAAAACGATCATGGGCCATCGAGGTCGGAAGGCTTTTCCGGAGTCCCGTGCTTGCTTCTGGTATCCTCGGATCTCGTTGACACACTTTTCGAGAGTGGCGGCCATGGCTTGATGCATGCTGTCGAGGTCGGAACCTTCGACAAAGTAAGGAGTCCAACCGTACCCGATCATGAGTGCTTCGAGTTCTTCGTGCGAGATTCGAGCGAGAACGGTAGGATTGTTGATCTTGTAACTGCGAGCATGCCAAAAGTTAGCGAGGAATGAGACCATGAGTTAGAAAAAAGACTTACCCGTTCAAGTGCAAGACAGGAAGGACAGCGCCGTCCACCTTGGGGTTCAAGAACTTGTTTCCGTGCCAACTGGTGGCAAGCGGGCCGGTTTCCTGTCAAGTGCACTGTCATCAGCTACATCCTCAATCAGGTCGCATCAAGCCCTACTTACAGATTCGCCATCACCGATCATCGTCAAAGCGATCAAGTTCGGGTGGTCGTAGACCGTTCCAAAGGCATGACTGAGAGAGTAACCGAGTTCACCACCTTCGTGCAATGAACCAGGTGTTTCGGGAGTGGCGTGTGATCCGATGCCTCCAGGGAAGGAGAACTGCTTGAAGAATCGTTGCATGCCTTCGACGTCTTCTGAAATGTTCGGGTAGACTTCGGAGTAGGTACCTTCGAGGTAGGCATGAGATAGCACGGCGGGTGCTCCGTGACCTAGATAGACGACAGAACGGTCAGGAATGAATGGCATTGCCGAAGATGCCATTACGTACCAGGACCAGAGATGAAAAAGGCATCCAAGTCGTACTTCTTGATCAATCGGTTAAAGTGCAGGTAGGTAAAGACTTGACCGGAATCACTTCCCCAATGACCGAGGAGTCGACTCTTGAGGTGGTCCAGTTGAAGAGGTTCCTTCAACAACGGGTTCTGCTTGAGGTAGATCATACCCAGACACAAGTAGAGACATGCTGACATGTACTGGTTGTAGAGCTTGAGCTCGTCGTCGGATAGGGGTTTGGCATCCTTGAAGCTCGATCGAGCTGGACCGAAGGGTGTAAGAGATTGTTCCGACTTGTCAGGCATGATTGGAGGTTATACTGCTTGTCAGGGTGATAAAGGACTATCTGGTCGAATCGAATGTTCTGGCGAGGATCCGGGTGGTGTGATGTATATATACAGGCCATGCTGAGGCAGATATGCTTATTACATGCCTGGAAAATGACGAATGAACTTTCCATGGCTGTCAGCACAGCAAAGGAGCTAGCAAAGGACGGGGCACAATGCAGTTATTGGTTTCATGCTTCTCTCCCTATTCTGCGCGATAGATAGCCTTTTCCGTTTCATACCGCACTTTTGACATGACGTGAGCACCCGATATGCGACCACAGGCACTCGATAATAAATGGCATTGCAGCAATATCTCAGCCATGCCAAGCTTATTTAGGCCATTTCGCTACTTGGAGTCGTTTGATAGTCTATTGCAAGTTCAGCGTCGCGCTACCCAATGCAATTGCTTGGAGCTGATCGAGCATTATGTGCATGCTGCAACCTGTTGCTATGGTGAATGATGAATGTTTAGCACTACCTGTCAGCCACTCTGCCCTCTGCCGACATCCGCACTAAGCCTAAAACCTTGAATATTTCATCATTTAAAACGGGGCTGCCAAACTATTTATTAGCTTTTCCGCAGAGAAGGGTGTCCAAGGCTCCTCACTCTCGGGCTCACACGTTCTTCCGAGCTTCCAGCTGGGCTTCCGGCCTAGATCGTTGCTGACAGAGTCCCGTTTGGTCGCGATCAGCTACTCACCGGCGGCCACATCCTTTCCCGCTTTCGTTGACGTCGTCTTCCTTGTGACATACGGAATCTGTACGTCAAAAATAATTGTCGTCGCCTCCCTCTGGTAGCTCACCAAATTAGCTCACCTGGCTAGGTCAAGTATCCAGCCGGGTAGCCATCACTTCCGGATCCCGGACTTGGCTTCCGATATCTTTCCGTACTGAATGCGTCGAGATGGGAACGCTGATGATAGTTCTTGGGATTGCTTGACGAGCTCTTGACAACGCGTTATAGATAGCGATATCATACCAATCTCAAAATATCTCCATAACGTTACCTGCACAATGAAGATGGATACAACGTGTAACTCCCAGCAAGCAAATCAAAACAGGGTCTGAAACCTACTCGCTCGACTACCGTGTCTTGCGCTTGGCTGACCCTGTTGTCTTAGCCCCGGTCTTCTCTTCGTCTTTCTTGAACAACCTTTCCTGCAGGCATTGAAACTCTTCCTCCGTCTGCCGAAAATAGGAAAGAGCATTAGCAGACCAGACAACGCTGCCCAAATCGGTAAGAGTTACTTACCGGCATACCGTCTTCCAACATCCCATTTTGCATATCTTGATCGTTCTTGCTACCCTTCTTCCCTTTCTTACCAGAAGAAGTAGCTTTCGTCTTTGAACCCTTGCCCGCTTTCGTCTTTCCACTAAATTCCAGCACCTCGTCATCCTCTGCATCACCACCTCCATACTTTGCTAGTAAGGCATCAAAAGCTGATGCACGAGATGATTGTCGTTTGGCGATTAATGATGCTAGACCCGACACGTCGTCCTCTTCACCATTGTCTTGATCGTTTGGGGAGTTTGCAGTTGATTTTCGTTTTGTCCCTCGTTTTCCATCCTCCCTCGCTGAGGCAGACCCCTGCTTCTCCGTCTTTTTCCCACTCCCGTAAAACTCATCCCATACACCCAACTCCCTAGCTGCTGCCTCTGCTTCTTTCTCCTCTTTCTTTGCCTTTTTCGCCCGTTCTTTCTTTGCCTTTTGGTCTTTGCTGCTTTTCTCCCAGTCCGGCTCGGGCTCGAGGATGCCCTCTTTTATAGCAGTATTGATGAGGTCAATAAAACGCGGTTCATCCGAAGACGTGCTGTGTGGTATATGTGACATGATGTGCGGCAGAGATCCGTGGCTTTCGGTGTATGCACCATGTAAATCGGAAATCTCCTCTTCTGAACCTGTAGAAAGATATATCAGTTAGTCAACAGAGTTTTGTGCCTATCGTGAGAGATAGATCTTGCCTTGATATCGCTTCTTATCTTCGTCCAACATTTTCCGATCGACCTTCTGATACATGGCGGAAAAGTATGCTTCCCACGATCCCATTGCAGAGGCGTCGTCAAACATGGTCCCACTCGATTCGGTAGTACGTCCCGTCGTGTCATAACTAGGGAAGCAAACCGGATGAAAACAATAAGATGGGCTGCTATATGTGAGACCACGGAGCAATATCGACTTACCGCTTCCTCCGTGTATCATTCGACAGAACTGCAAAGGCAAACCCAACTTTCTGGAACTGCTTTCCCATCACCTTCCTCTCTTCCTCCGACTTTGACGCATGCTTATCCGGATGGCATTTCAGTGCTGCACGCCTATACGCAGAGCGGATATCTGATGCGCTGATGGAAGTGAGATGTGTTGCGATATCTTGTTTCGTTGCTCCTGAAGGTGGAGAGGGGAGGGAAAGGGCGGTATACAGAGCGTATGGAGATTCGAGCTCGGTTTCGGTGAAGAACTGGTAGATGGGGTCGGTTTCTTCGTCCATTTTGGGTATGATGCTCGGAATCAGTGATCAATGCTTTCAAGCGGTGGATAGCTGGGTAGTGGGGTCGAAGATGTAGGGGGAGCCAAGCCAGAATATAAGGGATGCTTGAATGCTCAAAAGCTCTCAAGCGAATCTGAAGCGCGACGCGTTTCATTTAGCCCGGCGGCCGATACGTCAGACGATTTTGCGGTCGAGGCCAGGCCTGAGGTCTCGAGGAGGAGACAAGCTAACAGAAACTCCTCACCTTCATACTTATAGAGCAACTCCTGTAATTCCCATGCTTCACTCACAGCAACCTCTACAGCATGTCATTATCCTCAATCCTCAATAATACACAGACTCCGCATCAGCCGTTGCTGGTGCTGTGCGATACAGCAACGCTTCCCGGTCAACCAGTGTTGAAGGACTTGGTGAGGAGGAATCTCTCCGAGTGAGTACTTTTCGCCTTCTACGCTTTGAAGCCTCAACACGTGCTAAGCCATCTGAATAAATTCCGTCCCTCCTTTCTAGTAACGTGCCCATTGCATTCATCTCGGTGCTGCACCCACCTTCTGCTTACGGTCTGAACAGCTCGAGCGCGGATCACTCAAACGTTAGGGTCTTGGATCTCACGGATGATGTCGAGGTATTCTATGCCGATGATACCGATGGAAAAGGGAGCCTGGGACGTGTACAAACTTGGATAGAAGAGTCTAGTAAGTTACGTTTCGTACAGGCTCGTGCAAACGGCTTTTGCTGACAGGTATTCATTATTGAAATGCGATAGTCAACAGCCTCGGACGAGGTGTTCAGGTGTATATCGATGGGCTCGACATCTTGGCAGAAGACTATGACTCTTCCTCTGTGGCATTGAAGATTGTCAAGAAAACTTTGCAGCTCATACGCGGTCTGAAAGGTAAGCACGAACTCACACAAACATCCCAATGTTTCCTCGCTTTAACTTTTCGCTTTCCCGTACAGCACCCTCGCGCTTGGTGTTGCTTCTACCGGCCCATTCCTCATTATTGGATCACCTAGTCACGCCAAGCATATCCCTCAGCTCAACAATCACCCTTCTTTCCCTACACCCGCCAGCTCTTCTGCGACATCTCTCAAACACCTATCTCGTCCCACCGCCTCCATCAGGCTCACTAGATTCCTCTTCCGACCCCGCAGGCCTACGATTCTGGAGCATATTGAATGCTTCTGATGGTCTGGGAACTGCAGGATGGAGTGGAGGGCAGGCAGGCGATCTTAAAGGCAAGGGCAAGGCGAAAGCTGAAGGGTTGAAATTTGCGCTTTCAGCAGAGGAGCTGGGAGAGGACAAGTCTGGTCTGACGATAGAAATAGGAGACTGGGCAGGATTTGGTACTGGAATTACGAAGTCAGAGATGGACGCTACGGCTTCAAACGCCGGTTCTACGAGCTCAGCAGGCGAAGGAGGGGTCATTGTCCAGATCTTGGTTAGAAAACAACAAGGCGGAGCAAACAAGGGCATGTCAAGGACACTGGAAGCGTTGCGACCGCTTCGCTCGGCTTCTGTCCCATGGTCACTTGATTCATGCCCATGGTACGAGTTGTCGGGTATGGAGGACGTTGGAAAAGCATTCGGAAAGACAGGGAAGGCTGTGGAGCCTGAACAAGGGGATCGAGTGGAGCAGTCGAATCAGGAGGTACGTCTTCGTTTAAGCATGTGTTCATTCATTGTCGCCGTACTGATGCTCTAGTCCGGTAGCAACATCATCCTTCTCAGCAGCATATACCGTTCAACCTCTCCCTTACGCCTGCGCAACAAGCTTCACGCGCTCAAGTTCCGATTCCGTATGCGCATGAAGGTGAGTTTCAAACTATACCATTCGTGGATCATCAAGCGCTCATTCAGTGCTATTGTACAGGTGATGATGCACCGTCTCAACAGCGGTACGATACGGTTCCGACGGGAGGGATCATCTTCGAGCCAGGATCCGAGGATGATATGGATGACGATGATCCCGACGAGGATCTGGACTTTTAGGCGCTGTAATGCTCACGATGTTATAGGGCACAAACATTGATAGACGAGATATTGACATCAATCATATAGGTGGCGCCATATCTAGGCCTGCAAGGTCCTGCAAGATCTCTAATCTTGTGGCGGAGTAGCTGGCGGAGTGGCGATGCTAAGCGCGCGACGAGATGGCAAGAAACAAGAAAGCGCTGGAGAGGGAGTTGCACGGGACGCACCTGTTCCTCCCTTCCCCCGGCCCATCAACTGCGTCATAGGTGATCCATCGCTATCATCCTATTCCATCTGTAGCACTTTACCTCGCTCTCATCTTATCAACAGCAGCGTTATTTCGCATTCCTCATAGTTTCCTCTCAACTCGTTCACTTTACAAGCAAATACGCCCATTATGGCTGATAATCAAGAAGGTGAGTTCACTTTACGCGCCGGTCACCTTTTTGTTCAGCGATGGCTCCGGCAAAGGTAGAGGCAGAGTCGGCTTCGCTTAGCGGATCACGACAGGTGACCCCCTTTTGGACCAACATCGACTTGTCACCAGACTCTATTACGACCGCTCCGACATCCGGTGGTATCAATCGACCTCAGGAAAGGTCATACAATGCAGATCACTTGCGCGCCGGTCTACAAATCCACTATCGCCTGCACAGCCCTTTGTCACTTCCGTCTACTCAGAACCGATCTCTGCCAGATCAATCGTCATTCCGTAGTCGCCGACGTTACCACCATCCAGGTTCTGTCAGCCTACAAACCCATCAATCATGGGTATTTTCAAAAACAAGAGAGCCGCCTCCCTACCGGTACCAGCCGCCTCTGCCTGCACCGCTTCCACTGATGGCAACAGCCCGTCCGGAGCTCAGTTTACTGACTCATCTTTGACCTCTTCTCCTCCGTCTGCTTGTCTTCGTCTGCCATCACCTACCGATAAATCTCGTGCCGGTTCGGCGACGCTAGGTACCGATGTCGTTCCTACGGAACAGAAGGCCGGATGGACCAGCTTCATCAAGGTGCGTTTGAATCGCCTTGCCTACGCAGAGTACTGTCGCTCGTATCTTACCGCTCTCTGTATCGTATTGCTTAGTCTCTCGCTTCGATGACTGGTGATCTCTCGTCAATGACCGCGCCACCATTCATCCTCTCGCCCACCTCGCTCACCGAATTCCCAGCGTACTGGTGCGAACGACCTGAATTGTTCGCGGACATTGCTACCGGACGTACAGAGCAGGATAGGGCTGAGAAAGTGTTGAGGTGGTTCATCTGCACGTTGAAGGGACAGTACACTGTAAGTTTTGTCATCATTTCACGTCCATTGCGTCATTTTGGATACTTTAATGGCGAAAATCAGGATGGAGGTCGTACTGTTTTTCGAGACCTCGCTTGACGGGAACCATGCCCCCGAAACATATGTCATTGACTGACTTGACGTTGACCGTTATTTCGGATAGACCCGAAATGAAAAGATGGGTTCCGAGAAGAAGCCTTTGAACCCAGTCTTGGGAGAGTATGTGCAGGGCTCTTCATTTCCCTTCGAACAACATTTACTGACTTTTTTTTCGTTTCGGCGGTCTGTAGGGAATTCTTCGGTGTTTGGCCTGATGTAGGATTCGGCGAGACCACTCTGAGCGTGGAGCAGGTCTCCCACCACCCTCCTATCGTAAGTCCCTCTGCTTTCTTTTTGTCTTCCCTTTTCTAACTTTATGTATCTATCACAGACCGCATAGTCAGTCAAATTTTAAGTTGCAGCAAAAATGAGCGTTGGCTGATGAAGTTTTTCGTCGTATAGCTTCATTCAGAACAAGAGAGCGGGTGTTACCCTGCAAGGACATTCTGGTCAGAAGACCAGCTTCTCCGGAGGTTCCATTAACGGTAAGTCCTGATGTGGCCTCGAGCACTTTCGCTTTGTTTCTGACGCTTGGATTATGTCGTTACATCCAGTGAAACAGAATGGACACGCCATCTTGACCGTTGCTGTTCCGGGTGGAAGAAAAGAGACGTTCTTGATTACCTTGCGTGCGTCCCTTCGTCTGGTCCACAGTTCCGAGTCTTCTAATGACGTCCATTTCGCGTTTCTTCAGCCAAGCTTCAAATTCAGGGTCTCGTTTGGGGATCTCCTTACATCGAGTTGGCCGACTCGACCGCGATCGTCAGCGACACTGGCTTTGTCGCCAACATCGACTACAAGGGGAAGGGATGGGTTTCTGGTAAAGCCCATTCATACAAGGCCACACTCGCCCACAACGGCAAGACTGTCCGATCGTACGAAGGAACTTGGACCGGTATTGGCAAGGTTACCAAGTCGGATGAAATCTTCACCGACGCTACTGTTCCCAAGACTGAGGTTAGCGTGAAGCCTATTGAGGAGCAGAATGAGTGGGAGAGCCGAAGGTTATGGCGGGCAACTGCGCAGGGTATCCGATCCGGCGACTATGATGCCGCCTCCAGGGATAAGTCTCGAATTGAGGCAAGTATCTTTTGCATTTTGCTACAAGGAGATGCCCATGTAGCTAACATTTCTGGCTTGGATACAGAACGAGCAACGACAGATGCGAAAGGATGAAGCTTCCAATGGAAGCCAGTGGCAACTCAAGCTCTTCCAATACGTCGAAAGCGATCCTGTTTACAAGCAGTTGGCGTCTCACGTAAAGGGTATTCCGAGTGAGGAAGACGCCTACATCTTCCGGGGAAACGCATAAACGTCGCTTTGTTCAACAAAGGTCTAGCACAACAAGGTGTGACTGGGTTCATCTTTAGAGAAGGCAGATTCCGTGCGACGTGTGGTTCATGCATACCCGTTCCGCCACAGTTTTGGAAGTAGTATAAGGCGATGTCTCGCTGCGTTTTTTGCCAGTTGTGTCGACGCCCTATCCTCTATACGTATCTTTATTTTGTATATATAACATGAACACATGGAATCAAAATATCAGGTGGATCGTTGAGGGGAGACAGGAGTCTCGTCCTCACGGCCAGCATGAACACTGGGGCTTGTCAAACGATGGCAAGGTTATGTCGCAGGCGAGTTCACCATCTTGACAATTCTTTCTGTTATACCTGCAGACAGGACGGGAGGCATCGACGTCGTCTGCGAAATCGCCCAGAACGTTACTGATGGTGGACTTGGTCCAAGGTATTTTTGCCGACCACATCTGGTGATTTGCTGAATATCCTAGAAATACAACAGTCCTGCCGGTCCTGAATCGCTTCTTCTATCATGCTTCAATGAGCTGACGAATAGCATCCTCTACGTTCCCCGATGCCGCTCGTAGTGCTTCCGTTGCTTCGGCCTGCGATATCGGGAATTCATCCATCTATATACCGCAAGAAGGATCTCATGAGTAGCTCCTCTACGCGAAATACACTCAGGAAGGACTTACCAGACGTTTGACATCGTCCTGGTTCACAGGCTTTTCACGCTCTTCCGCTCCTTTTACGGCTGCCTGTTTGCTTGCCTGTTCTTTCCTAATTCGGCGCTCCTCGATGGCCAACACGTGTAGTTCGAGCTTATGTTTTAAATACGATCCTCCGTCGAGAAACTAAGGTAGCGAGTGGGAGAGAATGCGTAACTATGAGTCGGTTGCGAGGTAACGATGAAGTTGAGAGTAAAACTCACGTCTACAATGACTTCTCCTACTGGTTTTCGTCCTATCGCTGCCATGTTTTCAGATTATCTTCTTGCTGACTAGCCGGAACTGATGTCTGGATTGCTGATATGTGCAGGTTGTGCGTGCATCTGCTTGAGGAGTCGTCGTGCATGTAAAGTTGAAAGGATGGAAAGAAAGAAACAGACGTCTACCGTGGGACGTTCGATCGCATCGTCGGATGCACCCGGAGGAAGCGTCGCCCATGACTTCATGACTTCAGGTTCATCCACCAGACAGAGTAGCTATCCAGACCTTATGCATGTTTGTCCTAGTGTTGTGGGTTGAGGCAGCCTCCCTGTATTGCCTGTCTCGACCTATCCTTCCAGGCAGTCCGACCACCAACAGCATCGAGGATTCCCGACGTATTTCTGTCATAACCCGAGCTTGGAGCTCATCGCACGATTTTCACTTGCGAGTCAAAAAGAAGTAGCCTTGAATATTTACAGATGTCATGTGAGTGATCAGTTGGATGGAGCCACATCAGCGCTGTTGTATGCTAAGATACTTGACCCTTTCAGCTGGCTCGCAGTACAAGGCGGCAAATATTGCGCCACTGATCAAGTCACCGTCATTATGGCTACCTAAACCTGTAGGGACACCGAAACCAGAGCCGTCGGCCGACAGATGCTGACCCATCGACTGAAGGTTGAGTTCCCAATGGATGTCCATCCTCTGCCCGACGACATCTCTGCATACGTGAGTGTTAATCATTTCGCCGTTCGACCAGGAATACATCTGACCTATTATCTGTATCCTATATGGCGCGCCGTTACTCGAATTCAGTTTGTCTACCCTTTTACGCTCGAACCGCATATCCTTTCACAGCAACCGCCTATACACGAGAAGATTAGGGCTCTGAGAAATGAACATGCGAGGTTGTTAGATGCCAAGGCACGAGAGGAAGAGGAGAAACGGTAAGCTCTCGGTTTCCTGTTGAGCGGTCAGCGCCTCAAATCGAGATTGCAGCTGACATCGGCATATGCAAATCGATGGAACAGAAGAGAAGCTTTGAATAGGATAGCGCCAGGCTATAATCCATCAACATCTTTGCTCGTACCCCAACCACGCTCGACTACAGCGAATGCATCAAATCTGCAAGGGTCGTCAAGTGTTAGTACGTTGCAGGCGATGCAGGAGAATTCAAAGGCTCCTGAAGACGAGTTCTTGTCGCTCAAACTATAACGAACCAGGGAAGCAGGCTGCTCGTCACTCGACAAGAAAATGAAGCCCCGAGAAAGAATGTCGACCAACCAGGCAAAGTGGATAAAGTTGTATCTTTAAGCGCATCATCGAAACAAGGGTTGTATATTTGATCCGCATCACACCGTACCATCTGAGGATCTGTCAGCATTTACGATTTATCGATTTGCAAAGCCACAGCACATCTACAGCCTCAGAGACGCTTCTGAGGCGTATCCTGGTGTTACAAGCACGGGGAGGTCTAGGGACACAGTATCGGCAAAAGAGCGACAGAGGATTGTGGTGGCTTCTCGACAGATTTTATATTCGCCGCAGTGTGTTCTCCATCAAACCGTCAGCATCGCGTCAAGGTCATGAGCCGACGGCGGGGGAGACAACTGCAAAATGTTGAACGTACAACGGAAAGATAGACTCTTGCTTTCGATGCCGATCTCTATGGAGGAATGCGGTGTCGATGCATCGCAGTGTTCCAGCAATACTCCAGCGCACCCTACTCTAGCCATGTCACTCACCGCTCATGGCCGCCTAGGATTTTGCGTACTTGCCAACCAGAAACACCAAAGACTAGAGGAGGCATCGGAGAGGGCTTCGCCAAGAACCTGGGAGGGGAGGGGGTGATTTCGCACTTCAACAGAGGGTTACTGATCTGGCTCCTCATGCGGCATTCGAACATGTTGCAAGTGGATGATGCCATAGAGCTCTCGCCATGATTGCGACTAAAAGGCGATGTGAGACCGTCTTCTGCCCTTGACGGATTCGCGACAAGATTCAGGAGCAGACAGTATCTGAACAACGCTGGCCCTTGAGATGGAGCTAGAGATACTATCATAGTGGCCATGCTATGTTGGACGGACAGTGTTTGTTTGACCGGCCTGCGGCCATGAACAGGAACAAATGCGACTGAACCGACCGCATCTGAGTGATCTGAGTTGACCCAGCTGTTGACCCCTTGTCTTGACCCTTGCATCTCAACTTTCATCGACGTCTGTACCTGGCATCATCTCAGATTCTAGAATCTCGACGCAGTGTTCCTTTAAACTGCCCTGGTTCCTCGAGATATTGTTCGGACAGCTCCGGGAGGAGGGCACCTGCTCGACGATGTTGAGGAAGTTTCTATGGGGCGAGGCCAGGATACCCGCTAGCGTGAAGGGGTTCAAGGTGGGCTTTTAGCGTGATTCACGAGTACTATATCTCATTCACTTCTCATCCTACTCTACCATCCCATGCAGATAGCTACGCAGATATGACCGAAGGCACCTGGGTCGCGTAAGAAGGATTCCTGACCGAACGTCCCAAATGCGTTGCCTGATTCTAGTGCAGTGCCTGTATGCTACGTTCCTTCTGTCGTTGATAATTCGGCATGGCAGCAATCGGCTCAGCTATTCCCGTCTCAAGCAGCTTCTCAATCTGATGACTATATGTTCAAAGACTTCGGCGCCCTGTTCATAAGAAAATTCAACGCCCACGGTTTGCGTGCTTTCACCTCTTCTTACATTTGCGTCATCCGAATGCTTGGAGAAGAGTTTCTGTCGATCTCGCCATGGATTGCTGATCGGGCTGCATGTCCTCCGACCGTTCTACGAAAGGCTCTTGCGAGTCGATTTGACCTCAAGTGGTCTTTCAGTTGTCTGTCGCTCGCGTTTTGGGAACGCGACATCGCGAACGAGTAACGTCATCATGGGTCTGACTTGGCATACTTGGCCGTATTCAACCTTCAAGTATGGACTTTACACTTTTCAGCTTTGTGCCGGACTTCGATTTGTAACACAGACGCGACGTGGGTGAATGATGCATTCATGCAGGTAGCAGGTAGTAAGGATACGCAACCCAAGGTAGATAAGATCATCAGTCACTACTAAATATGGACCGCTTTTAGACATTTGCTGAACTAGATCAGCAGCTACTTATGGTACAGCTCTACTTACTCGAGCTGTCAGCGCCACAGATGCCGTACTGTAGATAGATAACAGCTGCGCCGCCGGCTGTGTTTTCGCCGAGGTTTGGCTGACCTGACCGAGATCTATGCGTAATGTGCGAGATGCTGAAATCGCCAGCTTCTTTCTAGCTTCCTTGTTTCTTGTTCCTTGGGACAAGCCTCGACGCGTTTCAGCTTGCTTTCCGTAGCCAACGCAGGCTCCCGTAGCCCGATCGCACGAGCTTTGACACGTAGCAAAACCCAGTAGCGAGATGACAATTATCAAACAACTCTATTATTGTTCAGGTAATCCATCATTTAGAACAATACCACTCGGGCAATTCTTGTCAGCTACTTGCATCAAATCGTGGATCATGAAGCATTGGTGTCACTCATAGAAGTATAGACAGCCCCGACATCAAAGCAACTCGACATCACCATTTGGTCATCCCATCAGCCATTCCTGCACCTTTTCCGCAGCTCGCGAAAATGCAGACTCATGCAGGGCAGGACGATCATATAACAGTCGACTTTTCGGGAAGAAGGTCACCATCTCCATTGTCGCATCGGGTCACCATGCCTCACGCTACCGCAGACCATTCGTCGAGCAGCAATGATGCTATCACAAGTCCCACGAAATCAGAGCACGGCATCTCTCCTGTGCAATCTTTACATACAAGAAGGAACTCGTCTGAAGATCGAACCGAATACGATATAGGAACGCCAGTGGATATGTATGCATCAAGCAGTGGCAGCAGCATGCACAATGTCAACACCATCGGAGACGGCGAGATGAGTCCGATAACAGTCTTTACACCTTTGACTCTTACGTTGCAGGAGAAACGACAAATGATGAGCATGGCCGCGTCAGAGGAACGAGTGTCAGAGGATCCGTTAGCAAGACTTGGATACAAACCGCTGACGACACCGACAACAACAGCATCACCGTATGGCTATGGCATTCCTCATATTCCATCAGGAGTTGCGATCAATCGTCGGGACTCGAATGCGGAGAAGGTGCCTTTCACGGAGACAACTGGCTACTGGCTAGCGTTGTACTTTACGTTCAATCTGGGATTGACACTGTACAACAAGGTTGTTTTGGTCAACTTCCCTTTTCCATATGTAAGTGTACTGCTCGGCGATAAGTTTACCAGACTCTCATATTTACGTTGCTTACAGACGCTAACGGGACTACATGCATTGAGTGGATGCGTGGGTTGTTATCTGGCCTTGGAAAGAGGAGCATATGTGAGTTGCACACGCTGTCTGCACGGAGACCATGTTGCTGACCTAGATTCAACATCAGACGCCAGCTAGATTGACATCAAAAGAGAATCTTATCATGGCGGCGTTTTCGGTACTCTACACAGTCAACATCGCAGTCAGCAATCTGAGTCTTCAGCTCGTGACAGTACCGGTAGGTCATGTCGACGTTACGGGTGTTTATGCTCTTGCCGACTTGCGTTCGCTTCTCTCTTTCGTATAGTTCCACCAAGTCGTCCGCGCTTCTACGCCCTTGTTCACTATCTTGATTTCCAGCGTCTTTTTCAAAGGCAAATTCAGCGCTTTGAAACTGATCAGCTTGATGCCGGTCATCGCTGGAGTTGGATTTGCGTAGGTAGCATCAAGCACTCGGTATATCAATGTGAAGACTGACCTTCTACGAAATGCAGCACCTATGGCGATTACTACTTTACCGCCTGGGGATTGATCTTGACGCTTCTGGGAACCTTCCTTGCAGCATTAAAGACGGTGGTAACGAACGTTATTCAAACAGGAGGTGGTGGCCGTCTCAAGCTCGTAAGTCGCGTATTTCCCTAAAAATCTCACAATATCTGACAGCTGACCATTTGCTCCATACAGCACCCCCTTGATCTCCTGATGCGAATGTCACCTTTGGCATTCATGCAATGCGTGATTTACGGATACATGAGCGGAGAACTCAAGCGGGTTCAGCGATATGGAGCATTGGAGATGACAAGAGGAAAGGCCACTGCGCTACTCCTGAACGGGGTGATCGCATTTGGGTTGAACATTGTCAGCTTTACAGCGAACAAGAAGGCAGGAGTGAGTATCTCTATTTCTCTCCTAGAGGAAAATGAGTTTCGAAACTGAACGGATGGTTTTTCGCTAGGCTTTAACGATGACGGTGGCAGCCAACTGCAAACAGGTCTTGACGATCGCCATTGCAGTATTCATGTTCAATCTGAGCATCAACATCACCAACGGTATTGGAATCTTGTTGACGTTGATCGGAGGAGTGAGTCCTACCTGTCGCTTGTTCTCCAGCTGCATACGTGTCTTGCTAATAGTTGCATTCTCCATTTACTCAGGCATGGTATGGGTATCTAGAATACATCGAGCGTAATCAGAAACATCGGAACGTTCCCACCAAATTGACAGTACCGCCTGGTAGTGGCGCATAAGCGATGCACATCTTCCGATCCGGACCCGATAGTGCCAGCACATCCTTTGTATGAGATTCGCTTCGTAAGAGATCACAACGGAGTGACCTGGAAATCTTGATCACAATGTGTGCGTATGCGGATAGACTCGCTGGGATATCTGCTATCATAGAGCCAGTATCCATTTGCTTTGTTTCCTAGATGGGAACGGACAATTGTACTTTTTGCAAGATAATATGATATGGAATCGTTCAAGTTACGTTCGAGCAGCCCTAAGAGATTGATTCCAATAGCTATTCCAATACTCTGGGACTAGTAAAGAGAATTTGTTTTCTACTTGCATACTTGGAGTATACTTGGTCTTCTCATCGGAGCTGGTCGAGAGAATCTTTGAAATATGTGGCTTTCTTCCCCGTGTGACAGGACAGAACACAGACTAGCGCCGTGCCCTGTACACCGCGTTTGTTGTGTTTGTCAGGTTTCAAGTATTTCATTGGACGCGTTTTATGAGCGATCGAACGTCTTGCACGTCCATACTGTAGGGAATAGGGAATAGCGGGCAAACGGGAGACGGGGAATGCTAAGCTGTGCTCCGTCCCTTCCATCCCATTCCATTCCATTTCCTGTCACCCTGGCATACATCATTTCACAAGTCTTCCCAAGGGTCTCCAACACCCACCTCTACCACGACTCTCACTGAACAATCAGGTCATCCGGGACCAGTCGGCTAGAACGGTGCAGGTCACAGCGCCTTCCTATCTTTCCTTCAACAGCACGGTCTTTTCTACAAGCTCTTTTCCGTCCTCTTTGTCCGTGGAATCTGTCGATCAGGCCCACCTTCAACCGAACAATTGCGACGACAGATCCCGTTCCCCGACTTGCCTGGACCAAGAACCTGTTTGACGAACTTTCAAGACCACCTGCTCGATATCACGAACACCCTTAACGAAACAACGAGAAAGACACGTCGACTCGGCATACCAACACCGATACCAATCGACACAACAGAACCGTGCCTTGCAGCCTGGAGCTGTAGAAAAATTTCCTTTCCTACGACACAATGTCCGGCCAAATCTTTCTTCTCCTGACGCTGAGCGTCTTTTCTGCTCTCTTGGCTAAGGCAGCACCGACCTTGGTCCTTCCCGTCGCAGATCAACTCCCGGTCATTGCACGACTCAACAAAGACTATGAATTCAAATTGTTGTACAATACTTTTACGACAACATCAACGACCAGCAACCTTATGTACACGGCGACCGGTTTGCCTGCCTGGTTGTCATTCGACAATACGACGCTTTCCTTCTCCGGTATTCCGACAGCGAAAGATGTGGGAACCTTGGACGTGACGTTGTCGGCAACTGACACCAGTTCGACGTCTGATACCTTTTCGATTCTCGTTACCGATGATCCTTCACCCGCGATTCATCAAGGATTCGATACTCAGATTGGCAGTTCGCAGCTACATCAATTCAACACTGCTCAAGCATTACCATCACATCAAGGCGTTTACATTCATCCCTACTACTCCTTTTCCCTCGGTTTCCAACAATCAACATTCCGGCCCGCTTACAACGCTCCTTCCCAATCCGTTTACTACTCGGCTCATCTCCGCGGGTTCACGACATTGCCGCCTTGGCTCAACTTTGACAATGAGACTGTCACGTTTTCCGGGACCGCGCCGAGCGAAGGTAGTTTCACGGTCGTGGTGACCGGGTCCGACGTTTGGGGGTACACCGCTATTGAGAATAGTTTTGTGATCGAGGTTGGGACGGCGTATATCGACGTGAAAGAGGACGAGCAGTTGGCGAATGTGACGACGACGGCTGGAAGCACCGTACAAGCTGTTTTGGATCTCAGTATCGTTAGTGTGAATGGAAAGACGGGAGATGTGGCTGTGAAGGCGGATTTGACGGAGTTTCCTTGGTTGAGCTTTGATAGGTATGTGTTCCGTCGTGAAGCAATGAACTGGAAGGTTACTGACATTGCCTTCCGCAGTTTAACATCCACCTTGAGCGGAACGACTCCCGCATCCTACATCAACGCATCTACCACAAACTATATTCCCATCACACTATCTGCTGTGATTAACGGCAGCACCGCGACTTTGACAGAATACGTTCCGGTTACTATCGCTCCGTCATTGTTTACTGCTATCACGCTATCAAACGCTACAGCCCAGCCAGGAAATAAATTCTCTTACCCCATCGACAAGTACTTCAAGAACAGCTCGGCGGTACGAAGCGTCAATGCTACCTTTTCCGGCGCCAACGGAAACCTTACTTCGTGGATCACCCTCGACCCAGAGTCATACACTCTTACTGGAAATGTACCCAACTCTTCATACCTAATGAGGAAGGATTTCCGGTCGCTAGCCGTTGGAGATACCCAGCTGTCCGTTATTCTCGCCGCTTTGGATTTGAACAATATTGCATCGACGGCTACGCTCGATATCGACATTGCGGGAATTGCTGCTTCCGCTGTAACGACGTCTTCGGCTACCGCAACGGCTGCCGCAACCAAGGCTGTACCCGCATCTTCGCACAAATCCGGTCTTTCCAACGGAGCCAAGCTCGGACTAGGACTAGGATTAGGTTTGGGCGGTGCCATCTTGTTGGCGCTTCTCGCGTTCTGCTGTTTCCGACGACGAAAGAATCGGGCAGTCAAGCAGAAGCAGCCTCCACCGCGCAAGAGTACCGATGGAGATAGCTTTGTCGGGATGATCAAGTCACCGCGCACAAAGGACGATCCGTTTGGAGTATTGACTTCGAATGGTATCCCGCGAAGCCACAGCGCTCGACTCGATCAAGGGGAAGTACCAACCTTTTCCAGCATCTATCTGCAGCGCCCAAGCGAAAATGGCGACCGGCCTACGCGCGTCGAGATTGAGAAAGAAGTATCTCAGCCGCAACGAATGGCGGCGATGAACGGGATTCTGAACTGGGGTGCTCCGGAAAAGTTGGAGAGCGGACTCGGATTCCCACCGACGTCGGCTGTCAATTCGCCTGATCGAGGTGAAATCATCAGGCAGGATAGCTTGAACGTGCCGAGCAATGGAGGAAGCGACTTTACGTATGACTTTACCACTTCGGAAAGCCGAGCGAGTTGGGAAAGCCGAGGATCGTCGTTCCAGTGGTCGTCCGGTGAAGGCCGATTGACTCCCGACGCCAACGGCCGTCCCATCTCTGGTGCACCGTCCATCCCTCGTCCTCGGCCAGACTTTGCACCGAGATACCCTCGTCACAATGGTTCTGGCGCTATGGCTCGGCTGGTCCGACCACCGAGCGACTCGATGTCAGGACACACGTTTAGCGAGTTTGATCATAGTTCTCCGACATCGCCTGACAGTCTTTCCGGTAGCAACCCTACGACATCTTTTGGCTCTCGACTTCATACCTCTTCCGGCTCCAACTTGTCTCTCTCACCTGACAGTCTCCACCGACCCCCTGCCGGCTTCTCAACGGGTCCCTCGGGCCTTGGCAGGATCATCGACAGTAATCGGTTCTCGTCCGTAGATGAAGAGGATGAACACTCTCAAAATGGCAGTGCACAGGACCATGCGCCCGCGCCGTACGATCATGGCGAACAACACGGCGAGCTTAGGCTTATGCCATCACGAGAGAGATTTGCCGTTTCGCCGACACACGACGAGATGCCTATCGTTGCTCGGACACCATCTCAAGAGGCCGCTATCACCGAATCACCAGCTGAAGCATTTGACGACGCTGATGAAGAAGCCAAGCGGGAATCCACCGCGTACGCTCCGAGTCAGCTGGGTGACCTGCAAGCATTGGGTTACCCTGCGGATTCCATCGTGTTTGGCTCGCCACCGATGGACAACCGAGCCTCCATTCTGGCAGGCAAGCGAGTATCCTCGATCCGTGCTGTACCGCCGCAACAGGATAAGGCTGTCATGTCACCTCCGATGCCCATGGGTAACATGCTACAGCACACGCTTGACCGGAACCGACAAACATCGGACGGACGGTACATGGCTACGATCAACGATACGTTCAAGCTTCATCCTGCATTGAACCCACCGCCCTCGGTATCTCTTTCTGCTGCTACGTGGACCGCACAAGCACCCTCGACTTACCGAGCGGAACGGGCAGATGGATCACCGTTACCTTCCTGGCTTCGTTGGGACACCAAAGAGTTTACCTTGTGGGGTATCCCGCCAGCGAGTGAGGTCGGGGATGTCATTGAAGTCAAGATTATCGAGAGTATTCCCAAGGAGAAGAAAAAGCAGTACGATTCGTCGGTATGGCAGTCTACGCAGCCGACTGAGCGTCAAGTGGGATACGTGGTCATTCAGTGAGTCTTTTGGCCTCGTTAGTGGCATGGGAAGCGCAGCGACGTCGATGCTGATTTTTTTTTGCCTGCTTAGGGTCAATGATGGAGTCAAGTCGCCAGATGCATTTGATCTGGAAGCCTGGGGACGTGTTTGAGAGCACGTGGTGTTGTGCGCATAGAAGGGGGAAATATGGTAGAAGACGCGCGTTATGTGTCATGTTGTGTATAATGGACGCTTTAGAATCTTGGGTTTTATTCGATTCAGTAATGTTTACTGGTTTCGTGGGATGCCGCGAATCAGTGTTATCGACGACGACGATGATGGGAGCCGGGGTGGATCCTGCTGCGGCGTCGCGCCGGGAAAGCTGTTCGGAAGCAACGTGCCAACCCATGTTCTTCCGGAATCTGGCGATGTCAGCTATCGCTATCGAGCTGCTTATCGCATACTGCGAGCTGACAATTGGGAGACTGCGTGCCAAGGCTTGGTGTTCCCGTAGTGTGGAGAAGGGTAACAGCATAGTTCAACCTAGCTATCTATAGCTATGACTCCTCGAATCCATGCATTCTTGCGACATCTATCATCTATACAACACGACAACACGCCCTTTGGGAAAACCATCGTCTTTCAAAAGAGCTACTGCGGCGATTCTTATCTTCACCGACGATTTTCACCGCGCAAACATGAGAGCTAACATGAGGCTTTAGAACAGCTTTTAGAACATTGAATATTTGCTGCGGAACACTCTCGGGAAGGAGGGCGGATGCTGACGTAACGAGCGCTTTGATAACGGAAGAGCCTTTGATTTTTATTTTAATAGTGTATTTTATCGAAAAACCCTTGTCTTGGCGTCGTGTGACGGAATGGATTAGGCGAGGTCCGGCTAGAGGCAACCGAGATTGCAAGCTTTTCCACTTTCACTTGAACTCTTTTCGTATTGTTCTTCTGTCATGTCTGTGCGTTTGTTGGACCGGCGCAGTGAGTAGGAGGCTGTGCGGGTATTGTAACAAAGCTCTCGAATATTGAGGTCAGCCCCGTGTGGAGGACGTGCGTTTCAGCTCTTGACCGGAAAGAAAGTCTTCTCGTGCGCTCGTCCGTCCGTGAAGACCGGTCTTTTGTCGACAGCCCGTTCCATTGCCGACCCTACCTATGAGTTCCCGTCCTGCGAACCAGCCTTGCTCTCTCAATGCCAACACTTGCTCAAACCGTCATGTTCCGCGGCAGGCTCCCGTTTGAGCTTGTCATCCCACGATCTGTTTTGGACACGCTGAAAGGCTCTTCCGACACAAGTCCACCAGAATCTTTTTGGTCATCACCATCGACGTCCCGTGCTTCCTCGTTCTCCGGAACAACAACAACGATGTCGTCGATGCTGCCGTTACCTCTAACCCGCCGGCGGTCGTCGATACCGCTATTCCGACGCCGAGCCAATGTCCTGGTCAGGTTTCTCCTCTTGTTCGTCGGCATACCGATATCGATCTACGTGTTTGCGACGTCACGAGCAACGAGATTACGCAAAGAAGCGTTGCTGAATGAATTGATACGGGACCCTGCATGGACAGGTAAATGGCCGGATGGAATCCGTGTTCCTGCTCATCGAAGAGACGCCGGGATCACGCACGGACAGCGGATACAGGGCCGTTCGAATGATGACGAAGAGGAGCAGGAGAAACTTGTGGATTGGAGGTATTGGTCATTTAATGAGACTGGTGCAGCTGCCGTGCCGTTCTGGGGAAACGTGGATGTGGCAGGACCAAGTCCTTTCGACCATGTTCCACCGGCATCCGACAGCGGCAAAGGGAAACGGGTCATGTTCCTCACCGGTACGTATTCTCAATCTCTCTCCCTTTCTGAGTCTCCAGCACTCTCGCTCATTCTTGCTCGCTTCCGATATAGACTATCACGATTACCTCGAACGCATGAACACTCACACCTACGAAATCGTCGACGCAGCGATCCGGCATCCAGGTATCTCTCGGCTGGATATTTGGGGACCGAAATGGCGGTACTGGGATCCAACGGTCGCTTTATCGGAGAATGTGAGACGTAGAATGTGGTGGTTGGATGAACTGGAGAAGAGGAGTTTGCTATTGCAGCCGCCGCAGGGGAGGAAGAGTCGTACGGCTGCGGATTTGGTGGATGGGAATCAGATTAGGGCCGAGGAATTGATGACGGGCGAGGAGATGGATGCTTGGTGGCTCGCTGTCAAGGAGGAACGGTCGGACTCGTGCCCACCCAAAGGTTTTGACCTTGTTTGGACGATATCGTGAGTTTTTTGTGTTGTCTGATAGGCTTGAAGTTCCGACATTGATACCTTTCGTGCAGTGACATATTCAAACAGTCGGATCCGATGCTAGATGCCTTGCCTTGTGGAGCCCTTCTTGCACAGTGAGTACCATATATGACCAATTCCACCGTTCAATACTGATCAACCTATCAACAGACAACTCGGAGACTGCCATAACTTGAACTGCTTGAGCGAATGGTACCCCAACGTCTCGAATATCACCGTCACGAAATACGCATTTGAGATGCTCGAACTGTTCAACGAGGATCGAATGGCGCATACGTATCCGGATCTCGACCGACAGTTGTTTGCGCATAGTATTGATTCAGCGAACCCGTGGGATTTCTGGCCGGTAGAGTGGAGTGAGAAGACGAGTGATGCCAAGATGTTTGGGTTTACGGGATCTTGTAAGCGCGGCTACCTCTGTCCGAGGCAACAAGAGCACGTACTGATCGTCCAGGATCGATACGGTAGTCTATCCACTCCGCGTAACAATCACCGACTACCTAGAAACACTTCCGGAGGGCTCATCTTCTCTGATCGAGCGATACGGACACCCAGGGTACACCGTCTGGGAAATGCCAGAGGCGTACGAGGACCCAATGAGCACGTACGAGCGGGGCAACGCCGCGTACCAGCACCATGAAGCGCTTCGTGATGATTTTGCAAAGCAGATGCGCCACACCAAGATTTGTGTGTTTGATTCGAGTACTGAGAAGAAGATGATTCGAAAGTTTGCGCAGGCGCTGCTTTCTGGATGCGTTGTGGTGAGTTGTTTACGTTTATCTCTGGGCTGGGACGAGCGAGCATGGCTTATTTATGCCTTTTTGTGCGTTGACAGGCGGGCGATATTCCGACTGAGCATGAGGACATGTTGTCCGAGTTTATGATTGAGCTAAAAGCGAGTTGGGATATCGAGGTACGTTGCATTCACTTATGAGTCGTGTTGCAAGAGCTCCTGCTGATGCTTGGGTCTGCGAAGCAGCGGATCAATATGGAATTGGCGAAACATTTGCAGGATGACCGTGAACTGGAGAGAAAGGCAATGCTGGGGTTTGCGTATGCGAGGAAACACTTTACAAATACGTACGTCGTTTCCACGCCACAATTTGGAAGATCAGGGACTGACTATACCCTCCTGTTCACAGTAATAAAATCACAGAAATGCTAAGGCTTGTTGATCGGTATACCCAAGGCGCAAGGGGCTACGACTGTATGCCCCCCACGTCTCGTTGGTCAACGTACCCTACTGATAAGAACTGCGTGATCGTACAGTGCCTAGTGGATTCTCATTGAGATGTCGTGCTTATTGGGGCGATGAAGCCGCCTGGCGCCCGTAAGTAGCAAAAGATGTTACAGCGACGACTCTGCGTGTGCCTAAGCTGACTTGATAGCTTGATAGACCATGGTGTACCGGCCTTCGAGGATTGGAAACATGAGATCGGAAGCAAGGCAAGACTCGGCGAGGTATCGCACACTGTATCCCTAGACCCATGTATCGATTATCTATGTAGCATAGCATGGTTTCCCTTTCACACCGCTCCATTCCTGTCTATCATTACCTTCCAAAACCCAGCCCAGCTCTATGCACACCAGCGGACCTATTTGCTGCCTGACCTGCACCTGCAGCAGGACCATCAGCGGGCACATCAACGCCCATTCCATCATTCCCGTTCTCGATTTCTCGTAATTCGAGCCATGGCGCCAAGGCATCCAAGTCTTCCCAATCAAACGACGCGTACATTCCTCTCGGACCAAAATCGAACGGCGGGATGGGTCCGTCCAGTATTTCAGGCCCTTGTATGTTATGTGGGGCATGTGCGGCAGAGGTTAATTGCGCAAAGAGTCTACAGCCAGTCAAGCAGCGTAAGTATTTCCTTCTTTCTTCGCTTAGCAGACAGATAGCTAGAGGAAAAGACAGACAGACTCACAGAACAGGCCCAACCCATGTCTTCCATCCCTCCCCTTCCTCCCACTCTGCGCCAACAGGCACGCTCATCGGCAAATACTTTCTTGCGGGGGAAGGCGCAACCAGACGCCCCTGTCTCGTATCCCTTACCCAAGCCGCTCCTCCTCCTTCTCCGCCTTGTTGCAAGTCAAAAGGCGTATAGTTTGGGTACAGCGCATGCGACGGGGCAGGTTGAGGATGCGTGAGAATGGGGTATGGTAGGGTCTCCTCTTGCAACTGTTGTGCGCGCTGGTCAGACAAAGTCTGTTGGGTTACGTGTTCGGAAACGCGATCATTCGCCAATTCGGCGGAAGTCGTACCGTGGTAGGGTGTAGCGCCATCTTCCATCATCGTCCCTGTCTCTTGTCGTGCGCCCGTCTCGATCGACAGAGCTTGTCCAGCGGTGGAGGACGACTGCTGTTCTTGCCGTTCCGCAAGCCCCGTTGCATCGTCCTCGGATGCGCTAGTCCGAAAAGGTGTAGAAGGAGGAACGTCCCTCGACCTCGACCTCGCCAACAGGGAGAGCCTTCTTCTTAACCCTCCGCCACTTGTACCTGCACTGGAGCCCCCACTAACTGGCGGGCCATCCTCTTCCCTGTTATCAGCCCCTGCTCCTGCTCCTGCAGCTGAACCTACGGCAACACCGACGCTGGCACTACCACCATCGCTCGTCCTCGTACGTGATCTAACGAGTGATAAAAGACCACCCCCACCGCCCCCTCCTCCTCCTCCTCCTCCTGCGGTTCGTGCACCGTGAGCGGACCCGTTGGTTTCCGTCGCTGTGGTTGCTGTCGTTGAAGAGGTCGCCGTATTATCCCTCGATAACGTACGAGAGAGGAAGGACGATCGTCGACGGTCCCCCACACGCGGTCTCTTGGATCCGTTCGAGTCGGGGTTGATAGGGTCCCCGCTTGTAGTGGTAGTCGGGGAAGCAGGGTCGCGAGACGATGTAGAGGGTTTTCCTGCGCCGACGCGTAGTTTGTTGACGAGGTTTGTGAGGCTAGATGATGGTGCGCGTGTTGAAGTGGTGGATGGCGGTGGTGCCGGTGCGGATTGTTGAAGGGCGTTACCGTTCACTCGCGGTTGGTCGGAAGGAACGGCGGTGTTGGTAGTGGTGGTATTCGTCTGGCGGCTCAACGACGGCGGTGGATCCATCCTCGCCCAAACTGTTCCCCCGAGATGCTCCCCCTCTCCGGCAAGTCCATCATCAAGCACAACCTCCTCCACACCTGGCGGATGCACCAACGTATACGCGTTCGGATTCACAAACAATGATTTCCCCGGATCCGCTACGCTACCGAGCATCAACACCCTCACATCCTGGAACTGACAGACAAGTCTTGTTTCCTGTCGAAAGTGGGGACCGAGGAGGGCATTCTGTCGTCGTATCTCCGCGTAGATTTCGAGCGGGTCAAAGGTACGGGAGTAGATCCTGTTGAGGGATGCTGATCCGTTTCGATGAAGGATCAAGAACCTTGTCCATGCTTCCTCGTGCGTACATCCTAGTTGCCTATGCACCAATGTCCGCAAGACACGTAGGAAAGCGGCACGCCACGAGTGTTCCCCGTTGGAGGGGTCCGTGTGGTTGCGGAATTGGTAACGTTTCCAGGAAGGCAGGAACCGGCGGGTAAAACATTCTCGCCATTCAGAGGTGGTGAGACCGATAGGGATGGTCATGGTATCGAGGATCCATTCCGGTGAAGCCTGGACGAGTACTTGGATGAAGCAGCTCCTCGGGATATGCGAGAATGTGCCCAGTGTCGCCAGTTCGTTGGTATAGGGTGGACCAGCAGCGAGTTCCTGTGCGATCGAGGTAGGGAACGGGGTAACAGTCGGGTCAGAGGAGATGAAGTAGAGTGTACGGGAAAGGGTGCTGAGTGGGAGGAGGGATTGGAGGGGGAGGTAGGTAAGGATTTGGGAGATGATCTCGAGGGGGAGTGTTTCTAGCGTTGGCGGTGGTGGTGGCGGGTCCGTGGTCGGCGAAACCGACCTGGATATCGGTAACGCGGAGGCGGAGACGTCATCGGAAGACATCGTTTCAGCCTTCCCTCTGCCCTTTTCAGTTTGTTTATGGGCGGGGCTTGGTTTTAGGAAGCTTATTTAGGCAGAGAGGAGAGGGGCGATCATAATACCCCACTTGTGCGATCCGTTACCCCTGACTCCCTAACGTTGGTGTTTCAGGTGACGATCGCATTCGTAGGTATTACGTAACCCTTCAGCGGGGGCCGGGGATCGTCATCGCCGCTTGCCCTCCTCCTTTCCTCCTTTCGTGCGATCCAAGACGTCCCTATTGCTGTATCCCTTGACCTGTTAATCCCTCTCATCCTCGAGTCCGTAATTACCTTACAAACACACACGCACACACACACCGCAAACATGGCGCTCATCCGGCCAGTCGTTTCCGCGCCCCTTGGTAAGCATTCCGAAAGTGACAACAAAGTAAATTGCGATCGTGTTTCGTTAATCTTCTTGCTATGATGGTGCGGTCCGGTGCGGTGTATAGCGGGCTGCTGTACCGTTCTATCAGTGTTTGGGGTGATAATCCTTACTGGTAAGCCTTTCGGATCTCGTCTCCTGCCACCAATTGCTTCCTCCAATTTGACGTTATACTGACTTGCTTCTCTATTTGCAGCTGTACGCCTACTTTCTCCTTGCCTTACCCTCTTGGCATACAACCTAACCTAAACCCTCCTCTTCCGTCTCTTCCGACCTTTCCTCCACCATTACCACCACGACCACTACCTGCTCTCCCGCTCACTCACCCACTCGCAGTTCGGCCTAGCATTCTCCTACAAAACAGAAGCCATGACCGGATCCACCCATGACCCGCCCAACCCCGGTGCGGTCGCCAAAGTGTGTTACATCAGTGCGGCGGTCTATGTAGCGTTTGTCGCGTTTTGTGGTTGTCAGGTGAGTTTGACGCGAGTGGAGTGGCTGAGAGTGGAGTGGACGAGAGAGTGTTGCGCTGCAGGGAATGGATACGAAGAAGGACTTACTCTTCCCGCGGATACCGTATGGCGGTTGGAGTATTACTTTTGGCGGCTTGGCTTCGGTTGAGGTCGCGGCCGTCGCCGTGCGGGCCGAGCGTACAGAGCCTTTGCCTTTTCCGCTCGAGCAAAGCAATGTCGACCTTCCTTCATCGACCGCGAGCGAGCGAGTGGGTTTGTATGTTCAGCGCTTTCGGGGGTTATCGAGTGGTGTGTGGGACGGCTGAGTGGGGTCGTTTTTATTGAGTGCAAGTGAGGGAGCGAGTGTCGGCGGTAGGGTTCTTTCCGAGGGCGGCGGTGCGCGTCCTCACCGAGCGCGAGAGCACGAGACGACTTTGCTGAAACACATTCAATGCTAAACGACGTAAAAATCCGGGTAATACATGTGCTGATACTATGTTTGTTTGTGTGTGGGATAGTTGATGACGCATAAAAGGTATCCGAGAGGTGTGCAGCTATGATACCGATTCCGCTATAAACCCTTGCTGGTGGCAGACGATGAATAGTGAGTCCCGTTTTCTGCAACGTCTTTCCCAACTTCCTGCTTTTTTTGTGGAACTACCGGTCCGATCCGACTACTGATGGTTCGATTGGGTTTGCGGTGCGTTGCGTCGCGTTGTGATACGTCTTGTACGCTGAATAGGAACTCTCAACCAAGCATCAATCGCTGCCCGGGAAGTCTGGCGGCTCGAAACCTTCCCTTTGACCCTTACATCGTAACCACCAGGCCGACCAACATCCGCCGGGACGCTCGATTCTTTTCCCAACCAACCCATCTTCTCACCGGCATCGACATGTATTAGAACCAAACGGATCACATGGAAGGAATGAGGCCGGTCCGTCGATTAGGAGTGGTGCTTGGTGTTTGTAGTTGTTCGGGATTACTATTATTCTCATGTATAGAATTGTGGATCTTTTTTTGTGGATGAATGGATGGTCATGTATCGAATACCTCTTGTGCATGCATGTATGCGAATGCATGAAATGCGAAAGGACTATCGTCGTCAGTCCGAGTAGACGAGGGGATGTTTAGCTCTCTCGCCTCATTTCATCTCAGGAGGCACAATATCCCCTTAAATGCCCTATTTTCCCGCGGGTATATCCTGAAATTCAACCCTTTTATTTCTATGCCCGCTTAACCCGGAGAACGGGGGAGCGATGAAGCGAAGCGATACGACCGGCTTGGCTCTCCATTCATCCAACGAAGGAAGGCTTCCTCCTGACAAGTATATAACCGGCTGCGATATATCTCCTTCAACACGGCCATCCAGACCTGCACACATCCGTTGGTTTTTTCCCTTTTCCCCCTTTTTCCGTTTAAAGATACAGCATAGAATGGCACCACAGAAGATCATCTTGGATACAGAGTACGTCCTTCCCTTTACTCTCCTTCTGCCGAGTATAGCGCTAAGACACTGATACGTAATATGGTATGATAGTCCTGGAGTAGACGACGTCCTCGCCGTCCTCCTCGCACTCGCATCCGTAAGCCCTTCCCACCACTTCCCTTCTCTCCTTCTCCTAACCGGCTGACTTACCGCCAACCTCCCCGCAACCTTAGCCCGAATTGGAGACAGTAGCGATCACCATCACATTCGGGAACACGCACGCCCCCGTAGCGTACAATAACTTGCTCAAGATCTATGCGTCGCTCGCGAGGGAGGTCGTGCACGATGCGGAGAGTTTGAAGCGGTTCCCGGGGCTTGCGGCGGGGAATGGGGGTGGGAAGAAGACGGTGTTGGCGCTTGGTGCTGATGGGCCTGTGGGAGGTGAGAAATCAGTGGCGGCGTACTTTGTGGGTTCTTCTCCTTCTTAACTGCTGGGTGAGGATGAGGGAATGGCTTATCTGACTGTCGTGCTTGTTTCTTTGATGGGAATGACAGCACGGAACAGACGGACTATCCAACATCTCCGAGACGCACCCGCACTTCGATCCACCGCAGCTTCCAGCCGAGGGCGCACATGAACACCTCGAGATGTCCAAGAAGCATGCGAGTGAGGTGATCCTTGATCAGTTGAGGGAGAATGAAAAGGGGAGCGTGACGATTGTTGCGCTTGGTCCTCGTGCGTACCCCGCCTTTCCTGACAAAGCCGCGGAGACACTTATCTTTCTCCTTCATTTTTACCCTTTCTTCCTCGGTGTGGTCCCTCCGCAGTGAGCAATCTCGCCCTCGCCCTCGCCGCCGACCCAGAAACGTTCTCCCGTGTCGGACAAGTCGTATGGATGGGCGGAGCCCTCGATGTTCCGGGCAACACATCCCCCGTTGCGGAATTCAACTGCTTCGCCGACCCGTATGCCGCGCACCAGGTGATGGATGGCGTGAAACGGGGGTTGTTCCGGTTGGTGATGGCGCCGTTGGATATTACGACGCCGCATACGATTCATTTTGATCAGTTGATCCATACCGCGGACGTCAACAACGAGAACAACAATGCAAATGGAGACGCTACGACGCCGGGAAAGACGGCGGGAAGGGACGGGAGAGAGTTGACTCCGTTGCGGGAATTCACATCGGCCATGCTTGTGCGTGTGCGTGGGCTCATGCAGAGTTTCGGCTTGCCGGATGAGATGGAGATGCACGACCCGGTCGCTGTATGGTACGCTATTGATAACCCGGCGGCGGTCGATGTTGCCCAGGCAGAGGCAAGAGGGTGGAAGACGGTTCCTCGGGTGTTTGCTGTTGAGCGGACGGGGGAGTTGACGCGTGGAATGTGTGTCGTTGATCGTCGGTACGTCCTTCTTCCTCTTTCCTCTCTTCCTCCTTTTCCAGAACCATCGCTCATCCTCTTGCCACCGCCGCCCGAGTAGAGGAACAGACGAAGAAGACGCGCTACGGACCAAAAGCTCCATTTCTTCCGGAAAGAACGAAGATGGGAGTGCCGCCACGGGCCGGTCAAACCGTACGGGTGCGCCAGAGGTTATTGTGGGGACACCTGGGAAAAAGGTGCTCGAAACGTTGTTGCTGGGGCGGGTGTTTGGTGCTTAGGAGGGGGTTTTGGTTGCATAGGTTTATAGGGGAGGGTTGGTAATATGCATATTGGATAAATGACAAGGTTATTTGCATGCCCTGACACTCAGATGTCGTTCGCCAAGCCGTAACAATAAGCGAGAAAGAAAGGATATGGACATTCCTCGTCGTATCTGACGTCGGACTGGTTGCATCAACTACTTGACTGTTCACTTCCCCTGACGCACGGAATCTCTACATCACTGCCGGGCCCGTATCGGGAATTAAACGAATGTGACGCGCGCCGGCGCAAGCATAGTTACTCATACTCGTACAACCCAACAAAACGTCTTTCCCTGCTCCTCCTCCTGTGCCTCTTCCTTAGACCAACTTCATAACCACATCCTTGACCTCACTCTCCAGCACACTCGCACTAACATGCCCACTGATGCACTTGTCCTGCTGTTCGTCGTACTGCCATCCGGCTTGGCGTGAGCGAGTGAGCATGAGGGACCACCAGGGGAATAAGAGGTCTCGGCAGATGAGTTTGAACCATGGTGTGAAGGCGTTGACTATAGTTGAGGAGAAGGGTGGGTCGAGAAAAGGTTAGGCGAGACTGGTAGGGAGGTTTGGGGAGAAAGACGGCGCGGCGCGGCTTACCGGAATCATCAAACATGGCACGCAGTTCCTGTTCATTGACATAGGTCGCATCGGATACTTCATTCAGGTTCAAATCGAGCGTCACATCTTTCGTCGCGAACAAGATGTAATCAATCTCATGTTCCCCCCAAATCCCTTCCTCTCCCGTCTTTTCGTCCACCTCGCAAGGCGCCAAATAGTGAATCCGCGTAAGGTAGGTGAAATCCGCGGGAGTCAACTCTGATTCCTTTGTGCCGAGTTCATGCGGTAGTTTTCGACATGCAGCACGTCGAACACCCATCTGGCTGTGTTCCTCGCGTTCGCTGGCCGTGGAAAGAGGGTGGGAGCAACATGTATTCGTCCACATGCTGGGGAATGTGATTTTCTCGGCTGCACGTTTCTGGAGGAGTAGTCTGCCGTCGGATGGACGGAAGAGGAATACGCTGAATGCGCGGTGGAGGAGTGATTCGGGACCACGGATGTTGGCCATCAAGTGACATGTTTTCTTGCAGGCTTCGCCGTATGCTTCGTCTTGTGGTGTAACGAGAATACATCGCTCTTCCATCAGTCGGACTTGTTCCTCGTCGTACGTGTCGAGGGAGATGGTGGCGCGGGATGTTGGCTTGGTGGTGGTGGTGGAAGATACGCCGTTGGAGCTGTTGAGTGGCGGGAGGGAGGGTTCTTGAGCGAGAGACGAGTCGATGGGTGACATGGTGGCTGTCATGGCTGGACGTGGTAGGTAGCGAGGGCGAGGGGTAGGGTAGGGTCGAGGTTGAAGAGGTTATTGTTGTGCACCAATGAATCAATAGATTTATCGTTCGACCATTTGTTGGGAAAGGAAGCGGAGGCGGATGCAGGTGGAGGAGAACGCGAGGGGGAATTAACTAGCTAGGCGGACATGAAGGAGGAAATAAGCACAGTCAGGCTCCGGAAAATATTTTGAAAGCAGAGGTTGATTCAGGTTCACTTCTTGGTTTCTACACAATTTAGACCAATATCGTGTATCTTTCATTCAGACAAGCCAGCCATGCCGTCCATCACTGATAATCACAGACGCAAGGGAAAGGGAAAAGCGACGCAAGAGGAACCGGCGTCTGCTGTACTGCCGCTAGGAAAACAACTAGCACATACCGGTAAGCCTGCCTACACCCCTTCCTTCCAATATTCACTCTGACCGCCTTGTTTCCCTGTGCGTGTGAACAGACAAAAAAGTACGAGATGCAGCAATCGAAAATTTGACGGCTTTCCTTTCTAATGGCGGGATCACGAAACTCTCTGCGCCGCTGGAGGATGCGAATGGTGGATTGGTGATGGTTGATACCGAGGATGAACCAGAGACTCGACATGGACAGCTACCGCCAGTAGAGATGAGAAGACTATGGAAGGGTTTGTTCTACTGTGCGTTTGCCTCATCTTTCCCCTCATTTCTTGATACCCTCCCTCATGTTCCTTCCTACATGCCGTCGAACAGGTTTCTGGATGTCGGATAAACCGCTCGTCCAACAACGGCTAGCAACAGATCTCTCGGAAATTATCCTACAAATTACACCGCAGGAGCAAGGTGTTAATGAAGACGGCGAGGAGGAGCAAGAGATGGCGAGGGATATGGCGGCGTTGGATTTCATTCAAGGGTTCTGGGAAACGATTATCCGTGAATGGGTCGGGATTGATCGATTCAGGTATGTCCATTCCCTTACCTCCCCGATACACGCCGAACACCCGCTAACCACAAGTAAACCTCACGATGACGACCTAGAATGGACAAATACTACATGCTCCTCCGACGCTGGATCAACGCCTCGTTCCGGCTGCTAGCACGAAGCGTATGGAACCCGCTCATCGTTCAACGATACCTGACGATCTTGGTGGACCCGGCGACTGGTCCGTTGACGTATGAGAATCCGAGGACACCGGTTTCTCTCGCTTGGCATTTGGCGGATATTTGGGTCGATGAGTTGAACAAGGTGTTGGGAGATGAAGAGATTGTACGTTTCCGTTCGTTCCGAGTTCCCTCCCCCTCTGTAACTCAAGCAGGGCAGCAACACTAACTGACGGGTTGCTCCCTGGCGGCTACGTAGGCACCAGCACCAGTCCCAACGTTACTGCAACCATTCACACAACTCCTCACACGGACAAACAACGCCCAAACGCCCACCCGCCTCCTTCCAGCAATCTACGAACCCATCCTTCGCGCCGCTTTACCCCTCTCTGACCCATCTGCTGCAGCAGCACGTGAACGATCCGCCAAACGACGAAAGACGTCCTCTTCTGCCCCGTCAGAGGAAGAGAAACGGAGCAAGGTTGTGAACATTTTGGAGAGGAGTACGGCTACGGCCGGGGCTGATGAGGCGCGACTGGGGAGGGATGTGTTGAGGAGTATGATGGATGAGGCTAGTAAGCCTGATGAAGAAGGCGTCAAGGATGTGAATCGGAGAAAGGTTTATGCGTTTGTCAAGGACTGGGGAGGGGTAGAGGAGGAGGACGAGGATGAAGACGAGGAGGAGGATGAGGAGTAGTGGCGTGGGCGGTTGTTTGTATGTGTGTGCTGTGGAGCGGTTTTGTGACGTATCATTATCAGTATGCGACGGCTTTCGGTTGATGAGAACCCAGGTTTGCGGTTGGCAGCGGGCTTTCTGGCTCTATCCACGCGCTCGCCGGTCATGTTCGGATGGGCGTTGGTGTGCGGCTTTTCCTTTTCGATGTGATTATCTCTGGATGTACCCCTGACACGATGCGCAACAGGCGAAGGTAGTCGTCCACTGCTGGGGGTTGGTGCCATGTGAAATCAAATACGTTGCGCCTGCGAATGGTAATAAAGCGTAGCGTGAGATGTGAACACAAAAGTAGAATCGACGGATTGTCCGAAAAGTTACGGTTATGCCCTTCAGAGGGGGATATTTTGATAGCAGTCTCGGTTCTCAGAAGCTCTACGATATCGGCTGACATTGTTGAAAGATGCGCACAAGATGGTCCCACATTCGCGAAATCACCTTTCCGAACGAATGGACTTTGAGATTCGTACCCTTCTCTGACCGATGCTGGAATGATGAATTTGGCGGTACTGCAACTGTGACTATGAAGGACAGATACTAGTAGAATGATGATGTCTTTTATGGAAGAGTGGCTTACTTTGGTCGACAGTAAAGAGGCATGGCAAGCCTCACTAGCTAAGTCGCGACTGACTTAATGTTCCCTCCGTGGTGCTCAGTAGCGCTGACTGTCGTTCATGGCTTTAGAGGTCATATCCGCCGTGGCACGAATAGTTGATGAGAAATCGTGACACTGTTACACATTATCGTGCGATAGCCTGTTGTTGAGAAGTCTGGTGTCCCGAAAAGTGCTTTACTTGATGGTTCACGGCAAGAAGAGCAGAGGTTGCAAAAAGCTTCCCAACTGCGTTGAAATTCCGGACTAAGATCGATTCACGAAGCCAGTACTATATCTGCATGAGACCAACGCCTTATACGCCTTGAACCATAGACACGACAATTGGAGCTGTTTGCCTTGCCAACATTCCAGCTTCTTGTTTTGGCATTCTCGGTTCGTAACAAATTGAATGGGCAAAAACACCAACATGACGGCCTGAGAGACGATATAAATGTGTGATTTTGGCACCATTGTTTTTCCGTCACCTTGAACATCACCGACGGAGGTAAAGATGGGCTGTGGACTAGTTGTTGGATGCTTGTCGAGCGTCTGTCTAACTCATGTGAAGGCGATAGCCAGACAACAAGGTCTTTGACCTCGGGAGCAATGAACGACAAACGCGACTAACTAAGTGACGAGTTAGTCTCCCCGGTGCGCCCCACACCTGCTCCCACCAAAATGACGCTTCGTGATGACGACACACGCCGATCGGGGGGATCATCGCTCCATACCTCCGCACTCGCAAGTACTCGAGTATAAGAAGTTCACAACGGATTGACAGTCAAGGTAATTGGTGGACAACTCATCTTCCTACACAACCGATACAAAACACACAACAATGTTCACCACCATCCTTTCACGCACTTCACCAGTCTTCCGACGCACCGCCATGGTCGCACCCTCTTCCGTACGAGGTATCAGCGGAACCTCTGTCTTTCGTTCATCGTTGGGTTACGGCGACCCACCCTTGACCGAGGAAGCACAAGGCAACGAAGGCGGCAAGACACCAGAACCCGCTGATGCCCAAAAGGACGCCAAGGTAGCCGAACACCAGGAATCGGGAAACTCTTCTTCCTCTGCTTCTTCCTCTTCATCCGGAAAGAAGGACACTTCATCGTCCTCGTCATCCTCGTCGTCTTCCTCGGACACACCGGTAAAAGGTACAGCGTCGACAGCTGGTTCGTCAGGCGATGCGGTGTCCAAGGCACCTGATGGAGGCAAAGTCAGTACACAGGGAACGGAACATGGTGCACAGGGAAACGGACCGGATCCTCAGGCGGCTCATCATATGGGTGAGGAAGGAGGTGGTAAGAAGCCGCCTAGTCAGCAGGAGACGAAGAAGGTCGGAGAGAAGCCAAAGGCTGCTTGAGTGAATTTATTGGATATGATGGATCTGCGAGTGAGTGGTTAGGCTTTGCTTTTACATGAATCATTAGCTGACGGATTTGTTCCGGTTGTTCTAGGGGGTAAGAATCACAAGTCGGAATGGAATATCGGAAAGACCGAATCAAGTGGATGTGAAGTGATCGATAAGACTTCGTTGTATTGAAAATGAAACAAGAAACGGATGAACAACTGCGTAAAACATTGATATCGTGGCTACATGTATTACACTGGTCTTCGATAAGTCATAAAAAGTCATGTGAAACGCATCCGCTCGTAAAATATCTTGCATTGAACTCCTACCACATAGCGCCACCACCTGACATTACAAACGCGTCACCGCAAAGGCAACGTATTTACGCCCAACAACGCCGGATCCTGCACTCCTTCCGAAGTGGTAATCGATGGCGCGTACCCGTTAAACGAGTATGCTCTCCCCTTTTCTTTCAGTTGCAAATCCGAGGTCGAGCGGTGAAGCGCTTCTTGTGCGACGTCTTGGCCGTACCGTTTGGCGATTTGTCTGTTATACGAAGAACGATTAGTCGGGAAGCGAGGAGGTGAGGGATGGCTGAGTAAGTACTCACCCTGCATATTCATCCATGATCACCGCCATACTATCCGCATCCAAGCGATACCGCTTCGGCATCAACCCCTTTCCAAACCTATACGTCACATGATTCGCGCACAACAACGCGCACAAGATGATCCCCAAATGGGCAGGAACGATGGCGAAGGCGGCAATGTACCACTTTTTGAGGACGCCTCGCTCGAATTTCAGGTACCGTGATTTACAGCCTGGGAGGGTGGAACGGGCGTAACATGTGTTACTGCTTGTAGCCTCGACGAATGGGGAAAAGTAACCGCAGCAATCAAGTTGGTTTTGCACCCTCAATCGGCCACTCAGTCCTAGCGTCTGAGACCACTGCGCATTGATCTTTCCTTCGAGGTTGAACGTGTGTTGTTTGTACGTCATATACCCTGGAGTTACGATCAACGCGAAACAGGCCCAGAGAAGGAGGTTGTAGATGGCGAGAAAGGCGCGGTTGTTTAGGATGATTCCGGCGAATCCGATAAGCGAGGTGAATAGGCATAGGGCGCCTGCTGTTGTCGAGACTGCAAGCGGAGCAGGAATGGCGGTTAGTGAAGCGCGGAGTAAGTGGTATGAAGAATAGCATGACTTACTGATCAACTCTGTACGATTACCAACTCGAATCACATCAGACCGGTAGAACACGTCAAACCACACAAGGAGTGCAACAATCAAGATCGCAACGGCATACACTAGCAACTATTGTTCAAAGACATCCAGCGCACGGAAGGTCAGCGGGTTTCTTGGGTTTGGAGCGGAAGATGCGAGCCGAGGGAATTGGACGTACAAGCAGATTCGCGAAAAAAATACACCACTTGAACCGATTCCATACCAGTCGAGGTTTCCCACCGTTTTTCCCTCCCAAACCAGTCGATGAGGTAGATTGTCCGGTAAACCGCACGCCTTGTCCCGCGGTAGGAAGTAATGTGTCTGCGGTATCGCCTCCAGCGGCAGCAGCGGAAGAAGGTACGTGTCGTTGTCGTAGCCCGTCCGAGCGATTATGCGGGTCAGTGCCGTTATTGGTGGTAGGAGCACCAATCAATTCGTCCCCTTCTTCTTCCTCTCCTCCCATTCTGCCAGCGTCGGACGCGAATGCTTGTCTTCCACCACCACGAGGAACAGTCTTGTGTGCCAGTTGAGGCGGTAGGCTGGATGTAAACTTGTTTGGTAAAAGACGGGAGAATCTGTTCCCCGTTCCTGTTGTTGTCGGTTCTGATGTCGATACTGGTGGCAATGATTCTCCAGTAGCTAATGGGAGATCGTCTTTATGGTCTATTGCGTCGTCTGCGATACTTGTGCGTGAGAAGAATGAACCCCGACGATGCGCGTATTGTCCCGGTTCATGGAGTTGGGTGTATTTCGAGGGCAGGTAATTGACACTCAACGAGACGCTATTGGCCGCGTTGTTGTTGGTACCCGGTACAAAGTCGCTTCCGATAGAGGAGGAAGTGGAGAATGGACGTGTGTGACCACCACGAAACGGGACGTCGCTGCCCGCAGCCATCGATGAGCGACGCGAGGAGCCTGGTGATCCTCCTCCGCCCGTACTACCGGAACTCGAGTTCCCGCCTCCGCCTCCGGAACCACCGCTGGCGAATGGTAATGTTGGTGGAACGAGCGGTGATAGACCGATTGGATCTCGGTGTCCATCACCGAGTGTTCGTGCGGCACCATGTTGCCCATATCCAAGACCAAGACCGTGAAAGTCGTTGTCCGACGTTTCTGGTCGTCGTGGCGGCATTTTCGAAGTCGCTGCAAACGATGAGCGAGGGACGAGGACGACACGAAAAGAGATGAATGATCCGGGTTGACTGCGTGCGTTATAAGGAAAAACAATTCAAGGCAGCGGTGAACAGGAATTACGATGCGGATGATTCCTGAAATAGCTTCCGACTGCGAAGGCGGGCTGGAGCTGGGCGGCCGCCGGTCTGGGTGGTGCGTCCGAATGCAGAGGAGAGGATGTTACTGCTGTTACTGCATCTGCATCTCGTTGACCAGCTTCTTACTAAGAGAGATCTTGACTTTATACTCTTCTTACCTTGCCACCTTCAGCCTACCAGTGTTTTAGCCACGCCGCACACGCCAACTATGGACGACTACAGCACAAACTCGGAATCAGACTACGCAAACAGCTGGATCACTTGGTTCCTCTCTACAAAGGGCAACGAATACTTTGTCGAAATTGACGATGACTACCTCATGGACAGATTCAACTTGACCGGCCTTAACGGAGAGTTGGTAAAGGATTATTCCAAAGCGCTGGATATGATTCTAGATAACTTGGAGGGAGAGGAGAGTATGGATGAGGAGGAACGAGAGTCGTTGGATACCAGTGCGAGGTTTTTGTATGGGTTGATTCATGCGAGGTTTATCGTGACGAGTAGGGGGTTGGCCAAGATGGTGAGTTTTACTTTTGCCTGTCAGTGGTGAGAGAATGCTGTACGAAAGAAGATGACGTGGAGCGAAAAGGGTTGGCCATTGCAGGCTACAGGTCCGAAGGATCTATGCGAGGCAGGTCGTCGTAAGACGGCTCAATGTAGTCAAGACGCAATACCTCTGCTGTTTGAGACCGCCGTAGGACGGCTCAGTACGATCTTGTTGCCCTCGACAGAGCACATGAATGCGGTACTCTCCGGAGGCGATGGAGGTCGTGTGACTACGTTCGCTCTTCGTGGTCATAGGGTGTTGAGCGTAGCTCCCGCAACCGAGCGAGGGCTACTTAGGGTTAGCTGGCGATGGATTGCGACATTGCTCACTGCGATAGCGTTGTCAGGTACCCGCGGGTTGCCGGTAGTACACTACAGCGTGTCAAAGCAAACAAAGAGATGACTGTGCCAACCGCTTCTCTGAGTATGGTGTGCATCGCGCGAGCCTCGAAGCTTCTGCATGTTCGCGAGCTGCAGAGCTTCCAGTATCGACAACGCCAGGCGGAGAAGGGCTGCATGACCGAGTTCCTAATGGAATGTTCACGCTCATACAACCTTGCCGTCCTCACAGCTCGAAAAATACCGCCGCGCAGATTTTGGCCGCTGTCCTCGTGTCTACTGCTACGCACAATCCCTCCTCCCCGTCGGTCTTTCCGACACACCCTACACAAAAGCCGTAAAACTCTACTGCCCGCGATGCGAAGACGTCTATTCACCCAAAAGCAACCGTCACGGCTCGATTGATGGTGCTTACTTTGGCACCACGTTCCCGCACATGCTATTCATGGTTTACCCGCAGATGATCCCGGGGAAAGCACCACCGCCGCAGATTACGGGACAGGTTGGAGGAGCGAGTAGTGGGAATATGCAAGGGCAGGCTACTGCCAGTCCTGTTTCCTTGACTTCGGGACCAAACACTGCGAATGATATACGGGATGTACAGCCTCCGACTCCAACGACCACTACCTCTGGCAACACGCAACCTAGTGCGACAGCGGCTGCGCAAGCTGCGGCTGCGGCAGCAGCACCGGCAGCGCAGATTATTGGAGGTACTCTGAGCACGGCGACGGCGGCGATGAAGGCCGAGATGTATGATCCAAAGTTGTTTGGGTTTAGGGTGAATGAGATGGCAAAGCTGAAGCGGTGGAGAGAGGTTCAGCGGGACCTGTAAGTCGACTTCTCTTCCCTTTTCTCGTACACGTCACCCTTCCCTGCTCGTCTTTTCCCGTTTCCCGCTCCTCTCTTCCTCCTTCCACCTTCTGCTTTCTTTGTCACTCGCCTTGCGCTCTCGATCTCGACACATCGCTTTTTTCGCTCAACCAGAATCCCGACTCGGCGCAACGCTAACCATTTTGTTCCTGGCATGTGATGTAGGCAAGTCAAACGCCTCGAAGCGCTCGAGAGGGAAGAGACTGCCGTATAGGGCTATACGCCAGCGAGATCGAATGCGAGTGGGGGGAGTATGTACAGACTACGAAGCGAGAATGCGTATGAGCGTGGGTGTATGGAAAGAAGAGGGCGCTATCGGACCAACGATGATGGGCCATGTCAGCGCACTTGATCTTCAGTGGAGTGGGCAATTCAGAGTGGGAACGACTGAAGTGTGCGTTGTACTTTCTACATGAGTAATGGTGGACGCGTTTACAAGTTCCGAATGCATACATACGACGAGCTACGGGAGATTCCATCCGATGGATGGCAAGGATAGGAAAACGTCGGCGGTCTTCCGCATCCTTCTGCGTTCGCTCATCGCTACGGACACGCGAATAACTTCTGCAGTAGGCATTATCGGGGGGAATGGTGAAAGCATCAGTGCCAGTTAACAATAGATGGAGTGCCCTTCCTGTGTCAACCCTGTGTTGTATCCGAATCTCGCGAAAAGTCCCGCTGAGCCCTGCTGACAATGATAATGAAGATCCGCGCTAGTCAAAAGAAGGTTCGGAATAGCTTTCGGAATAGCAGACGGTTCATACGAGTACTGAAAAACAGTTCGGAATTTGCAGACTCCCGCTTGGCGGAACATATACCCACCCTAACAACATAACAACACAGCTTCGTTCACATCAGCCGGCAATACAGCCAGCGCTATGGGAGAACAAGTCGAATATCGAGCCGGTGCTTTATCAGCATCGCTGGTGAGATATCCGAATCGGCGGGGTTTGCTTGCTCAGGTCAACCGTATGTCCGAATCTGTTCTCCAATGCATAGCAATAGTCCTGAATTGTTTGTTGCTGCAGGTACTTCCTATTCTACCCACCAGAGGGATATATACCGATGTATGAAGAAGGTAGAGTTGAGGAGTGTTGCTGCTTTTATAGTATCGTCAGCTAAAGATCTACACTTGCGCAAACCTCCTCGTTCTTTCACACCTGCTTCCCCTCAACAACTGGAAATCTTCGACAATGAATACCATCGATCCGAGCACTGCTAGGCATACATTGTCGTTTTCGAATCTAAGCTTCACCGTCAAGACGAAGGACAAGGGCGGAAGGCGGTTGACAGACAATGTTTCCCTTAAAGTGCATAGTGGCGAGATGGTCGGTGAGTGTGGCTTGCATCGGTATGACCTGTCGTATCTCTAGTAGACTAACGTGCATGGTACTCCTTAGCTATCATGGGACCGTCAGGTGCAGGTATGTCGTCCTGTTTGTATTGTGCTCGAATCATTGCTAAAGATCACCTTGCGTTACCGTTTAGGTAAATCCACCCTTCTCGACTTGATGAGCGGTCGTAAACGCTACGATACTGGCGGGAAGATCGCAATGAACGGACACGAGCTGTCAGGTCACGACATGCAGATATTATCGTATGTAGTCTTTCAACCAAGCAACGTCAACGGCACTCATTTAGTTATCCTCAAGATCATTTGTAGAGCAAGAAGATGCCTTGCTAGGCACGTTGACCAGTCGGGAAACCCTCTCTTACGCCCTCCGACTGGCGATACCGAAAGCCAAGCCGTCGTTCATCAAGGAACGTGTCGAGCATGTTATCGACATGCTTGGACTTCGAAGTTGTGCCGATACACAGATTGGAACGCCTCTCAAGCGCGGACTGAGTGGTGGGCAGAAGAGGAGGGTTAGTATTGGGTGTAGTCTCGTAACGTACCCGTAAGTTCTGTGATGGCTTGTCGTGGATATTCCGTTGGCTGACAGTGATTGTGTTTGGTTTAGTCGTATTCTCTACCTCGATGAACCTACCTCGGGCGTAAATATCACCGCTCTAATTCGCATCGAACCATTGCTTTCCGTTACTCATCCTCTACTATCGCACTGAAACAGCTCGATTCTACTGCTGCAAAGGAAGTCATCTCATCAGTCGGATCGCTCGCCAAGACGGAAGGCATCATGGTACTGGCCAGCATCCATCAACCGTCATATACCACCTTGAATGAGTTTACCGATTTGGTGTTGCTATCGCAAGGAAGTTTGTGTTATCACGGAAAGGTTGGGGATCTTGAACAATTCTTGTTGGAGATTGGAGTGGGTTGTGTACCTTTCGTAAGCTCAATATCATTATTGCTCTTGGTCGCCCTACACTGACTCGCATGTATCGCAGGTCCCTCCGACTGATACTGCCATGCAGTTGCTCAACACCGATTTCGAAACTAATGTGCAGAGTGAAAATCTGTCAAGGGATGTAGTGAAACAATTCAAATCACATTTCGAGAGCCATGAAAAGCATACTTGCCACTTAGTAGACAAGCTCGCAGCGACTACGGATGTCACGGTCGCGCTAAGAGAAGAGCAGGTATTAGGAATCACAAAGATCTGGTTACATAGCATGATCTTGGGAGAACGCATGACACTGAACTACTCCAGGTACGTCGTCGTAGACACACATCGCTTCCATAAGCGAGGATTTCAACTGATTGTTCATGTCCAATGGTAGAAACCTCTTGGCATATGGCGTCCGAGCGGCAATGTATGCGGGTATGGGTGTCATGCTCGCCACCATATGGATCCACCTCGGTACAGATGCTAGCAAGATTAACGATCGCCTGTCTGTACATTTCTATTCCGTTGCCTTTCTCGCATTTAGTAAGTCAATCCGACTACATACGCTTTCGAGTAGTGTTAAGCCTTCCACATTACAGTGTCCGTGGCTGGTATCCCTGGCTGTGAGTACACCGAAGTGGCGTTTGAGATGTCGCCGCAACTATTTCTGACCATCTTGTTCTTCACAGTTTTAGAAGAAAGGGCCAATTATCGTAAAGAATCTGCCAATGGCTTGTACTCTGCCTTGCCGTTCGTGATTGCCAACTCGGTAGTCACACTTCCTTTCCTGTTTCTGTGCTCCACCCTCTTTGTGCTAATCATGTACTGGGGCATCGTAAGTCTTGTTAATCTTTGTCAGTTCCCTTCGCTTGCTAAACAGACGTTCTCGTCGTTTACAGGGACTCCACCCCGGCGCTGGCCCAGTGTTCCGGTACATCGGGTTCTTGTTTCTGTCAATCTACGCCGCCGAAAGTCAAGTAATCCTGGTCGCGTCCTGTCTGCCAATCTTCGTGGCTGCGCTTGCCGTGTCCGCGTTCTTGAATGGATTTTGGATGAGCGTTGGGGGCTACTTGTGAGTTCCGTCTGTCAGACTTCTATAAAGCTATACAAAGCTATCTATTAACTTTTCATTGGCACTTTAAGTATTCGTGCCGTGAATTTGCCGAGATTCTGGTACTACTCCTTCCATTGGTGAGTGCTCTCCCCAGCATTCTGTTGCTGCCCCCTTATTGAACGGATCTAACATCAACAATTATTTGCTTTTACAGGATGGATTACCAAAGATATGCGTTCGAACTGCTCGCTAACTCGGATTTGCGAGGATTGAACTTCACTTGTGGCACTTCAGGCTGTCCATATGCTTCTTCAACGGGATCCTGGATGGTCTCCGGATACGACGTGCTGCGCGAACTAAATATCGATGAAATTAAATACGGTGCATGGGGTAAGCAGCATTTGCCACTCCAAGGGCGAACAAAGCTGACTACTGCCTTCGACTTAGCTGGCATCCTCGTTGCTATATCCGTCATCTATAGGGTAGCGTAAGTCGTCCAGCAAAGGCAATGTTGATGCAATAACTGACTCTGTCAATAATTATAGGTTATGGCTCGCCTTGAAATATATCCGGTAGTTCGAAGCCTTCTGTAAACTATAAATTGGTCTGTCCAAATGAAGAGAATAGCCAGTCAGTAGTGTTCTGGCTGGATTTCGACAAGGAATATGTGAGTACGGTGTAATGCCTAAATACTGTGTGTACATGTAGCATTCTCTAGGTGTTGTACATGCTATGAAGGTACTACCCGAGTTGATTCGCCGGAGAGCACGGTCGAGCATCGGGCAAGCGGGTAGGGGACGTCGGAAAGTGAGAATGAATGAGAGTGTGTTGTACTTTCTAGATGGTCAATGGCGATATGTTTACAATTTCCGAGTACATAATCGCAACAAGCGAGAAGGATTCGCGTTGGCGAAACTGCGCATCCAGGACATACATCGCAGCGTTCCGCTTCCTCTTCGTTTTTACATTCGTTGTGGAATAGTACACCTTGTGCGGTGGCATCAGATGTATGATGGAGTTTCCGGCGACGACCATCCACGACAGTTGAATCGTGCAATGTTTTGGAACAGTTATAGGGTGCGAGACGGCAGTGTTATGCCCTGTATTTGTCAAGCCGACAGACAATATATCAGATTCTATGTATATGCAGTGTGAGATATATTCCATAACCTAAATTCTTTCCGTAACAATGACCCTTACTTCCTCTGTCCCATAGTCGAATACAGCAGTCAGCAGCACCTCCGACGGTGGCGTTCGCCTTGCGCTGAAGATCTCTTCCGACCATAGAACTGAGCTTGCAAAAGCTTTTGAGCGGCACTGACGAGAGTTGGCGCATTGCCAGCTACTTAGACTCGCGCACGCTAACACTCATACTGTAATTGGAAGAGGTCAATGGCATCGAACTGTATGTCATCATGTAAACTGTACACGAACGATAGTTGATACGGACCGAAAAGACATGATCTCGAGAGCTGCTGGCCACGGCAGCTGCTTTGCAGGTACGACGACCTCACCATGCATCATATCGATCGTTTGAAGCAGGCGGTTACGACGTATCTGGAGGCTGTCACGCCAGGAGGCATCCTCGCCTTTGGACTCGGGTACCTCTGCCTACAAAGCATTCTTCGATTCCGACGAGAACGAGCGATCATCCAACGTTATCGAAGGTCCACCGCGAGTACACTAGACAACGATTCGAAGACACCGCATTCTGCTGGAAGTCCCGATGGCGTCAAGGTGGACGATGGAAGACAAGGATTAGATCTGAGCAAGATGTCGTTCTTGCAGGCAAGTGAAATTCAGCGTGACCTTTCCCATCTCGAGTTTCCATATACATTCGGGCATTCCTTGGAACTAGGCTTCATCCAGGTATGCACTTTGGCTCCTTCCGGTGCTGCAAGGAGGAGACTGATGTCCTTTCTTCGGACGCTTCAGACCTTGGCATTCCCATGTCCTGCCAAGATTCTGAATGACACCAGACAGATCAGCCGTCCCGATGCCATGCCAAAACGACTTGCCGACACCAGTGTAAGATCTCCTTGATGATGCCTGTCACATCTCGTCAATAATATCTGTCGTTTTAGATTCTTATGCAAAACATCTTCAACTTCCCACCCGACCATCCTCGATTTCAACTCGCCATCTCGCGGATCAACTACATCCATTCCCGGTACACGCGAATCCAGAATCCAGACATGCTTTACACGCTCGCAGTATTCGCTTGCAACCCGTGGGACTATGTTGACAGGGACGAATGGAGGCAGATGAATGCTCTAGAGGTGGCAGGCTTGGGCACGTTTTGGATGAACATTGGGGAATGCCTCAAGGTTGACATGACCGGTATCAAGAACATGGCCGTCACCCATCCCAGCGTCAACGAAAGCGGGCAAGAAGATGTTGCAGCCTACACGAGTTCCGGAGTCGAAGGATGGCGGGACGGATACGACTTTATGCTCGACTTGCGCGCATACATGCGGTGGCACGAAGCAGAATACGCAGAATTCAGTACAGACGTTGATGCTCTCGTTTCCACCACTTTCGATGTTGGAACCCAATACATTCCCACGGCCGCACTCAAACGTCTCGTAAAAGACATTCTGGTCACCGAGTTTCACGAGAAGTGGCAGCGTGCAATGGGGTATGTACAGCGGGAACGAGCAATCAGTCGATACCGACATTAATACTCGCTGTTTACGACAGTCGCGCTCCCCCAAACACTTGGACCTCTAGCATATTTCGTCGCTTCATCTCCCTCCGTCGATTCTATCTCCGCTACCTCGCCCTTCCCGCCTTTTGGTCATCCGAACGCACTTCCCCCGACCCAGATCCCAAAACAGGCCTGTACCAACAAGTGGACTACGTCACATTCCCCTACTACGTCCGACCATCCCTCTGGAACCGATACGGACCGGCAACGTGGCCATCCTGGTTATTTGGTGTTCCCTTACCAGGTGACGATGGCGCCAAGTACCGCCCTGAAGGTTATTCCCTCGAGGAGATTGGGCCGGAGAAAATGGAAGGCAAGGGGAAGGAGTGGATGGAGAAGGATAGACGGTGGTGTCAGGAGAGGATAGGGGCGAGCACATGTCCTTTTGCGGCGATGATGAGGCAGTAGTCGACCCTTTTCAAATCGTCGGAACCCGTGGCGAATTATTCGTTGTAAGTCAGTTTAAATCTTTTGTATATGTGTAAGATGTGCGTGTATCGATCAATAGTGCCTTACGAGTATGCTTGACATCAGTAAGGGTAGCTCAAGAACTTGGTCTGATACCGCATTTATGCGAAGATATTCTTTGTGATTCGTTTGTTCGACAGTAGCAAACAGGGCATCGTTACAAAATTTGTACAACATTGGCGGTCGACCTAGACCAGAAATATACAAAGTACCGTCCTATCCAGCATATCATATCATCGCTTCACGGTAATACTCCACAGAGCTACTGTTACTTCCCTTTGTCGAGCTTGGCGAGAAGCGTCGAATGCGTTTGCTGACCGAGCGGCGACTGAAAGACGCCAAGCGGGTCATACTCCTCCTTCAGCTGCTTAAGTCGATCTCGGTTGGTCGCATACGAGTAAGTAAACTCTTGTGTGTCCGGGTTCATCCTTCCGAGTCCCCATTGACGTGTAGGTTTCCCCGTCTTGGCGAGGTGATGAGCAGCGATAAGCTCTGCTGTTTCCAGGGCGAAAGCTTCGGCATATTGGTCCGTGACCGGGGTCATCGAACTAGACCATCCGAACCTGTCAGTTCAAGGGTATGAATATAAGATGGACTCGCAACTTACGTTCCAGTGCAAACGGCGTAATAGTGAGGGTCCCGAGCTCCCCATGCGGTAGCGTCACTCGGCTTTGATGCTATTTTGACTCGTGAATGGCATTCGAATAAAACGACACTCCCTCTGCAATCAGGAACATTCGCGGTGTATTCTTCCCACTTTTGCCAGGCCTCGAGTGCCATCTCCGGCCAAAGATCCCCAATTGTCGTCAATCCATCAACCTTTCGTTTAGCACCAGGAACAGCAAACATGCCGTCAGCCCCATGAGAAACTTGTACCTGGTCATGAGCGATAAATGTCCGGTCGACCATTGGCTGAATTGTATCAGTAAAGATACTTTTGATCTTGGCGATGTATGCGTCGTCTCCCTGGATCCATGGCATGATAGCGACAACAGGCTACAGCGGCATGGTATCATTAGCTGGGACCGAGCAGATTCTTTGCAACAAGGCTAACCTGGTAATGCGGAGGACATCTAACGAAACCCAATACAAGGGATTCTTGCGATGTTCGTACGGGAAAGAAGCGCTATGGATGATGACAGATTATCAGTTAATGCTCAACATGCACTTTAACGTGATACTCACCTCATTTAACATATCTAGTACTTGGCTTAGTTGATCGGGTCTGTAACCAAGCATTCCTGTAAGAGCCTGTCCGCCATTCGGGTACGCCTGTGTGGTGAACTCCGTGATGACACCCAGCTGGCCATGCCCTCCACGAATGCTCCAGAACAGGTCCGGATTCTCGGCTTCACTGGCGGTGACTATCGACCCATTAGCGAGGCACATTTTGACAGCGAGGACTGTTCACAAGCACAGCAGAGTAAGCATCAGATTCCGTGCACCGCTTTACTCGTGAGCGCTGTTCACCATTATCACAACCCATGCCGTGTTTACCGCTCAGCCACGAATAACCACCCCCAGTATGCCATCCGCCCACTCCCACACCCCAGTATCCACCTCCGACAGCTTCTAACCCAACGGGATTGGCAACCTCGTATACCTCTCCCCAATTGCATCCTCCGCCGAATGTGAGTTGACAGGTTTCTTGATTCACCTTGACGGAATTGAAGTGGCGCATGTCGACGAGGATGGTTTCAGGCGCCATAGGAGCACCGTTATGTCCGCCACATCTGACACTGATAGTGAACTTGTTCTCTGCAGCGAATTTGACCTGTGTAATCGGGTAAGCTCTCATATGAACGGCTGCAAAGCCAACGATATTGCAGTCTAAAACGTACAGTGATACTGATCTGATCCTCTGTTTCAGGATAGACGACAAGTGCAGGCAGCCCTTGCAGATTTTCAGCCCAGCGGTAGATGGCTGCCGAGTATTCATTCGGAACATCGCATCGAGCCACAATCTTGCTTGAGAAACCTGCTTCCTTCAACGCCTGGCGAACTTTATCGGTATTGATAGGCCACTTGGCGGATGTACGGAACTTTAGAGATCCATTCGGCTCGGCGGTACGTAGATCCTCAAAAGCGTTGATAAGGGTGCTGACCATTGCGTTACGAACAGTCGTTTATGGATTCGATGTCAAGTGACCAGGTTTTCAAGCTACGGTTGTCGTCGATGCAGCCTGAAAGATATCTGCTCCTGGAAGAAGAACGGACGACAAGGTCGGTCTAGGCCTATATACCTCACAGAATTGCCAGCAACATCTGGTAATGGCATAGCAAACAATAGTCGGTCAGGGATACTCGCATCCTCGGATCTTGCGGATTCATGAGCTAATAGAAGTCAACCTGAAAGCAGACTCACTAAACTGCTCAATGAACCAACATGGAATTCGATACCATACATTAGCTCACTCGAATGCGCTACCAGTTTGTCGTTCCGAATTGCGGGGTCGAGCATCGAAAGCGGGACACTTTGCCTCCTTCCTCTTCGGGAGTACCAGTAGCAGCTGTACGGCTGGACCATTACGTCGATGGGGTTTGCTAAAAAAAATCGGAGGCATCGCAACAGTGACCGACCAAATTACATTCGCTACATGTACCTATACACGACTACCAGAATATTATGATACATTGACCGAGCTATCTAGACGCTTATTATTGACCTGTTCCACATCCCCTGCCTTCCCACATTGATCTGGTTTCCTATCTCTGCTGAACAATCTCTTCGCCCACGGCCGCTGTCCAGTATAAAGAAACACCGGTACCAAGTTAATCGCCAGAATACCCATGTACGCCCTAAACAGCGATCAGGAGTACATGATCAGCCACTATCCAAGGGTCATTACGGATGATGGTCTCTCACCAAGCCAACACATTCCAGCCGCCTTCGACGTGATCGTAGATCTGCCCAGAGATGATAGGGCCAATACAAGCCCCTGAAGATGGACAGGAGTCATGTCAGTAAAGGCGCTTCCTTACGAGATACAGGTAGACTGACCGAGACCGTATGCCATATTCATTCCACCAATCTGGTCTGAAATCACGCAGCAGGCTGGTCAGTACCTACCGATGAAGCTCATGATTGTACAGACTTACGAATCTCCCCGATGCCTTCTTGCGTCTTGGCAACCATGGCCACCTCCAGCGCAACAGGACTCAGCAGCGAACTTAGCAAACCATCTTAACAGAGACAGGGTTGTCAATGTCCGCAACAACGTGCAATCGGCCTAGCACAGTTCCTAGTACTTACTCGCGAACGTCAAAATGATAATGAAACCCGGTAAACTCTGCTTCAGAATCAGGAGAGGCGGAAAGGGCAAGCACAAAACAAGCAACGGGATGGTCAGGACTTCCGAGCCCCATTTGTCTGCTATAGCGCCGGCAATGGGACCAGCTATGGTCGTAAGGTGGTCGGGGCATCAGTGCGACTTGCGCATGAGTGTGAAAAGAGGCAGAGCGAAAAATACGTACTGAAGAACGTGGGGACCGCGGCAATCAGATAGATAATTCCAATAAAAAATGCATCTTTGTGCCATACACTCTGCACTCGCAGAGTCAGTCTATTAGGATGTCAACATAAGGATACTTCAGCGCACAGCATTGGCAAATGTTTGACACGAGCTACCTACGTAGGTTCGAGCGCAGCGAGGATGATGGCATACGTAAATTCGAGGCCGAATGCGGTTAATGCTCGTGGCGACCGACCGAGTTGCAAAAGTACCTCGAGCGGTCCAAGTTGTTTCGGCGGCGTGATTGGTGTAGCCGACTGAGAAGTAGTAGGTTCAAGCTCGTACGGCGAAGAGGAAACGATCTTGTTTTTAGGAAGTGCGTTGGCAAACAGCGCGGAATCTTTAACGTCATCTGTTTCGACGGTACTCGATGGCACGACGGTGGTTGTGTTCGGGATAACAGGTGAATCAGGAACTGTCTGACGGCATTCCGCTGGCAGATCTTTTCGTTCAATGACGAGAAGCCGACCGATGAAATCTACCACGCAGCATCCGATACAAAAGATGAACGGCGCATTCCAGCCGAGCTTGTCATATAATACACCGCCTGTTAAACAGCACACTGAGACTTTATGTACGCCAACGACTACCAGCCAGACAAAACTCACCAATCACGGGCCCGATACTCGTCCCCACTGCTAACCCTGACATTGCATACCCCAACTGCCTTCCCACCACATTATCATCCACATTTTCACAGATCATCGCCATCCCGACATTCCAGACGACAGCCGATGCTATACCCTGCAGTAACCTCGCAATGACCATACACCAGAACGGACGCGCCAGCAATAAGAGAATGATTCCAAGGGTGAGAACGAATAGACCTCCGAGTAGTGGACTCCGGCGGTACGGGTAGCGATGAAAGAAGAATGCCGCAAGAGGTGTTGTGATGAGGATGCCGGCCGAGTAAGCCAGTAATAGGTAACTGGCGAGGGATGAAACATCGGTATATCCAAGGCTCTGTAGTCCTGGTAATGCTTTAAGGTCAGTAATCGCCAGCCAGAGATGAAAGCGGATCAACAAACTAAATGGCAGAACAGGAACAACGATGGTCTGTCAGCGAAGGAAGCGCAAGATCGGTAAGCAATATGACCCTGCCTCCAGACGTTGCGAAAGGTCGTACATAGGTGATTAAGTCGGTGCATATTCCAAGCGCTACCACCGACGTGATATACCAAACGGACGACCGCCACTATAATGCCAACGGAAAATCAGCCACAAGATATGGTGAGCATGTCAATGGTCTTACTTTCCAGCCGAACGGTATCCGTTTCGCCTTGATCGCCTCGTCCATCATCTCTATGTTGATGTTTCCGCCGCTCTGGGACTGTTCATCATCGCAGCCTACCTGTAAGGTTCGCCTTGGATATGCACGCTGTGTAAGCTGAGCTGAAAGTACTTCAGTATTGGGCGGTCGTCTTTTCTCCTTAGGTAGACGCGGAATCAAACATAAACGGGCGAGATTACGATAAATCATATCATGTCGAAATGTCGACGAACTGCGAACAGCCATCACTGAGAGCTTCACTGAGCCTTGAACAACTCTTATGTCCACCCTTAGATAGGAAAAGCAGAGAACAGATGTCGGTAAACGTACTCGACAGGCAAGGACCCCGGCATTAGTTACAGCTCGGAGACTGCGCGATCTGTATCTGTGAGTTTAGGTATCCCTTCGGGACGACTAGGCAGCTGATCGTGTTCTTCGCAGTTCCTCCACGACGTCCGCCTTCATATATGATGCACTCCGTCGATCTCACAAGCGAAGGTACGAATTTGGATCTCGCTGCACGTGAATTCGACCTCCAATATTCACCACGTCGGTGAGAAAAGAAACCGAGAAGAACAACTCGCAGTTGAATTCAAAAGGCCATCTTCTATCTCGATGTGCTTCGGTGCGCTCTGTGGTCATACTGAATGACTTTAGGCGATATACTTGGAGAGCTATCAGCTACCGATAGTCTTACATGTCCACGCCAGTCATCTAGGTAACGTCGACGTCGATCAGGAAGCGGAGGAGAAAGACGACGTAATATTGCAAATGGAAGAGGAGTCAAGCCGAAAGTCCGACATAGGTAAGTTCGCGCTTCATCACCGACAGCAGTCAGTCGCTAAGAATTCCTAGACGTAGTGACTCCTCGATGCGAGAACCCAGATCGCGCAACGGCTGTGCGCAGGGGAAGGAATGCGTGGTACACTCGTTTCTCGCATCTCTCGTCCCTGCAAACTTGACACAACCGGTACGTTGTCTTGGTGAATTCAATGTCCTTGCTCATATTGACGTCACTGTTCCCTAGGTTCTCTCGCTTTTTATGTCTGTCCTTCGTGCAAGCAAGTCTTCGGAAAGCCGTCGCATGAACAGGTGACAAGTGGATTGAAGTATTGTTATGTCTTGCGGTGGATTTTGTCTTCTAGGTGGAGATCTCGCTTCGACGGCTCGCATCCTGACCGAACGCAGGCGTCCAAGGTACACACCATGCAAGCACCCGAACTGCTGGCCATGTCATCGACAGTGATCCATTCATTGTCATCCCCTGGTGACCTTCGTCGGTACATAGTAGTTGGATGAGGACATCCTTCCAGCAAAGGAGAGGGACGTCACCGACCAGGCACGCTGAACGTACCACCAATATATGCGCAACATCCGGTCAACAAATCCAATCGCAACGCAGGTTCTCTCTCACGACCGAGCTTTGATGGAACTACCAGAGCATAACGGCAAATGGTTGTACTGTTTGTCGATGTCCTGCCATTACAACATTCGAGAACCGAAGCTGAAATCAGGCACGTAGAACCCTTATATGTCGTCACCTCTTGAGTGCCTATTCGCGATGTGTATTCCTGGCCCTGGCCGCAAGGGGAATGTTGTTGCCTGTATCGACCATGACACATCTACTGCCACATACAGCCTTGCACGGTCGCGATTTTGCCAGCTCTTGAAAGCTCTCTTGAACCGCCGCTGCCTATTTCCGATTGCTTTTCAGCGGAACAGCGAACCCAAAGGCCTGAACAGCGAATATGAGGGCTGGAGCGCTAGCCTGTCAACTCGATGCTATCTTCGTGTATTCGTCATGGCTTGATTTCGCTTGATTTTCCGCCCATACCCTTCTTTCGCACCGGTGACGATAGTGTGACGATGGTAGGACCGCAAGGAAATCTCGGCAATTACCTGGACTGTTTGTTGTTGAAAGTAGAGTCTAACAAAGTACAACAACAAACGACTGATTTAGTGTTTCAAAACAGAACACACAAAGAACAATGATAATATGTTTCGAATCGCCGATTGCAGCGTCAGCCTAAGGTTGACCCGACACATACCACAAGCTATACCACATACATTGTTCATCCCGTCCGCAAATGGCATTGTTGAACGATCTTTCTACTTCTTTCGCCAATTTTTCCACCAGGTGGCCCAGATATCTCAAAACTCTATCGATCAAACCAGCCATTCATGTCGTGCCTACACATTTGCTGCGGCTACAGCGGGCTGGCATTGAACAGGCGAGGAACAACGTACAATCAGACTTCAGTCCGTCATGTGGCGAGGGAGACGGGGAACCTACTTAAGCCTATGAATTAGCGTATGCTGGCCCGCTCTTCAGGATGATAGGCTTCCCAATTTCCAGTCACTTCCGACAGCTATTCCAGCAACTCTGCAGCATTCATCGGTCAGTCTCCAGGCGAGCGGATCAAGAAGCACATCAATCCTATGCGATCATCTACATCTTCTGTTTGGGCAAGTGTGAGTAGACTTGAATGTGTTGCTGCCTTGCTTTTACTGATCCAGTATTTGTCGATCCCTAGACTCTCTGCTTCCTTGCCGCTATAGTAAGCACGGACGGTGATTTACTGGGTCGGATCGGGAGTTGACAACGTCCCTCTGAGCAGTCATCTTCCCTTGCCCTAACCACTACCATCGACCTCGGCACAGCTATCAACTACGCCGTTCTCGCAGAATCGGCAATCACAAACGTAGAACAATCGTCTATTGTCGGCAATGTTGGGCTGAGCCCGGCTGCCGCCGCTGGTATCACTGGATTTGCCCTGGTCTTGGATTCAAGCGGACAGTTTGGTATGCTTCCGCCTATCCCCGTATCTTTAAGGCTTACTGACCTCGTCGCTCCGGCTCTGTATAGCGACATCAAAGCAAGTATCAGGACAAGTCAGTGCGGCCGACTATGCTTCACCAACGCCTGGCACCCTTTCTGTCGCGGTTGGAGATATGCTCGCTGCATACAACAGCGCCGCCGGCAGGGCTGCAGACTTTACAAACGAGGGGGCGGGAGAGATTGGAGGTCTTACCCTGGCACCCGGTGTGCACAAGTTTAACACGGGAGTCACTGTTTCGTCAAATGTGATCTTGTCCGGCACTTGCAATGATGTTTTCGTCTTCCAGATTTCGTGAGTCAGGACAGTCTAATATTTTCGCCGTTTCGCCTGCTCACGTCCTTGCTTTACAGCGGAACGTACGCTCAGGCTCCCAACACGGCCATTGTTCTAGTCGGTGGTGTGCGCCCTTCGCAAGTTTTCTGGCAGGTCAGTGGGACATTTACTGTCGGAGCCAGCGCCCAAGGAGCCTCTTTTCAAGGCATTGTACTCGCCGCCACGCAAGTCACCCTCACCACCGGATCCACAATAACAGGACGGATCTATTCACAGACTGGTATTGCTATTCAGCAGACGAATATTATGCAGCCGCAAGACGGCAATAGCTGTGGACCGAGCACAGTCACTTTAACGCAGGGTGAGTCCATTCCATTCACCATGAGATATGTCGGAAACATCGCTAAATGAGTCTTGTGATCAGCCACGACAATCGTATCAACATTGCCTGCGGTGACTTCAACTATAATAAGCACTGCTCCACCGACGACGACTACTCTGATCAGCACAATCGAGGGTGTGCGCACTACCCTCTATTCGACGCTTCCTGGAAGTATTATTACCTCTGTAATCACCGCTCCCGGGGTGATCACGACTGCAACTTTGACGGCGCCCATAACTTTGACCACGACTCTAGCTGGACAGGTGACCACGATTCCTGGGCAAATCACTACTATTTCTGCTGAACCAATAACCGTGACTCAGACGTTGCCGGGGACCATTCAGACAGTTGTTTCAACTCTCCCACCCTCGACTATCCTTGTCCCGACAACGATTCAAGGTCAGCTTACGACTGTCACGTCGCTGGCTCCCGCGAGCACGATTACGTCCTCGATTACAGCACCGGGCGTTATTACCACGTCAATAGTCACAGCGCCTGGTGTCCGAACTACAGAGATCGTCACTCTCGTTCAGACGTTGCCTCCGCAGGTCTCGACACGCACAACCACTATTGCTGGCACGCCGATCGTTCTCACCACTACCCTTCCCGCCAGCACTGTCACAAATGTTTTTGTGGGACCAGTTTCCACGCAGACTTTGATTTCTACTGTTTATGTGCCGTATACCACGATGATTCCTACTACGATCATTCAAGGCGGCTTGACCTTCTACGAGACTATCACACTCGCCGGCTCGGATGCCACGTTTCAGCCATCGACGGTGACAATCGTCTCCACGGAAACCCGCCCCGCAGCTACTTCTACCTTGACCCTCACGGAAACTTCTTTGGGAATTCGACCGACGACCATAACTGAATCAGCCATCGCTCGTACCGAGACAGTCACGTCTGTCGGTACTCAGACGAACGTTTTGACCGTGACAGCGAGCGGTACAACCAGTGAGCGTCGATCTTTTGCTCCCAAATACATCGATCCACTGACTAGTGTTTTTTATGACAATCTGCAGGCGTTGTGACTTCCCTTGTTCCTACCACAAACGTGCAGACCAAGACCGTCACGGAGCAAGGCTCAACCCTCGTTTCTAGCGTCACAGAAACCATCATTCAGACTCGAGTAGTCACAACGGAGATGCCTGGAGGATTTTGTAAGTTTTTGACCGCTTGCAGTTACCAGCGAGTACAAGCTGACCCCTTTTTTCTGCCAGACACGACAACAATGCTTGTTCCAATGCCTGGCACCAACACGCTGGATCAATCCAGAGGCGGGTCTGCTCAAGTTTCCACGAAGACAATCGTTCAGAGCGGCACCACTATTATCACCCAAGTCCCGGTCACTCAAACTCTCACTCAAGTCCTTACTACTACGATTGTAGGAAATAACAATGGACGCGGCAGTAGCAGTTCGGTCGAGTCTGGAAGCATGGCAGCTGCTACTGACAAAGCCTCAACAATGGCAATTCAGAGTTCCGGAGGAGATACCGCATCTCAGGGTGTATCGCTCAATGCAGTCCAAGGCGGCTACATCACGGCGACTGCTCAACAGCCTGCAGCTTCACAGGTTGCACAGGTGGGTGGTACCGCGAACGGTCCTCAAGAAGGTGTTTTCGGAACTGGCTGGTGAATGCAAACCAAGATGAGACCCATCGGAGTGATCGCTGACTCTTCTTCCACAGCGGCTGTACTGAGACCATCTACGCCACGGTATACCTTCCCGCCACGACTATTTATGCCCAGGCTCCCGCAACTGAAACAATCACTAGCACCGTGAACGAATGCCCTAGTATGTCAATAGACTTCTTCACACTTGCTCAGGATACTGATCGTCGACACCGCTTGTAGCTTCCACGACTTTGCTGACAAGCGACCATTCCGCCTGGGCTTCGGCAACCCCATTGCCGTCGACCACTATGACGACTAGTATGAACGCGGCTCAGTCTGCAGCATCGTCAAAGTCTGAATCTGCACGAATGTGTACTTCGAGCGCGTCATCTGTCGCGCTCTCACAATGCATGGCAGCTGCATTATCCAGCGTCTACTCGGTGTGTGTCCCCACTTCAGCCTTTGGCACGGCGTCAGCGGCTGCTATCAGCACGCAGGCATCTGCTCCCGGCACGACTGCAACACGGAATGGGACGATAATAGGAGCGACATCTGGAGAGAAGCGACTTGCGCTTGGCTCCTTCGGAATGACGGGTCTAATAGCGAGCGTTATCACCATACTGTTCTAAGCTTTCTGTGATTTCGTAGAGACGGCACGAAATGCCTTAGAAAATTAGCCAATAGAACGCGAACGAACAGAAAACAATCAAGGTTTATGTTATATTTATAATATGTTGTACCGCGCGTGTTATAACGCTGTATGGGGAACATGATGAATGCAAGATACTGTATTGCGACTCAAGTTACGAGCAGTGACGGTCGAACGCTCCGCCACCTATTCTGAAATGAACGGTCGTAAGGAAGAATGATATGCAGTGTGTAGTCAATAGATGATACAAGTGATGTTCCCTTTTACGATCAGGCTTATACAACGCGGATGAAGACACGATATGCGATTGACATGTGAATGGAAGAGACGTTTCTCTATGCGAGAATTTTGAATAAACCCGAGCAACGAAAAGGCGTTACGAGAAGAAGTAGGGCGAGAGCCTGATCCTGTTGACATCAAACTCGCCCTTTGGAGGACAAGGGGGCAAGACATCGGCAAACCGAACAAACGCCTTGCCGTCGTATTCCAGTAGTTCAATTGGAGTGCCGTCAGGATGGAGAAGCTGCGACGTAGCTGCCTTTGCTTTTCGCGGACGTTTCGCGTTCGGCGAAGGTGCTGGCTGGTCCGCCGCATCATCTTCCGACAAAATAGCGTCCTCATCCATCTCCTCCTCGATGTTGACCGCATCTTCATCGGCTTCCGTAACGTTGGAGGCGGACATGGCCCGCAAACCACGCTTGCCGTTGAGAATGCCTCGAGCGATCGCTAAGGGGATGACATGATCCGCGTACCTTTCGACAAACTGGCGAAAAGAATGGTCAATAAAGGTTGGACAAAGTCAAACTCGCCTACTACTCACCTCGCGTCGCAGATCGCCAATAATGTCCCTCGAGTGCAAGTCGATAAACATCTCTCTGATATTCTCCGACAGCTTGTCGATTGAGCATGCATGTGACCAGTACGAATCGTGCACCGACGCAAATGTCACGTCATCTTCCTTGCATTGCATGGCTGTCAGCAGCATATGGGTGGCATCGAGACTGTGAATAAAGTTGGGCGGCATGGCAGTCGCTTGCTTGCCCGGTGCTACTTCCGCCACAGCGTTCGGGTCGGCGATGTATACTGTTTGAAGCGAGGTCATAACCTATAGGGGCCGAATTTAGAGATTGGTCGTAGAATATTGCCTCGACGCAACTCACCTGTTTCCGCACCGGCTTTCGGTATGGCTGAACCACGGGCAAACCCAAAGGCGAAGTCCAAACGACACTTGTCATCAATTCCTTGGTCAACCTCGTTAGTGGTTTACCAGAGGCCGACAATTTTTGCCTTGGCGAGGGGCCAGAAGAAACAAGGGGTTCAAGAGACATGGGGACCCGTTCCGTCGGGATGGATCGCGAGATCAGTTTGGCCGACACGGTCAGCCAATCCTGAATTGCTCGAGCGCCACTAAAGATGTCACCGATACAGTTGAGGACCTGTGAAGCGGACGTCAGCACAAGCAGAAAACCGAGCACTCTCGAAATAACATACTGTTTTGGCAAGGTACGTGGAAACGAAATAGACCAACTCGCGGGGAATCTCTCCCTTGGCATTGAGCTGCTTGGCAATTTGATCCTTTGCGCCGATGAATGTGACACCTGGAGACAAGTAATCAGCGACCAGTCGGCTTGAAGACAACTTGTTCACTTACCGTACACCGTCGTCATGACTGTCTGCTTGACGACTTTACGCAGGACTTTACCCTTGGCAGCAATCGCCAGGGGCTGTCCCTCCTCGGCGTCACGGTTAACAATAACATTGACTAGATCAGCAATGTGGGTATACACATCTGCCGGTTTGTCGCCTCCTTCCAAATTGACCGCCCTGGCGCCTTGAGTATCACCACCGAGTGCTGCGTAATGCTGCATGCCGTTACACGTTCCGTCTTGATGGACCGGGAGCGAGGAAAGGTATGCCGTCGGGTCAGGGGATCGAAGCGCAGCGGCAATTTCGATACAGCATGCCAGACACTGCCATGGGTCCTCGGCTTGAAGCCACCATTTGGCGCCCTATAGACACGAGATTAGCAAGTGCATGGCGACTTGTTGAACTGTGCGACTTACTCCCTGGGGATTGTCGGCACTATCAAAGATCTCCTTTTCATGATCAATCGCAAACTGTTCTCGGTCCTTGAAGCTCGCCTTGTCGAAACCGTACAAGTTGGCGAGATGGATTCGCAGCCACATCAGGCCGCGTTCACCGAGCGGTTTTTTGATACCAAACGTCAACAGACCTCGAGCGAGATCATCACCGACCGGGTTCAAATGCGGCGGAATCGGGTAGGCTCGGCCACGGAAATCGAGGTTATGTGGGATGTAAAAGACGTCGTTGAGGTACTATGGGAGATAGAAGTCGGCTCCGTGCCCGATAACCGAAACCCCACCATCGACTCACAGATCGCGCAATCTCCAAATTATAGTTGAATTTACACCTCTCGGAATGATCTTTCGCCATCTGGGTCGTCACTGCCCGCAACGCAGCAACATACTTTGTCCTACTCTCCGGGTCCGCGTCCCTCGGGTCAGGTTTTTCCGGGATTTTATACTGCGCCACCCCTTCTGCAGCCGGGATATCCGCAACCGCCTCGCCACTGTTCCAGCACTGCAAGACCACGTCAAATACCTGCCGATTGATCGCCCACGGTGTGGTGGAAAGCACATTGAGTCCAGCAAACACGGAATCAAGTCGTCCAGCCTCTGATGCACGTCGCATGTAGGTCGTCTGTTCGGCACTTTCCTTGAACCGCATGACAGGCACCTTGTGGAACAAGTATCCGCCGTCCTCGAATGATTTCCATGGTCGTGGGGGGATAAGCATCGGTAGATGTTTCGGGTGCATGACGACCGACATGTCGTCCTTTGCAATCCGGGACGAAACGGCCGGGTTAAGTTTGATGATTCCGAGTTTATTGCCCTTGACGTATTCGTAGGCGTGCGCAAATGCCGGTTGCTCCTCGACGCTGTGGTAAACAGAGTCAGCATACCATCCGTCTGGGAAAGCAAACACAAACACGACTTACTGCTCAACTCCATCAGCATCCTTCATGTACCGCGTCACCTTGGCCGTATCAATCAACGCACGAACGAGGAACGACCCAATCGCCAAATGCTTTGCTTGCGTCCAATCCGGTGTCCACACTTGACGAAGGGACTCGATCGTAAACTCGTCCAGGCGATTAAACCCTCCCGTCGCCGCCGCTGCTGTCGGGTTCTCCTGCTGCGCCCCCGCCTCGGCAGTAACGGTCTTCCCAATCCGATCCCACGCTGCACGAATCGACCGCTCATTCCCTCCGGCCTGTTGCGTGCCACCGGGCCCATCCCCACCCCCACCAATCGAGCGCAACCAACTACCCGAATCCTCCCCGATGATACTCTGCATCGTACTTGCCCTATACTCTGTCTCGACCGCCTTCCCGACGCTCAACAACGCACGCAATGTCTTCATCCCATCCGACACGCCTCCCGAGTTGCCCAGCCTCATAATCTCGAGGATGGTCACGAGCGCCAATCGATCCGGTGAAAGCAGACGCAGGTAGAGCGCTAAATCCGGATTGGAAGCCGTCTTGTCAAACGATACATCCATCACGCTCTCCACCTTTGGCGGCACCCTCTGCCCACCAACCGTCTTCTTCCCGCCCGCCGCCGCTTTTTCTTGCGCCTTTTCCTCAACCTCATCCAACACCTTCAAATCCACCTCCAAGCGCTTGGTCATGCCTTGCAACCAATCCCACATCCATGCCTGCAACTTCCCACTGCCGAGCTTTTGGGAATCCGCAACATCCTTCAACCCCATCTGAACCATCTGTTCATGCGCATGCTCCAGTTCCGCTCGGGCAGCTTGCAACGATGCCGCTTCAAGTGCTTCTTGTCGTCGGATCGGTAAATCATCGGCACCCGTCTCGAGACCTTTTAACGTCGCCCGGAGATTGGCAATGGCGAATCGTGGCAAACCATCCATCATGCTTTTTTCATCGCCGAGGACACCGGCATCCTGTGCGAATTTCGAGCTATACCGTTCTTTCTACTCGCACGCGCACCGGAAACACCAAACATATCAGCACACGAAACGCCACTAACTCTGCTCTGCTCTGCTCTCTGTGAATACTTACCGCCAGAATCGGCTTGACCTGCACAACATCCCTCATCCCTCCGCCAGCCGCACGTTTCCTTCTTTCCTCCTGCTGGCCCTTCACAATCTCCACCTCCCTCCTCAACCCTTCCCGCCCCGTCTGCTCCGCCTCCTCCGCCAGTCGGGTAAACAGTATTTCCCTGTCCCGGGTGTTGAACGCCGTGACAAGTTCCGACAGGTGGAGTTGTGTCGGTGGATCGAGGTAGGGTAGGAACGGTTGTAGGCTTGACCCGGAGCTGTATCGTCGTGCAGATCAGCAACTGGTTCCTTCCAAAGCACGCGCAGGAAGGGAGAACTCACTGTAACAAACCCCTCAACCAGCCCTGATAAACCTTATCGCCACCCCTCTGCAAACCCACCGGCCGACCCTTCAATGCCGCACCCAATCCCCTCTCCTGCCCTCCACCGCCATTAGCAACAGCAGCATCATTCAACCCCTCCCAAAGCGCGACCAACTCCCTCCCTTTCCTCTCCCACGCCTCCGCCTCAAACCGCTTAATCTGCTCACTCCGCTCATCCACCAAGTTCCTCCCACCCGCTTTCTCCTCTGTCGGCGGAGGGGAGAGCTTGGCCAACGCCGCTACACCCTCTATTACGCTGCCCCATACGGCAGCATCAGGTACAGCACACCTCCCCGTTCGCGCATCTTGCACGATCCGCTTGAAGATCTCGTACCCTCGTGGTGTCGTCTCTTTTCTCTTCAAACATACTGAAATGAGACTCAGTGCGTCGAGTAACCCCGTGGATGGGTATAGCTCGCTCTGTGTCCGTGCGTCGGGTGTCGAGGACGACGATGATGATGAGGGTGTGTCGAATGTGTATGATGTTCCGTGCGACGAAGCACTACGTGAAGCAGCGTTATTGGACCGAGGAACCCGATCATCCGGTAATGGTGTAGGAAGAATCGTAAACGCCGGTGCCACCGTCGGTAGTTGATGCAGACCACCTCCTCCTCCGGCGGTGGTGGAATGAGCAAGACGTGGTGTAGCACTCGTTTCCCTGGCTGGTAGTGCATCGAGTTTTGTGTGCGTGTGCGTATGCGTATGCGTGTGGTGAGGGTGAGGGTGGTCATCGTCTCCGTTGGGATGGACAGCAGAGGCAGTAGCGGTGGCGGCTCTCTGTAGGGAAAGAGAAGGAACGGCATATGACCTCGCCGTCGTTGCCGTTGCCGTTCCCGATGTCGGTATTGTGGGCCTACAAGCAGCGCGTGAGAAAGCCCTCAACATGGTCCCTTGTCGCCTTTCTGCTATTCCTTGAACTTGCTCCCCGTTCCTGTTCCCGTGCTCGCCACCTCTTTGTTTCGTTTCTGAAATTAATAAAGTTGAAGCAAGGTCAGGAAACGTTAGAGCGATTCAATCGAGCTGTGGTCACGTGACTGCAAGATGGGTTGAGGATTTATGACTTTTGACAGACCACTACATATCATGCAATACGTCCGTCGAGGAGGGCAAGAACAATGGTCAGAATGTCAAACAAATGACAGACAGAACAGACGCTCGTAGCAGTAACAATCATATGTTATATTTTTGGGGGGATAGATAAATATGTGTGCCGGCCCGCAAGCCAAAGAAAAAACACTCGCGCACGCCAGACCCACGCCTCCGCGCTCCGCTCCTTCACCATCATCATCACGTAACAAACCACGCCGATACATCCCTATGCTTGACGCTGTTTTACACACGCCCCTTCACGCGTCTCAGCTCCCGGTCCTCCTGGTGAGGCAGCCGAGCAACGGAGAAGACGAAAAAGGGCGCATGCAAAGAACGTCGTACTGTACAACTTGAGTGTGTGTATGTGTGTGTATGTGTGTGTGCTGGAGGATGCGTTTAGGCGGCGACTTCCTTGAAGGCGATAGCTTGCTCTTCGCCTATCACACAGGGATCAAAAGTCCGGAATTAGCATACATGCAGATATAGCCAAAGGGAGACGAAAAAGGAGACGCAACGTACCCATGGCAGCAATGATGGTCACGGTGACCTCCTTTCCGTCCTCGAACGCTTGCTCAATGTTCTTGCCGAGGTCACCTTCGGGGACCTTGACGTCGTCCTTGGGGGTACCGTCCTGGAGCATCAAGTTCAAGAAGCCCTGAGAAGAGGCGAGGAAGAGGGTTAGCGTGTGTTTGATGGGTAAGGGAAGACGAGCATAATCCGTCGGCCAAAGTCGTCCACCTTCGACCGCCGGGACGTGAAAACACCAAAAAATGATATCTCGCACGCCCGCACGGTAACGACTCGTCCAATCGCCGCCCTCAAGCCCAATTTCGCTTTATTGCCGATTGTCAAAGGAGGTCTCGAAAAAGACAAAGGCAGCGAAGCGCTTTTTTCTTCTTGCGCATAGATTCACCGCCCTCCAGCGACGTTGCAAGACGGCATTCAGACTCGAAGCCAGCAGCGCCTGGAACTTTCCCTCCCGCGACGCTCGACCGCACAAATCTCCAACCTGCTCCTCCTCGCGTCCAACTCGCGAAACTCACATCGTCAATGTTAACCAAGGTGTATTCCACTCGCGTAACGTTGGGAACATCCATGTTATGAGTCGAAGGCGAGATATCTTCAAGCTTCTTGTTGGTGAAGATATCAGTAGCGATCAAGTGGACCTTGGCGTGTCCGTGCTTTCCGGTCTTGGAGGTGGACATGTCAATGACCTTGCAGGGTCGTCCTCGGATGACGACGAAACCACCCTTTCGGAGGGCGGAACATTGCATGGGGTAGGTGGCGGCGGCACCAGCGGCTGTCAGAGAAAGGAGAAAAGAGATGAAAGATCAAGGACGAGGAAAAAAGAGGTCAGCAAACCGCGCTACGTCACGTCCGCTGGCTCGTCTTCAAGCGCTCTCGCTCGGACGACCATCGACCACAGCCGACTTACAGACACCCTCAAAGGTCTGGTGTTCCTCCTCCTCCCGTTCGGCGTTCTTGGTGGCGTCAGACATTGTTGCTTAACGGACAAAGATTTTTTTTTTGGGGTAGTAACTGGTAAAGCAGACGACGCGATCACGACACGACACAACGGATAACAAAAGGAAAACGACGAATCAGTATGCTTGTCACCTCGCCATTCACACAACACCAACCAATACCGGGACTTACAAGAAAGTACGGAGGAATGCTTCACCACCTACCACGGCCACGACACCACCCTTCCCGTCATCCCAATGATAGTTTTTTTTCGCCAGGCGGGTGTGTGCGGGTCCAGGTCCAGGGCGAATGGGCAATTCTCCACCTGACGGGAATTTGCGCTTATTTGGTGAAAGCGCTAGGTGGAGAGGGTTGACAAGCGCTAATGACGTGTAAAAGAAGGTGTACAACGTAAGCAAAGAGTCCAGGCCGGGTTGCTGGTAGCTGGTAGTGTGATTCCTCAAAGTGGACCAAGTTATCAGTGCATTACGCATATTCAGGTCGAGGAAACGTAAATGAAGGGAATGAGTATTGAATATGAATTAGCGAGTCATTCTAGGCTCCTGTTAGGATGCCTTTCCCTGGTTGTTGGAGGAGCCGCCAGGTGCCTGCCGTCGGATGAAGGGGAGACTGCACGGGGATGGCAACATGACCGCAGCACCTGGTCGTTGCAGCATCGTGAGGACTCCGAGTGGTCAGGCGCTCAGCAAGATCCATCCAGTATACGCTCGGTGACCCTATCGGGAGTCAACTTGCGCCATCACTAGTACAAGCAGTGTCCATACATACATATCATAAACCTCCACGGCCGTACAGACTACAACGCTCCCGCATCATCAAGGCCAAGTTCCTTCAGGCCCCCAATCGTGAAAAGCAACGTATGCCCGCTATCGATAGTATACAACACCCTCCCCATCGAATCCATGACCTCATCCTCCTCCTCTTCCTTGCCCCTTTCATACTCTAGCTCACTCTCCTCCACCGGCCCATCATCAGCGCCACCACCACCCATCGCCGCCTCCATCATCTCCTTGCGCGCAACCCGCTGCTCTCCAATCGCCGAGAGGTGGAAATGTGTCGCCTGCGTCAGTCGCTGAATGAATGCTGGAGGGAGGGATAACGGCGGTCCAAGAACTTCGATGCTTTCGTGTAGCTTGTCATACAGCGTGGAAAGTACCGACATGGTTTCCTCGCGGAGGATCACGTCGGGTAAGACGGAAAGCACGGTTTCCAGTACATCGGGCCGCTGGACTGCTTTTGCGTGTTTGGTAAGCGTTGGGATGAATCTAGGTGTCGCGAAGTATTAGTAACCAGATAGATCACCCAATGAGGACCGAAAGAGACTTACCCCGCGGCTGCCTAAAAGGTTCGAAAGGCATACATCAGCATCAATCCCTAGCCGGATCTACACACGCGAGACTGACCTCTCTAACGCTCTCATCCAGCTTGAACTGCAAATTCTCGACACAGCACGCTGCTACATCGTCCAGATACCCCTGCATCAATCGCGAACTCAGATGCACACAGATCTGATCCAATTGCTGCACATGCGTCAGCCGGTCCTCCAACGCAGACGTATTGAGAAGGTATTGATCGTCAATCACTTCCCATCCGGATGCCACCTCTTCCGATCCATCTAGCAAGAACATTGTCGTCAATCAAGACTGGTAGGTCTTGCAGTGTGGCTGTTATTGGACGTACCCTGATAAGCCTTGACTTGAACAGCCTGTCGAGCGCCTGTCAGCATTTTACCCATCACCAGCGGCATCCACGGCTCAAACTCGTCTCCGAGCGTGTCGGCAATAAAGCTCCAGGCTGTGCGGTAAAAGAACCGTAGGGTAAGTTTGTGGAATAAGCGCCGCGGATAATGACCAGCAACGTACTGCTTGTCAAATACCCCGATTGTGGGTCGTCATCGTCAGCAATGCTCTCTACAGGGCGCGCGTGTCAGCCAGACTTCGATATGAGGCGCATCAAGACGAGACTCACGCTGAATATCTGCCATTATCCCCGCTAATCTCGCCGCATCACGTTTGAACACCTGCATATGTCCAACGTAAGCGGCTGAAGGAAACACAGACACACACACGCCGCGCCTACCTGCTTTCCCGCTGCAGTACCGATAAAAGCCGCACATTCGATTCCGACGGCCTTGAGCATCCGGCGGTCCTTGTCTACCGGTGTACTCAGCATATTTAGCAACTCGGGCATGAGTTGGTCTATACCTTGCAGCGATCAGCGGATCAGGCGGACCTTATCCGGATCTAGTGAACGTACTGTAGAAAGGCCGGAACGCGCGATTCGCTGTGAGCGCCAGCGACGCTATACAATGAACCAAGCGAACATGTCAATCAAGGATCTGGTGGAACATGCCGATTTCGACCCACCTAACGTCCTAAGCGCCTGCTGCTGCACATACAGCGGTCGATTCTGAAGTAACCCTACGAGCCTGCGCGTTCGCTATCAGCATATGCCAAGAAAGACGCCCGGGGAGACTCACGCGTGAACCATCTCACCAAGGTACGGCACCAAATCCGCCTCTTCTGATGCATCGATCAACGGCACCAATGCTTGTGCGGCGTGTTCTACCACCCGATCCGCAGAGGCAGTCGCGAGCAGGTACTTTAACATCTCGAAGCATTTTTGACGGTCCGGCGATGTGAGATCCGCCTTCGGAGGGCAAATGACGAAAGATCAGCTCACTACGTACCGCGTCGAGGGATAGATACAAGGAGGTCGGTTGGGACAGTCAACTCACATCGAACACCTCGGCGACATTCCCCACTGCATCCGCTACGGCGAATAACACTCTCACGTGCGGGTCCGCCATGAGCTGTGACACCAACTGCAACACTTCCCCCAACTTGTCCACCACCGCCTACCTTCCGCCAACCCACACATCCGCCACACATGCACGCAAGGAAAAAACCATCAGTCTCTTCCACGGTCCAAGGTCTAGTAGTAGTTGAACGCCGCTGACACGTACGTCTTTCGTCGCGAGCGAGATGGCACCAATCGCTTCACAAGCCGCAGCCCTCACGCGCCAATCATCCGCTGCAATCATCGCAGGCACATACTCGAACAAGCTCTGCAGGAACTCGTTCCGCGCTATCATAGATAAGGGATGAGCAGGTGGGTTTAGCCATGTCGTGTGTCCCGTCCCGTGTACGCGTGTACGTGAAACGTGAAGAGGAGCGGAGCGGAGAGGAGAGGAAGTTTCTCTTACGTAACAACGATGCAAACGCCTCCAGCCCGTACTCTTGCATCTCGGTAACCTCATCATCTTCCTCCTCTGTCTACCAAACCCAGCACCCAAAACATCAGCATGAGAAAAAAGCGGGCTGGTCGGACCGACTTACATCGTCCCGCTCCAACCAAGCTTCTACTACATGTCTCTCCCCCTCACTACCAACAGTATACGGAGAGATCCCCACCGCGAGCCAGCCTAACAAAAGCCCAACCACCTCTCGTGCCTGTATCGCCGGATGGAGGGACGCCGATTGTAGAAGCGTGATCAATAAATTCAACGACCCCGAGAACCGGGTATACGCGGTAGTGAAATCTTCCTCTCCGGTTGTTGCTGCTGGATCTGACGACGACGACGACGACGACGACGAGGACGACGACGATGAATGCAGGAACGGGGGTAATGTCCCTTCCAATGACCGTGGGAGACGACACCGCTCAAGCAGTAACGGAACGAGTCGTCCGATCGTTGATGGCTGTGCGAACGCGGATGCTTGAGATTCTGCTATACTGGTCAATGCTTCGATGGCTGGTACCATCTGCAGAGGTGGGAACGACGGGAGGATCTACACCGACACCGGCACCGACACCGGCACCGACACCGACACACCGAAAAAGGAAGGCAACCGACACAAAACGAAACGAAATGAATAGGATAAGCGACCCACACAAACTCGCTCGTCCACCCAACCAAACCCGAGCAGAACCTCGGACTCCACCAACGGCCTCTGAGAAAACGGGGGGGAGGGGGGGGGAACGCACCTGAACAACCCTCCCAACCAACTCGGCACCAACCTTCCCCCTCTGGGAACGGGACAACCTCCCATACTCCTCCCCCGCCGTCATGACCTGCGCAACAGCACGAACGGCATCCACTCGGACCTCGGGGACCGGATCATCCAGCCCCCCATTCAGGACTTGGATGACCGTCAATACCCCCGCCGCTCCCCCGTGAACAAGCGATGGTGCGGCAGATAACGTGATGATATCTGGGTTTGAGATGAGGAGGTTGTATACTGATATCCTATGCAGTGGGGAGGAAGTCGCCGCGAGTTGGAATAACGTGGTTGCGAGTTCTGGGAGCGCGCCTGGGGAGGCATACGAAGCGAGATGAATGATTAGCCACTTCCGTACTGAAACGCTGGCGAAAGGAAGAAGGAAGAATTTTGCCTCCCGGACGCCGACACTTACCGCCTTCCGTCACCCATTTCCCAATCACAGCCTCCACCCCTCTCCTGACCCTGCCATCAAACTCATCCCGCAAAACACTCATCAAGCATCTCTCCACCCTTGCCCTCCCCTCATGGGACAACGCATCGAAGATTTTCCCCTGATGGCCGTGACTTGGTCCCTCATTCGCGTTCACGTTGGCGTTCGTGTTCGAGCTTTGAAGGGGCACGGGTAGTGGGCTGAATGCTTTCCTGCGTAAAAGGACGAGCGCGAGTATCCGAATCTACAGAAACAGCAAAAGCAAAAACAGTTAGGATAGGAAGAACACTCGAGGTCAGGGACGGGGTTGCAGGTGTGTGGAAGGCAGGGTGGGGAAGAACGGTTGACTCACGTCTACTGGGTATGCGCCAGCGCCTTGTCCTATCAACGCGAGCGCGTATAACGTATCTGATGCATAGTCTGGTCCATGGGTGAAGCACTCGGCGAGCTGTGTTTCGGCACTGTTCGTTATGTTATTCACCGTTCACAGCCAGACAGGGTAGATGGTATCAGTTCAGTAGGAGCGGACTGGTGTGCAAGGCAGGCGGACGGACGGAGTACTTACGGCTCACGTATAGAAGCGTTTGGGTCGAGGATTGCTTGGAGGATATCCCCGAGTTGGTGTACTTGGTGTTGAGTTGCCATTTGTCGAGTAGAGTATGCCCCAGTGCAAGAGAGTTGTATACCAGGAAGGGGGGAGGTTGCTACCAGGAAGGGGGAAGGGTTACTGTAATCCAAGGAATAGTGGGTGAAACCGATCATGGTTGAGCGGGGCGCACCTTGCCTTGCTCTCAACTTGGCACTCGTTAACACAACCTTGTCTTTCCCTCTATGCCCTACGCTGCCCCCCAATCTCCCTTCTCCCAATCAACAAACCATGACAACCTCCAACCTCCCACCACCCACATCACTCCCACACGCACTCTCCACCACCTCCCTCTCACACATCATCGCCCACTCCCTCCGTTCCGCAGGATTCACAACCACCACCACCACCGCACTCCACACCCTCTCCTCCGCCCTCGAACTCTACCTCGTCCACCTCGCGACCCTCGCTGTTTCCCAAGCACAGGATGTTGCCGGACGGAGGACGGTAGGGTGGGACGATGTGCTTGGTGTTCTTGCAGGTGAAGGGGTAGGAATCGGGGACGCATCAGATGTCAAGCGACTGGTAGAGCGGGAAATTGCTGCCTCTGCTTCTTCTGGTCACGTAACGACCGCTGCTGCTGCTGCCATCTTAAGAACTACTGGCGTTGGCTTGGGAACAGGTGGAGCTGCTGTGGAGAGAGTCGTAGTGGGGCGTGCGAGGCGGTACCGTGCAACTGGGGGGAAAATACCACTCGAGATGAACGAAGATGAGGCGGAAGAGTGGTTTGAGGTGCAAGAAGCTCGTCGGCGTGCGGTGGTTATCGGTGGCGGTGGCGGTGGCGGTGGCGGTGCTGCGGCGGCGGGTGTGGGAGGCGGAATGATGTTGAGTCGGATGTCTGGGATAGGTGGGGATTCCGGAAATGGGTTGGGAGGAAGGAATCATGTGGAACGAGGCAGGATCAAGGGATTAGAACCGTTACGTCGTACGTCTTTCATCTGGCTTTTTTTCCTCGCAGTGGCCGTTCTTCCCGCTGACACCCGTTTTTCAATTGTTCTGCCCCCGTTATAGAACACTTGAGGGAAGGACTACCCTCCCATGCATCGAGAAAGGAGAGACCGGTGTTACGTAGCGTCGCGTTACCTCCAGTTGGGAAATATAGGGTGGAACGTGTTCCTTGGATGCGGGAGCTTGCAGGTGAGAGTGAGGAGGATGGGGATGGGGAGGAAGAGGAAGAGGTGAAGCGTGAAACCGGTAGTGTGAGAAAGTCGGGCAAGGAATCAAAGGCGATGCGAGAAGCGGGATCGAAGATGGAGGTAAAAGGTGTCAAGCACGAGTCCTCGTCGCCATCACCATCGCCGTCTTCACCGACGTCCGAAACCAGTGCACGAGGTATTAAACGCCGTCGCTCATCGTCATCAACACCAACACGAGAACACGCGCCAAAATACCCTCTTTTGGACCGTTGGCACGTTGGAAAACGCGGAGGGGAGTCGGAGACGGTGTACGATGAGCCGTACCTCCCTCCACTACCTGATGAGCTCACGATGGAACCGAGTAGCCCAGAGAAAATGGAAACCGACCAAACCCTACGCCGTCGACGTATGCCGCATTCTAGCCATACCCAACCACCGCCACTACCAACAATAATGGCGGAAGAACCTGCCCTGATCGTGGAATCAGCAACCACTCGTCGAACGCCATTGGAGATCTATACGTCTGGTGCGATCCCATACGACCGATCCACCTTGGCGATCGCGTACGACGTTTCACACCTGACGGCCCTCTCATGGCGCCAACGTCGTTCTGCGCCTCCACCGCCGTTGGTCCCCTCCGTCGTGCCCTCGCTCGTGAAAGCGTACCATGCAGCGAAACAAGAGGTCATGAAAGCACCCGCGAGCAAGTCGTCGCGATCGTTCAAGAACTCGGCGGCGGATGTTATTTCAGGCACGGTGGGGCATCCGTTGTTGCATGTTCTTGCAGGGACGACGCATCAGGTTCCTGGTTTGGCAAGCGGGTCAGGAGGAGCAACACCGCGTGGGAATCCGTTTACCCCGTCGTATCCCATCTGGTCAAAGACGGGTTTACCAGTAAACGAAGCCCACGAGAGGGATCGTAAAGAGAAAGAGGTGTATCCCGTGAAACCGCTCGCCCGATCCACTGCGCCCATGGCCGCGACAATGGCATTAAACCTGACTCCCTCACCGGCAATCTTCCCACCCCATCGTCCAGAGTTGTTACGCACATTGATTACGGAAATGGCAGGACACCCACGCGTTGACCATTCGTCTCGATCAGGATGGCTCCGCCCGTCCGCCCTGCACGCATTTACGACCCTCCAACCACCCGACGCTATTAAAGTCGACGCGGCAACAGCGGCGGCGGATAAAGAGGGAGAGCTGCGCGTCGGGATGCCGTACCTCTACGGCGATGCTGTTCGTGCGCCTGGACAACTAGGATCAATGGACGCCAAAGTCCGTGCGGCGCGGGCCAAAGATCGGAAATTAAAGGCTTCCCAGAAAGTGGAAGGAAGTCGGAAGTTGAAACTGTCCTTTTCCGGCGGTGCTGCTGCCGCCGCGACCAACAGCAACGCAGCAAAATCAGAGGCGGAGATCTTGGCAGAGGTTGAAGCCGAAGAAGCATTGTTGAGGGATCGTGATGAAATCATGCTCCGCGCTACTTGGCCGACAATGGATGAATCACGAGGCGACTGGCAAGAACTCATGGAGCCTGTGACCATGACGGAAGACCATCAACCGCCACCCGCCAAGATTATCGCTTTCGGAACAGGGAAACGGCTTTCGGATATCCACCTCTCTTCCCGTGCTTCTTCCCCTGTCCCTGCGTCTGCACAGGCACAGGCACCCGCAGTATATGATATAGGTGCAGGTAGCGCGGAAATGGTTCGCACAGGTAGCGGCAGCGATCAACGTCCTCCAACCATAGCAACAGATCGAAAGTTGGTATTCCGGCTCAAACGTCCTGGAGATATCACACCGATATCCGAATCGCCGCCTCTGCATCTGCCGCCGCTGTCGGAAGAAGATCTTGGGGGTCGTGCGGACGATACGATTGATGTGGATGCTGAACAAGTGAGGAATGTGTCGATACCGACGGCAACGACGAATGTGGAGGGCAGACCGGGGTTGAAGTTCAAGTTGAAGATGCCCGCTGCATCAGATAGATGATGAGACGTCATTATGATCAGTCGTCGCATATCCGTGTCGCTACATATATTCATACAATTATCGATTGTCCATGAATCATCCGAAGCCTTACTATACATCCCTTCCATCATTAACTGTCGCTCGTTATCCTAGATCCTCTGCGATTACTTTCCGTCGTTGCTGTATCATAGCCCGCGTGCCTCCTCTACAACTGTCATTCACGACCGAGCGACTGAATGTTCGTGGGCGCCTGTCACGACCAAGAAGACATGAAATAAGCACATGCAGGTTCCGTAACGGTGTGTATCGCTTCAATGGAACTTATTACTCACACTCGAGTAGCCAGCTTGCTTCCAATGTCACCTCCGCCAACACCCCGGCGCGACCAATCCTCCCCGTCAACCCCGACTATCCGCTGCGCCCTGCGCGGACTTGAACACCGCCGCAGCAGATCCATTCGAGCCCCCTTCCGATCCCGTTGTTGCTTCAGGAACTGCAGCAGTGGCGACAACAGCGGCCGCAGCTGTCGCAGCGGCAGCAGTAACTCCTGGTGTCATCACGAGCCGTAACAAGGCATTATAGACGGTCGTTCCGAGATTGTTGAACGTTTCGCTGAACCCATGCTCGAGCTGCGAAAGAGGGGACATGTTTGTACCAGTGGTTGTTAAGAGTTCTTTAGTGATGAGTTGTGTATGTGGTTGGAAGGTGGTGGTGGATCGCTCGGGATAGTTGACTGTCGTTATGGTCTTATAAACCTAATCAGGTCAAGTTCCGAGTCCTTTCGATTTTAGAGCGACTGAACAAAGTCCCCGACGCATCTCTTCGCCATCTTTTATTTCTGCTTCCCTAAATGCAACCCAATCATTCCCTCATAACTCGCCCCATGATATCCCTGCTATACAAATCCACTGGAACCATCCGAGAAAATGCGATCCTGTGATACGATAAGACCTGACCCTTGACCTTTGCTCAGATCGATCGGATCAGCAGCGGCCCGCCTAGTCAACACCGACCACCGCCCGGTACCAACAGCTTGGATCGATGGCGCTGGGATTTACATGGATAATGGGGATGGGTGGGATGGGAATGTGTATGATGGCTGACTGGTATGAGAGACGGGAGGGGAGGTAGTCAGTCAGTCTGTCAGTCGGTTAGTCGCATCCGTAATGTGTGTGTGTGGGAGTGCGGGGTACGATGCTTCCGAACGAGCCATGTAGCCGCTTGTTTGAAGGGGCATCCGTTATCATGGAGTTTTCAGAGATACAATAACGTCTTCCCTTCAAGCGACCCGTGCGTGTAGTCATGTCTGATGGTCGGCTAGCATCCTCTTATCGGTGCCTTTGTTCGCTATCATGAGAGGTGAGATGTAAGCCATAACGAGCATCCAATTTATTTGTACCTTTTTTCACAGTACCGATGGGCAGACCGCACATCCGCCCGCTCCTGGTCCGCATCCCAAGGGATCGTTGACGCTTGACAGCGGAGGGGAGGTGTACCAGCGCGCGGCAAGGCATTAGTTGCTCGGCCTGTAATAATGCGACTATCTGACACCTCGTCCTCTCGGATCGAATGACTATATTTTTGCAACGTGCTTTCTTCTACCAGTCCTAGATTTCGGAACGACCAAGATAAACCAGACACCAGACACGATGCCAATCAGTTCCAAGTGCAAGAACCACTAATTGATTGCGAAATATAGACCACCCGGAGGCGTTTATCCAACATGTCCGAAATACGGAGAAAGCGGATGCGGGGAGACGAGCCAAGCGGTGTATAAAAATAATTATAACGATGATCGCTGTTGCACCAGGGTGCATTTTTTTCTGTAGATGGCGGTCTCTTATCAGCATGAGGTTACTTCCGAGGTTACATCCCTACTCGATGATGGTTCCTGGTTCCTGACAAGTTCTAGGTGCAAGAGATAACGTTACATCGGCCAACCAGTAGTAGTAGCACATCATCGGGCTCAGAGAAGAGAAGCGGGTTTACTCCGTCGATCCGCAGCTTGGTATGCGGCGTTGTAGTGGATTCGTGGCTACGTAGTGGCCATGGGCTTTCGTCGCTTTTTTCCCAGTGTGTCATGTTCGGGAGGTTACCAGAGGTTACCTGGTGTCGTTGTGTCGCACTCGGACACTCGGAAATCGAGATCAAGGCGAGGAAGCAAGCGCGGACAAGACCCTGTTGATTGCCGCGTTTCAGCTTGCGTTTCAAGAGACAGTCGCATCACCGACACTCCACTCCCTTCCTCCGTTAGTCCCTCCCCCCGTTCGTCCGAAAACATAAACAATACCAATGGTCTTCTTTCTTCCGGTTCCATCAATTTATCGTGCCTCCACCTCCGCTTTCTCGCTCTTGCCTCTGCTCCTCAGGCGGAGCGACGGAGCGAAAGATGTCAAACCTTCCCTATGACGGAGATCGTCGATCCGTTGTATCAGTTCGCGGCTCTCCAGCTCCCACCATTGTCGAAAAGCCGCCAAAGATGGTAACTAAAAGAACACGAACAATCACCACTACCTCCCGACCGGGTACACTTGTTCTTCCACCGGACTCTAGCAGTCCCGATCAGACCGGCGCACAAGCAACGCCTTTAGAACTCCTTCCTAGCGGACATTCGGAGGACGGCAAACCCCCTTCCGGACGACCCCTTTCAGTGTTTTCGACAGCAACGACCAAGCCTGGATCGAAAGGAGGTAAAGGTAGAGGCAAAGGGAAAGGGAAGAAAAGCAAGATGCGGAAGGAGGAGGAGGATATTCATCGAGTGGTGGTTGAAGAGGTTGTCGATGAAGATGGTGCGTTGTTTCTTTTCCGAATGTCTCTGATCTCGTCGAGAGATCAGTGGGTGACTGTACTCTTTCGGATGTTCTGAAAGCTCCGCAATCGTCGTCGGCACCAACAGTACTAGCGGCATCAAGACCAGCATCCACACACACCGCACACACTACGCACCCGGAAACGATGACTTTCCCATCCCTATCCCTTCCTCCAGCAGCCAATACGAACGCTCTGGGTGTCGACATGACTTCACTCGTGATTCCACGACTTCCTCCGGCGGCTAGTGAGGCCGGGCAGCGTAAAAGTGGTGGTGGTGGTGGGAAACACCGGTGAGTGGGTTCTACCTCTTTTCGTGAGGTTGAAGGACGAGATGTTGTGGGCAACGGAAGACGTGCGGAGGTTAGAGGGTTCGGTGTAACGCACCGAGGCAGCCGGCAGCGGCGTTTGCACGCAGTGTCAGAGTTCTCCTTGCGGAAGACCGCGAATCCGATCGGTGGTTGAGCGGTGATGTTGTGCAGTTCGCAACACCTCCTTTGTCCTCATCCTCTCCGACCGCCGAGCTGAACACTACGCTTGTCTCTCCTCCTCTGTGTTCCTTTTCATCTGCCCAATCGCCCGATCCGAATCGCGTCTTCCGGAATGAGATGTAGGAGGAGTCTTCATGCGACCGTCACTATCCCTGTACAGCAGCACGCACCTGCTCCGCCTCCTCCTGCACCAGCACCGGCCGTCATCGCACAACCACCACCACCAGCAGCACCAGCGCCAGTGTCAGGAGGAACGACGATCCACGTCGAAAACCCACACTCACATTCGCAGCCCGCTTCCCACCGCCATTCTTCCCCGCCTGTACCGGTAGTAATCCAGACACACAGCCATCGCCATTCACAATCCCATTCACATTCACACTCCCGTCATCCGACTCCTGAACCGCCACCGCCACACGCACCAGACGTGGAAGTCGACCTGTCATGCGGATCGCATGACGTGTTGATCCATACTCACTCTCACTCACACGCCAACGCGCACCCTCAAGAAAGTGTCACTTCGCGGCTTGGACATCGGAGGTCGAGTTCTGCTATCCGGGCGAATCAGCAGCAACAACAGCCGCAAACTATTGTCGAAGTTTTTCCTGCGCATTCAGGATCGACGCACCACCACCACACAACACAGGATAAACGATCTCCTTCCCTTACTCCCCCTCCTTTGCTCGTCGCGGCTACCAACCCCGTTCCGCCTCAACCGAGAATTCCACACCACACACATCGTTTCGCACATTCGGCAGAACCAACTTCCGCTTCCATTGAGGAAACGATGATGCCGAACCTCTCTCTCGAGGAGCCGTTGACGCAACATGACCTCCTTGGTCGTGGAGGTCGTCGTCGTCGTCTATCCGGGGAGCTGGTGCGGCCTGGGAGAGTGGATGTAAGCAGGGCGGTAGGAAGCGGGTTGAATAGGTTCAGCGATATTCAGCCGGTTCCAATTAGTAAGTCGTTCCCGCTTGAGAACCGCACACATGCTGATACCCAAATCTATGCATTGCAGTCGACTACCACTCATTCATGAAAGACCGGTACCAACAACAGCCATCTCATCATCATGTACATCCATTACACGAGATCCCGAACCCGGCACCAGCGCCAACAACGCAGGTATTTACCGCTGAACATGATATTTTACAGCCTCTTCCTGGCAGTTTGTTGCGAGACACAACGCCCAGAGATTCAGACTACTACAACCGCAATCCGTCAAATGGTGGTACACGACGAATCGGGACAAACGAACACACCACCACCACCCTTAGAACATCACGAAACCACGAACCACTTGGACATCGGACCAGTAGGCATAATACGACGCACGAAGAACAGAAAAGCTCTCGGCCGCGGCCTCACCATCGCCACCATCATAGAAGATTGCATCATCGAGATGATAGCCTTGATGATCGTCATTTGTCGTCGTCGAGATCGGAAATGACGGCGTATCGCAAGGTTGAGGCCCCTGCTGCACCTGCAGACAAGAACGGACAGTATGTCTATCGATCCGTAATCTCAGCAGTTGGGCTTTAACTGACTGCCCATTCCCTTATTCGCGCATAGATATGCTTTACCGCCAGACTACAACGCCCGCGTGGAAAAGGACCGGCTGCAGAGGGATAAAGAAGCCGAACGAATGCAAGCAAAGATGGCTGCGGCGGCAGGTGGATTCCCTGCCATCTTACCCGGGCCCTTGGGTATAGGAATGGCCAGACCACCACTATTAGGCGGAGGGATGATGATGCCTGGTATCGGTATTCGACCGCCTATCATGCCAGGCGGGATGATGGGATTCCGCCCGCCGCTTCTCCCGGGGATGGGTATGGGAATGGGCATGCCGTTTGGAGGTGCGGGGATGATGGGTCCGTTTAATCCGAATGCTTTGCCTGGACGGTTTGGGCGAGATGTACTGGGGAGGGACTTTGCAGGACCTGGAGGAATCGGTATGTCCACTCTCTAGTCATCATGGCCGGGCATTTCTGATCGATTGGTACTCCACAAACAGGCCATTCAAGGGTAATGAAACATCCCTGAAATGACCTACAAGTGCTTACACTGACTTCTCTCCTCCTCATGATAGCCATACAGACCGCCTGATCCAGGCAACTTGCGACCGATGCCACAAGGTCTCCCCATCGTCGCTCGTCCACCGAAAGAAGGCTTTGACGCATACGGTCGACCGATTCCTCCTCCTGTTCCGGAAGGTGAGTTGTGAGAAGTGGAAAAAGGGAATAGTGAACTGACTGCGCAAAGGGTTCGTGTTGCAGGGTTCGATGGATGGGGAAGACCTCTACCCGGCGCCGGCGGTCCGAACGGGATGTTTCCGATCCCACCACCAGGTATGCCGTTCCCCACTGGTGATCCTGCACAAGCGAGTATGCAGCCGGTCCCAGAACGGACCCCGTCGCCGGGGCTGGAAGTGCCGCACCATCATCATCACGGGTCACCCGAAAATGATTCAGCAAGTTCAGGAAGACCAGAAGAGTACGTACCGAGTCGTGTGGTCAAGGCATGGGTTCAGCAGCAACGATCAAATCCAAACAAGGTGACGCTGATATCTGCCCAACTTGCTCCATCCGACCCGTCGTCCACCCTGACGAATCGACTCTCAACAGACCATCCATATTCCGTCGCCCGCCCTCGAATGACGAGAGGTACCATTACGGCGATTTCGATAGTTTCGCCTTTTCTGCTACTCGGCTTGCACGACCTGATCGGTTGCGTCGGCCGTATCAGTTGAAAGATCATGATGTGCGGCAAGATGAGTGGGCATATTTTGTGGAGTCGTTGTCAAGCGAAGCATATCGGCAGCAACGACCGCACCACCACAACGACGACAGCGGCGGCGGCGATTCACACCCCCATCGTTCGCAACAAGAACAACCCCGATTGACAAAAGACGTACAGGACCTTTTACGAGCGTGGCAGCATGGGTACTTTGGCCCTCGTGCGGTGCAAGTGTATGTCTCTCGAGGCGGGAAAAAGGTGTACGACCATGGGTACGGTGTGCCCTCCCATCGTGCTGCCATGTCGATGCACGACGGTAGACGAAGTGTTTACACGGATACGACGACGATGACGAACAGGTACCGCGGTGGCGGCGATGGTGCTAGCGGATCAAGCGGCGGAGAGAGCGAGACGACGTATGATTCGCACGAAGAGGCTAGGTTTTCTGCGAGGGAACGAGCGTATAGGCGGGAAAAGAGACGTCGGCGTGCGCGTGAACGGCGCGAGGAGCGGAGGGCGGTCAGGCGTGGCGACGCCGGCAGAGGCGGTGAATGGGAGGTGCATTTCGAGTATACGGCGCCGACGGTTCATGGTGTAAAGTCTATCAAGTATGGTGAAAAGCTGCCGTATGAGCGGCCGTCGTGATAGCATGGGTTGTATTTAAGGAGGAAGCAAGGTTGGGAGATCATCGTGCACGTTTGTGACCACTCAACGGCGATCGCTATTGTGTCTCAGATGGAAATGATCCCTTCCGGCTCTTGGCATAAAGTGGTTTCCCAAAAGCTTTCCCAAAGTACAAGTACAAGAATATGGGCTGAAAGTTGATTTACTCGCTTCCTCCCCTCCCTCCGCCCATCCGACAGCTCATCATGACGATGGCTGCAGCATCCTCCGAAGTCGCCTTTGTGCGGAAGCTGCTCAACTTGCCTGCATGCGGCTACTTTACGTCCGCCTACAAGCATTCCCTCGATACCATTCCACGCGGTCAAGCTGAATGTCAGTGGTACCCTCCAAGGAACAAACAGCGTCCCAAGGCCATCATCGTGTTTTACCCCGGTAAGTGGTCGTCTCAATTCCGCTCCTTATCTTATCGCTTATTGAACTTGCGGCAACAGGCAACCCCGGACTCGTCGAATACTACCCACCATTCCTGCACAAACTCCGATCCCTGATTCCACCATCATACGGCCTCATCTCACTCGGCCACATCGGCCACTCACTCACTTTATCCTTCCAGACCCAACACCTAACACTGCGTGAGCAGATCCAAGTGAAAGTCGAGTTTGTCGAAAAACTACGCAAGGAACTCGATGCGTGGCGTGAGGAAGAGCAGGCGGAGGGTGGTGGTGGGGGTGGGAAGGGTGATAGCGGGCAGACGATGATTGGGTTGATGGGACATAGCGTTGGTGCGGAGATTGCGGTGCAGACAATTCGAGGGCTCGAAGAGCCCGAGCGAGCGATTTCCACCATCACCACCGAGCCATCCAACGGTAGTGCACGTCTCGAGAAGCAGCCGCAACAACGAATCACCGCCGCGTTCCTCCTCTTCCCCACGCTCGCCCACATTGCAAAAACACCCAACGCCCTCCGTCTCCGCCCTCTATTTTACTCCCCACTACTCGAACTCGCCCCACTCCTCGTCGTCCTCCTCAAACCCATCTTCCTGATTATCCACTTCGCCTACTGGCTCTTCCCATCCTTACGTCAACCAGCAACATCCTCATCCTCCATCTACGCTCCCAACCCTACCACCATCACCATGCTCGAGACACCGATCGTGGTTTCTCATGTTCTCCGGCTCGCGCGGTCAGAGATGGAGACGATCCTTGAACCCGATTTGGCGTGGTATGCGCGCAACGGACAAGCAGGGAATGGGCGCGTGTTTAGTTATTGGGGTGCGGATGATGGGTGGGTGGGAAAGGAAGGAGATGCGGTGAAACGTGTGTTGAGGGGTGAAAAGGAGAGCGCAGAGTCTGAAGAGGTGCATGGGGATGATGAGGGGACCGTGGAGAGGGTTATTGATTGCCAAGATAACATTCCGCACGCCTTCTGCCTCGGTGAGTACCCAGCATCTTTGATATCACTCTGATCCTGACGTCTTCTTCATAACAGCTCATAGCGACATGATTGCTGAAAAAGTAGCCGAATGGGTCAAGCACGCATTCAAGCAAAAGCAGTTGTAGATAAAGATATAGATTATCCTTCCTATCGCTACATTTCTCATAAACAAGCAGATATGGTCCCAGATCATTCATCGTGGTCGTCTCTCTTGCGCTGTGAGGGAAAGGAACAGTTAGCACGTGACACATCGCGCAAAGTAGCACGAAACCCACCTTCATCTCCCTCGTAATTCGTTGACGAGCAGCCGGATGGTGCGCCAGTTCATTAGGTACGGAAGACAACGGACTTCGTGCAAGTTCTACACCCAGTACACCAAAAGAATGAGTAACAGCCTCGAACGCATATCAGCACACGGAAGCGCACCTTGTTTCAAATCATACATCGTCTCCTCATCCTGTGGACCCAAAAACGTGATCGCGAGACCGGTTTTACCAGCTCGTCCTGTTCGTCCGATACGATGGACGTATTTCTCAATGGTGGATGCCATTTGCCAGTTGATGACGCACGTGACGTCGGGGACATCGATACCTCGTCCGGCCTGGCGTGAAAACGTCGAGCATCAGCAACAACAACGAAGCACATGCAAATAAGAAAGAGGAACTCACCAAATCCGTAGCGACGAGCACCTCGACGTCGCCATCACGCAAGGACTGCAACGCTGCCTCTCGCTGCTCCTGGTTCTTGCCTGAATGCAACGTGGTCGCGCGTTTGCCAGCCGCTTGAACATACCGCACCACCTGATCTGCCGTCTTCTTTTCGTTGACAAACACAATCATCGGCGGCGGCAATCCCAGCGTCCTCAACAGTTCCTGCAGTCGGGCCTTTTTCTTGTCTTCCCCTCCGGCAATGAATTCCACGCGCTGTTCAACCGTGTCGACGGCTTCACCGGCGTTACCGATCACGACGGTCGCCGGACGGCGGAGGTATTGCTTGGCGAGACGTTCGACGATGGGCGGCATGGTCGCAGAGAACAAGGTCGTCACGCGGTGTCCCTTCCATCCACGATCTGCCTCACCTTGCCCTGCCCGACCAGCGGCACCCTCCGGATCCATCGCAGGCCCTTCCTTGACATCCTCAACATAATCCACCGGTTTCTCGTAATCCTCCGGCATGGCATTCAAGATAAACGTCAAATCCTGTTCAAAGCCCAAATCGACCATTCGATCGGCTTCATCCATCACCACATATCGACACTGACTAAGCACGAGGATATTCCGGTCGATCAAATCCTTGAGTCGTCCAGGCGTGGCGATAATAATCTCGGCCCCGTTCCGGAGGTTGAATTGCTGTTCCTCGACACTTCGGCCACCGACGATGGAAACCGTCGTAAACCCAAGCGGCACGGCGAAACGCTTGGTCTCGGCCTCGATCTGCTGCGCCAACTCTCGTGTCGGAGCCATGATCAACGCATACGGACCCAAATGCCTATTCTCTTCCGTCAACCCAGGAAGGTGCGAAATGTACTCCAACATCGGGATCACAAACGCCGCCGTTTTCCCGGAACCCGTCTGTGCAATACCAATCAAATCACGATTACTCTGTCCAATCGGGATAGCCTGCCTCTGAATCGGTGAAGGCTCTTTATACCCAATCTCTTCGACGATATCCAAGATGGCATGTGGAATCGTGCTTTCCCGCCACGAACGTAGTGGATGCGGGATCGATCCACCACGCGTGGCAATCGAGAAATCTTCACGAAAGATTCGCCAGTCACGGTCTTTCATCTCTGCAAGAGGTTTTTCCGTCCAGTGGCGGTCGTCGATTCCGGATCGGGCGGCGCGGCGGCGTTCGAGTGAGTCGGCGTGGCTGCGTGAGTGGCGAGCGGAGCAAGCGTGGACGAATGTGCAGCGAGTGAATGGACATAGCGAGCGATGCGTATGGCGAACGCGGAGAGTGTGTAAGAATGGAGGCGGGACGAAGCAGCCGAGAGAACCAGGCCATCGGAATAACGAGACCGGGCGAGGACGTCAAAGAAAGGACACGAGAAACGTAAGAGGGAAAGGGAAAAAGGAAAAGGAAAAGGTAAAAACGGTCAGCAAACGAACGAAGAAAAAAAAAGAAAACAGGTTGGATCGTCATGAACGTGGTCTTTCCCTCTCCTCTTTCTTCTCTCTTGTCTTTTGTCTCTTTTCTCGTTTCTTCCACCTACTCTCCCTGCCACCAACACTCCCATTCACAACAACACCAAGCCCCTCCTCGTTCCCACAAAGCCACACCACACCAGAAAATAACACAAAATAACAAAAGAAAAAAAAAAGAAGAAACGGCAACGTACTAATCACCCACGAGCTTCCCACCTCCCACTCCCGTTCCCGCCCCACCCACACCTCCCGACCCTGCAGCACCAGCCACCCCCGCACCACCACCCACGACCGCCGCACTCGCTCCTCCACGGCGGAAAGAACCACCTTCATCGTACCCTGCCAACCTACCGCCAAACGTCGTCCCTACCGTCCCTGTTCCACCACCACCGGCTCCCACTGCGCCCGGTCCGCCTTGTTGGTGACCCGCATGACCGTAACCGTTCCTGTACCCCGTCGACGTCGTGTCAAAGGAAGAGGGATAGGAAAGATCCGAATACTCGGGCGCGGAGGTATCATCCGCCTCATCCCAATCAAACACGAATTTCTTATCCCCACCCCCTCCTCCTCCACCGCCACCGCCACCGCCGCCACCTCCTCTACCCCCACGTCCGGAATTGGAAGCGGCTGCGGCGCGGCGTTTACGTGCGTCTAGGGATGCGGAGGAGGAGGAACCGAGGTAGCGCGCGCGGATGATTTCGAGTTCGGCGGCGGGGAGCGTTCGGTCTGTTGGTGGTGCGGAGAAGGAGGAGGAGGAGGATGTGGGTTGTTGTTCGTTGTTTGTGTTTGTGTATGCGGGCGAGTTGTTGTTTGCGCTCGAAGAAGGAGGTTGATTACTATTACTGGTATTACCGGTATGACCATTCTGTGAACCCTGAGAAAGCGGACTTGGTGTATACCCTCCTCCTCCGGCTCCTGCACCCTGCGCTCCTCTTGGACCAGAAGGCACCATTCCGCCTCTCGGACCTCTGGGCGCAACGGGGGGTGCCATGCCTCCACGACCGCGATTTGATGGTTGCTGCTGCTGCGGGTGATTCCCGTTCCCGAATCTGTCGTTATATTGTCCTTGTCCTTGGTTCTGGTTCTGCTGCTGGTGCTGATGCTGGTTGAACGACTGGTTCTGATACTGGTTGTACTGATTTCCACGTCCATACCCTCCCATCCCCTGCTGCTGCTGTCCGCGCCCTCCACCTCCAGCAGCAAACCGCTCCACCTCCCTCGCAGCACCCTCAAACCTCTCCCTCTCCTCCCGCTCCCGCACCTCCCGCTCTCGCTGGGCCTTCAACTCTTCTTCCCGTCTCTCCAGGGCCAGGGCTTGTCGTTCGGCTTTGGTCAGGAATTTTGGTTTGGAGAGTTGTTCTTTTGCGAGTTTTTGGGTTTGGAGGATTTCATCGACTGATAGGGGGGCGCGTTTGATTGTCATCTTTCCAAGCGCTGTCTGTTTAGGGTATGCGACGCTGGTGTTTGGCGGATGGGTGTAATGGCAATGGGTAATGTCGATACCTATCTTCTGTTCGCCATCATCATCTCTCACCTTCGCCTTCCCCCCGCGCGAAGAATACACCTCATTTCCTTCTTACCTCTGACTTGGGGCGCACCCGCTCCTCCCCGCCGCCCAGCCAACCCACCCCGAGCCAAACAGAAAACGCTGAATCACTATTACACTATACCGTCACACTCTTCATACACCCAACACACTATTCACAGCTACACCCAACCACTCAGGCACCCAATAATGTCTATCCTCCTCGCTTCCGCCGCTCGAGTCGCTCGACGATCACCCGCCGTCCAGCAGCAGGTCCGAGGTATCCACTTTGAGAATGTCGTTGGCAAGGTGAGTCTTTCTTCACATGCCCTTGATATCCCTCCTTCCCTATCGCCGCCGGTGCCGCTTTCACCTTTATTCAATCGCCTCTTTCCATCTTCCGGATCCCGAGGGCGACTTGACTGTAGCTAACTGCTTGTTGCTTACGTGAAACTTCCAGACTATGCCATTCAGCACCAAATCAAAGCCCGCGACCGCGCTCAAAGTCTTCGCCTTTGCCTGCACTGGATTCGGATTACCGTTTGTTGCCGCTGCGCACCATATGTGAGTTCTCGTGGCGCGCGTGGGGGTTCTTTATGGCCTGGCTCTGTCTCTTTCCTCTCCAGACGATGGGAGTTGATGAAGGAATGAATGAACGCGCAAGTAAGGAGGAACGTTTGGGTGGATTGATGGGTGATTGATGGTATGATGAGAAAATGGAGGGACTGAAGGGAACTCGCGAACGAGAGACCTCGCTGTTAACAGGAGGGAGAGGCATAAGTAGGCGTTCTACGAGGAGGTCTATGAAGCGGGGAACGACGGGTACGGGAATGGACGCAAGTAGGGTTGGGGAGTGGTAGTGGGATCGTCGTCTCTGCTGTGCCGCTCAGTTTGGCCTGGCTTTTGATTGGGAGTTTGGTGTCGATGTATGGATGGTAGATCCGTGGAAGGCTGTTGGTGTCGTCGTGCCGTCTCGTGTGGTACGGTCGTCTGGTCTTCAGGTCAGGTCAAGCAGACAGTTTGTAAGGATGATGACGACGACGGTGACGATCGATGACGGTGGTGGTCTCAGTCATGATGATGGTCTCGGTCTCGGTCTCGGTCTCGGTCTCGGTCTCGGTTCGGTCTGGTCTTGGGTGGACCACATACGTGCAGGATCGAATCGGACATAGGTCTGGTCGGTAGGGTTGGCACGCCTGAGCCTGACTCATGATGACTAGTATCCTTCAACTATCCGCTTGCTTGATGCGTTCCGTGTCGTCTGTTGTCGTATTGCGTTTGTACCATCTACCCATCTGGCATCTGGCATCTACCATCTACCATTTACCATCTACCATCTACCATCTACCATCTCCCGCAATCCTCCATCCTGCTCTTCTAGCATCATCAGAAAACTAATCATCCTTGTCCTACCTCGCAGCGCCAAGTCTTCCGGTTCAACTTCGTAAACCACCCTTCGAATCAACGGCATCGTAGGATGAAAGGATAAAGGCATGACGGACGGACAAGAAGGAACGTGGAAAGCGGATGTGAGATGTGAAGACGAAGGGAGTGGAGAGATGGAAACGAAACGGATTGTATGGTGGTTTGCGTAACATGGAGGATTACTATGACCCTGTGCAACCCTACACCATCTACCGGAACGTTCCGGCGCTACATGTGTCGCTCGTGCCGCGTTCGACGTTCGATATATGCTAGCTCGCTCTACTTTTCGTCTGGTATTCAACGTACTAGGACCGTCAAAGAAGCTGCTACCTGTACAGTGGAGAGTATGAAGCGTTGCGACTGAAACACGTCTCGGTGGGTGTTGCGTTGCGTTGGATTGATAGTTTGGGGTTTGTCGTTCATCCGGTCCGGTCCTCAACCTGTCAGCTAGATGTCTGTACGAGTACTGCATCCTTTTTACTTTGTCAGCATTTCGGTAGCCATGAAGTTAAACCTTATCGCTCTATCACAGGCAGACTCCTTCTGCTCTCCTCCTGCGCTGCGAGAGATGCTGTATCGTATCGCAGAGACCCGCCATGTCAATCCTAGCCCAGCAGATAGGTGTCTCGTTCGGGAGCGTACAACCCTTATCCACGGATACTGCAAAAAGGTGGTGTCCTTCACAACGTTTCAGCTTGACTCCTGTCTGCCAGACACCTCCTGGTTCCTTTCTTAAAGAGGGTTCACTGCCATTATCCCTCATCATTTTCCAGTGGATTGCCAACTTATCAGCCAACTGTGTGGTCCAGATGGTCAGGTTTTCATTTTTGGTAGCATTTCGGCAAGTGGACAGATGGAAAGATTCAAGTTCTGCACGCAGACTGCTCTGATAGAGAACGACCTGTGATTCGAGTTCGTTCACCTGGACTGCTACACCGCTGCATACAGTCTCATTCCTAAAAGTCGAGTTCCTATGTATTGGAGGCATCGCCATACATGACGTGTTTTGGTCTCGATTGACTGCATGATATCGCTTCATCTTTCTTCCTATTCACTACCTGTACATCTTCTACACAAAAACAACCTGTGCACCGTCACTCTGGCTGTAACGGCACCAGATCATTCGATATGGCGTTGCTTGAGGATGCCGACAACTACGACCGCTTTCTGGAAGTCCACCTCAATATCCAGGACCAATGGGCCACCACTCCATACGACAAAACCACCTCACTCTTATTCGCCTGCAATCCGGACCTTCGACAGACTATCATCACCCACCTCGTCCACCTCTACAGTCACTCGACACCGGTTCTGGATCGGTATGCGGTAGTTCAAGAAGTCTTGGAATTGTCAAAGGATGCGGCAACCAGGTCCATGTTTATTCTCCGCAGCGTCGTTCAGCTTCTTGCGCAACATAGTGTGCACCCATGGACGGCAACCCTGAACCCTTGGCAAAGCCATCTGATCCAGCATTACGAACGATTAGCGCCGTTTCCGTTATCTGCAAGCAGCGAGGAAGAAGTTATCGAGGAGATATGGGGACGTGAATGGCCGTTGGTGATTCAGCTCCGCACTCGTAGCCGGCACCACAAGATATACGAACTCGCAACATGGTGTCGTACTCTTGGTATCAACCTAACGCAACTAGCAACGGATCTCCGGCCGCATCTTACGGAGGAAGGTATAGTGCAGATGTTTGCGGTGAACCTGATGCGTCAACAGTATCAGCATTTATCGAACAAGATCCTCCGTCTCGCAACTAGCCAAGGGGGCATAGAAAGCCTCGACAGACCGAAGATGGTAGAGTTGATCAGCTGGGATCAGCTAGGCCAAAGAAATCAACCGGCGGCATTTCTGTTTCGACGACCATCCCACCTTAACCGCGGTTCCGCCGCCTTTGAAGAAATGTTTCCACCATCCGGTCTACGGAAATGCAATGAAGCGGAATACCTGGAACGTGAGGCGCAGTTCGTGTCGTTCGGCGAGGACGATGATCGACGTAGTGAGTGGGTCCGTATGCGTCCTCCTTGATTGCATTTCGTTGACTGTCAATGCTTATTCTTGTTGTCGATGACAGGCTCTCCTGAATTGACCATCATGCCAAATACGAAACCAGGCCCGTCGCGCACAGTCGATATCAAACCAAAAATACCGACCGAAAATATTATTGACCTTTCCGGACTCAGTAAGTTGTTCTTCCGTCACTCCATTTCCATGGCCGAAGAAAGACCAACCCTCAACTTAACCTGCGCCAATTTCCGTTTACAGCCGATTCCGAACCTTCATCACCACAACGACATCCGAAATACTGGTCACCTCCTCCCTCACGTAGTCCATCGCCCGCTTCTTTGGAAATCGTGAAAACACATGGATGGACAGCTCTTGCTGTGATCAAGAAAGAGCCGGAACTGGAGCAGAATTGGGATAGCGAGGATGAGGTAGAGGAAGTGTCTAGAAACCAGCATAGTCAGTCGACAGACGGTGGTGAGTATCACGCGTGTTTGGCATGTTTATTAAGAATACATCATTTCTCATTATCTGTTTGACAAAATAGTTTTGTCTGCTTTGATCGGAATCTCTGGCGAGCTTGACGCAGATATCAAATCTACATCACCAGAAACCCGTAAGTTGGCATGAAGTTGCCGTCCCATCCGATATTTGATCTTACGGCTTTGCCCAACAGAACCGGTCCGCGAATCTTCCACCTGTCCGAATCCGCGGTCTCCAAATCCACGCGATCTCCATCTCCCACTCGCCAATTCCCCTACAACCCACATGGATTCAAACGATGGCGAGATCGATCAGATTGATGTGGAACCAGCTTCCCTTTCCGCAGTATCAGGTAAGCCCAGATGTCGCCTTCAGATCGCCCCGAAGTTCACCTTAAATTATCCCGCAGAGCGTAAACCCGACACCCCTGGGACGCCAGTCAACCGCTCGCCCGTTCTCCCACTCGACCTTCCGCCACCTTTCCCAACCCCAGCCGTTGCGTCTATCGAATCGAAGGATAGCCAAAAGGCAAGCAAGAGAACGGCAGATGCCATGCTTTCGGGAACTCCGGAGGCCGAGTCAGCCAAAAGGGTTAAAGAAGCGGAGGGTAAGTTTGGAGATCCGCATGTGGTTACTATTTGCATATGCTTATCGTTGTCTGTCTTCTTTATTTGATCAGAACCAGCGACGCCGCTCTCTGAGACTATACAAGCGCTCTTGCCTGAATCGCCCTTATCTACAGCTGCTACCGACACGCAAAACCCCAACGACACCGAGCAAGCACAACTCGAGGATGATGAAGACGGTGGCGCCGAAGAAGTCAAGCGATTCGAACGGGCATGGACGGTGGATAGCGAGGTGTGGGCGGATATTTTACGATCCGACAGCGATGCAGAGGCCGACGACGTGAAACCGGTTATACCGCAAGAACCACTAAATACCGGACTGGTACAACACCTCAACGGAGAGGAACCGTACCTGGAAGATGAGCGCGCTGAGAGTGGAGAGAAAGAAGCGCTGCAAGAAGAGCGAGCCGGTTCACATCATAGACTGACGGACATCCCGCGATTTGAGAACCTGACCGATACGGAAAATGTGAAGCAGATCGTGCAAGAGCTACGCCCATCAGAAAATCCGTCTCTGAAAGTTCCAGCACTCGTCGTCGCGGACGAAACGGCGGAGCATTCGCGTCCACAAGCAGTACGAGGCCTACATCGCGCAAACGTCGCGATCGATGTCGTTCGTAGGCAGTTAACCAAGGTACACGTCGGTTCTCAGCTATATCTGCGAATAGGTGAGTGATGTCTGACTGTAGCGCGGCTGCTTCGACACGGACTGACTGTTTTCTTCTTCTCTAGGTCGAAATGGAAAGGGAAGTTACGACGTCCACCAGGATGTACGAGAAGAAAGTGAGTTCGGTCCTTTGTCTAGACCGTGCATTTGACTCATTCAGGCTATCTATAGCTCGCAATCTGGCTAGCATACGAGCCACCCCCGAGATCCATGCCGACATAACACAATTCTTCGAGACAATTGCGAGCAGTCTTTTGGACTATGCCTCGACGCTCGAAATCGGTGAAGAGATCTCGCTCAAGATCAGTAAGTGTATTCCCGCTACGATGATGAATTTCCAAAACTAATGCACGATTACCAGCCCGTGCGTCTTTTGACCGGTACGAGTGGAGTACCAACGTTCAAGAAATTGGTGCAAATGACAGCGCCGTTAGGCAAGATGTATCACAAGGAAGTTGAGCTTCGCTGGCGGTCGACAGATTCGTGTTCTGCGTTACAAGAAAACATAGAAGTTGTATCATACGTTCGAGATCTTGTATGAGGGTAATTGGGGGTTTGTCGAGAGTACGTTTCTGATCAGTGTAAACGCAGCATTTGGCTTCCGCATCCCGAATGGCTTGCAACATCTGCCGGGCATGACTCAGCCAGACAACATGGCCTGAAAGATTTGGCTGAAAGTAGCTCAGGTACAAATACAGCATATTCATGGACAAATCTACACGGATACATCGACAAAACCACACACCCATCCCCCGATCTGAGTTACTCCTTCGCTACTCGCTTCCCCCAATTCGTACGCATGCAAGAAACCCCCGAGAATGAAACGACCTTGAAACCGGAATGGAACTGGGAAAACACAGAGAAAAGCGGCGGTGATGCGATCGATAGTTGTCAAAAACATCTTGGCTTGCGCGTGATTGCACGAAACATGGGGTATATAGGTGAAATGCAAAGTGGTGGACTGAAGATGCTGGCCATCTTGCCGTTCGAGGTGATACATGCTGGGTAACTGGTGGTAGTCAAGAGGAGGATGACGTCCTTGGACGCCACTAACCCGTTCCTGACGCTTGTGTGGCACTGGCACCCTCACCTTATTGAGGGGCGCTTTTCGTCGTTCGTTCGTTGATCAGTCGTGATCCGAGTCGTAATGTACAATCTAATTGATGTCGTGAAGTCGGAATCTCCCCGTGATCGGATGGAGGCGACACCGGAGACATGGTGAGCGAGTCTCATAACGCTTATGACGTTGCGTCCTTGATAGCCTGTTTCACCAAGATAATCACATCAGCTAAGGTACTTACCCGCGCTACGGTGTCACGGAACTTACCTTTCTTGCATACTTGTACGCCTGCTGCGTGCTCTTGCTGACGCCACGCTTCTTACCATCACCAAGCATCCTCGTCACCTGCGGCTGCAACAGCTGGTCCTGGATCTGCGAGCCGTAAACCGATGCCATGTCTCCGAGCAGGTTGAGGCACGATCGCAGGTAGTTGTCCGATACTTCCTCGTCTGCCGAAGTGACGGCAATAAAGTTGAGTACGCCGGATACGTAAGGCGCAAATGGTGCAGCTAAGAACAATGCGATGATCAGCTACTGCTGACCAGGTACTTTGCTTAGAGAACACTTACGATTCTCCCGGAACCCACTCAAAATCCCGGTAAACGCCTCGGTAATCGAGTCCCGCATACTCCACACAAACTCCTGCATTGCGATATCACTCGACGTATCCGCCTTCACCTGACCTGCCTGACTGAGCATACCCATGACGCTATCCAGGTACTGTGTAAAGTCCTGTCCCAACGCGATCGCGATATCACCAAACACGGCAACGACGGTAGGCTTGGCCGTACGGTGAAGCACGGGAGACGCGAGTGCGGCAAGGAGTGCAGATAAGAGGTCATTGCAGTACGGGGCAATAGATTTATGAATCGCTCGAGCGATATCACCCGTTACGCCCACCGCGGACGTGAACACCTGGAACTCGTCGAGTGTGGCAAGCGCGGCTTGGATGTATCCCATCGTGTGTCCGACATACTTTTCAAAGTCTTGTTCAATGGCGATGACGAGGGTGGAGATGGTCATGAATGCGTCTTCAGCAACAGCGGCATCCTTGGCCGAGTTGGCGAGAAGACCGAGGAGGATGTTCATGATGCGATCGGCGGCGGGTAGGATTGCCTTTTCAACCTTTCGAATGATTGCCTGCGCAACAACCAAAGACCATTAGCCACACCCTCACGCACCACGCTAAACGAGAGACTTACCTGAGTAACACTACAACAGTTGCCCTGCAACTCGTTCCAACTGTTCCGATCATCAGCACCGACCAACTGGTTGTGCAACGTCAACAACCTCTCCATCCTCGCCAAAATATCATTCCCGACTTGTTCGGCATAGTTGACCGAATCGTTGGGTGCATTGGCGATCAAGACGGCGATAGCCTCGTACGCTGCTGTTCGGGCATTACCTTCATTGTTTGGCCTGACAGTGACAGGAGTTTAGTAACAGAACAAGCAACAACGAAGAAAGAACCACCGACGCACCTGTTCTCGCTCGTCTGCATCAACGTCTCCAACAAAGCCTGGTAATACGGACTCAACGCATTCGTCGCCTGCTCCTGTCCATCATACGTATACTCTGGTCCATACCCAACGGCAAGATTCTTAATCGCCCAACAACAATTCGCTGCGATCCTGCCGGAATCCTGCAACCCTGTGCCAACGGCCTGGATAAGCGGCTGCAAGTGGACCTGCGGGTCGATAGTACGGAACATGAGGTCAGTGATTCGGCCGAGCGTCCATGCGACGGTATCCTTGACGGCGGGTTGCGGGTCGTGCATCATGTTGATCAACGTCGGGAGCGCTTGCAATACGAGCGGGGTGAGTGTTTCATCGTCTGGTCCATCGAGGATGGAGCCGAAAACCATGACGGCGGCATCACGTTTTCTCCAATCCGAGGCGTCTTGGATGTTTGCCTCTATGAAGGGGATGACGAGCGGGACGATGGCGTCACCTACGACGGAAGCGAGCAAGCCAACACATGTTCCAGCGGACATGGAGACGTTCCATTCGTCGTCTTCTGCGTCTTCGTCCTGCTTCATCAGCAAGGACAAGATGACGGGCAAGATTTCGGGTAGGGCGACTTTGGCGAAATGTCGGGATTCAATGTCGGGTTGTTGTCCGTACTCTGCTGCTTCGGCGGCTTCCATCGCCAACTCGGCTTCCTCTTCGCACACGGTCGACCAAAACTCTACGGCTTGCAACGCGACTTTTTCCTCTTCGTTTTGCATCCCGAGTACGGTTAGACCGAACAATGCACGCTCCATGTACAACGCCATCTTGTCATAGTAGAGTTGCATGATCCGGACCAAACATTCAAACGCACCGATCTGGACGACCACGTGTGTCGACTGAGTGGCTTCGCAAACGACTTGCATAATGTAATTCCGTTCACCTTCCCTCTCGAAATTATCCTTGATGAATTCCAGCGAATTGTAAAGCGCCTGAATAGCCGCCGCTTGAACTTCTGCACTCGTTTCCTCCTTTCGCGCACCCTGAACGACGGCCGTCAAAATCTCATTGCTCCGCGTGGCCAACACCTCGGGACGAACGACCTCGCAAATATACCCGATCGCTTGCAACGTCGCAATACGCAAGTTTGTGTTTTCCCTCTGCACGAAATCCAACAATGTACCGATCAAATCCTGCCATTCGCCTTGTGGGAGTTCAATCGCTGCAATGGCGGAAACAGCTTGTGCGGCCACAGCAGATGCTCGTTTGTTTTCGGAACCGAGGGTGACTAGACATGGGTGTTTGATAGAGTTTCGTGCGTCGGCTGAAAGACCGAGCCAGCGTTGTGCAAGATCGTGTTGTCGTTGCGATTCCTAGCGAGCACGCATGCAACAGAATCAAGGTTTCAGCGAATGTAGCCACAACGAGGTCTTGAGAGCGGGACTTACACGACCCGTGAGAGCGTTCTTGATCGCGAGACCGGCGGCGTTTCGAACAAGGTTGTCGGCGTGTTCGTTGGCGAGTTCGTTGGCGAGTGTAAGCATATACGCGGGCTAATCGGATTGCAATATATCAGCGCCAGAATTTCTGCAAACGTGCTTCCATCATCTGAACTCACAAAGTTCTCTTGAGCGGCTTGCTCGAGCTGCTGTGTTGCCTGAGCACGGACATTATTGTCTGTGTAGCGAGGAGGGAGGGAAAGAATAAGATGTCAGCTTCAACTTGACCGGAAACACCACGTGCAAGACATGCTACGTACCTGCAGACAACGAGTTTGAAAGCAGAGTGGCGGCGTCCATTGTTGTGTGATTGGCGTCGTTGTCGGGGAGGGAGGGGTGTCGAAGAATGTCCAGGTTATATTGAAAGAGGGTAGATGGTCATCCAACCTGTTCTTTGGTTCCAATTTTCGACGAATGCGAGGGCGACACAACAAACGGTCCCTCGTGGATGGGATCTGGAATTAGGTAAGCAGCGGGAACAAGCGCGCCCGTTTGCGCTTTCAGAAGGCGGCTTGATTTATTTTTATTTAGGCGCACACCGGGTGATGGGTTTACATAGGTTGCTTCCTTGTTAATCTGTCTTGTTGGCTGTACATCTTGGGATTCACCTTCACTACCACCACCATGTCTGCACAAGAAACTATTTCAGAACAGACAGTAGCCGACGTTCCCGTTGCAGAAACCTCAACCGAGGCCATGTCCGTTGATCCTACTCCAGCAGCAGCCTCAACCGACGCTGTCACATCAACTGAAAATGCTGTAGAGTCAACCAGTGCCGCTTCCACCGAAGTCAAGGTTCCCGAGTTTCCGGAAGTGTTGAGGGGAAAGACTGATGAAGAGATTGATGCCATCAAGAAAAAGATTGTAGAACAACGTCAGTACCCATCACACCGCACAACCATCGACATCCAAGCTCCCTTCTAACCTTTCCCATTACATCCTCCCTTACGCAGTCGCCTTCTACTTTTCCGACTCCAACCTCTTTTACGACAAATTCCTCTGGAACCTCGTCTGCAAAAGCCCAGAAGGCTGGGTCCCTCTGGAAACCGTCGCCTCTTTCAAACGAATGCGCGAATTCCTAACCACCTATGGCGTTGGATTTATCGCACAATGCGTACGAGATGTCCACCCGGCGGCAGGGCAACAAGACAACGAGATTGAAGTTGATTCCACGGGGGAGAAGGTCCGTAGAACGAAGAGTTTGGAGAGGGATACGACAGCGTGGGATAGGACGTTGTATGTCAAGGGCTTCGGAGAGGGTGAGACGGGTCACAATTCGCAGGAACAGGTCGAGGAGTGGTTCAAGCAGTTTGCGTCGGTTGCTGCTGTTCGGTTCAGGCGGGAAGGTGAAGGTAAAGACAAGAACAAGGGAGCGTTCAAGGTGAGTCACAAAGTATATGTGATATATCGGTGCGTCTTTGGCTCATTACTGCATCCGATCGATAGGGATCCGTCTTTGTAGAGTTCAAGACTTTGCCTGAAGCTCAGGCATTCGTCGACATGTCTCCACAACCTGAATTCCAAGGCGAGCCAGTAGTTTCCATGTTCAAGTAAGCCTCCTGCGCCGATCTCCCTCTCCATCCACTCAAACACTAATCCCCTGGCCTACCACCAGGGAAGCATACGTCCAAATGAAAGTCAAGGAAAAGGGACTCGACCAAACCACTATCACCCGCGGAAACAACCTCCGTCCCGCCGTACCCAACGCCAAACAATTCAATGCCTTCCGCGAAATCGAAGCCATGAAACTCAAAGGCGAACGACTGCCCGAATACGTCATGAATATGGGAACACCCGCCCTACTCGCCAACGCACCAACCGGTGAAGGCAGTGCTGCTGGGAAACGAAAGCGTGAAGACGGGGACGATGCGGAAGGTGGTGCGAGGGCCGAGAAAAAGTCCAAGGAGGAACAGTTTTTGTGGATTACGTATAATGGAAAGAAGCTTGCTGTGAACCGTGCGACGGGTGTGGTGGTGGACAAGGCGGAGATCGAGTACCAGCCTGACAAGGTACTGCGGTTCGAGAATGCCGGTCCGGATGCGGATTGGAAGCAGTTGAAGGTGCGTTGTTTTCTTGCTTCGTATCCACGCCTTGGATTGGAGCGCGATGGAAGCGAAACGGTGATGCTGACTTTATAACTATTGGCGAACTTGGCACCATATCAGGTCGATCTCTCCAATCTCGGCTACGATAAATCATTCATGAACTTTCCCCGTGGTAGTACTTGGGGTTGGTTCTCACTAGACGAGCCTATCAGTGACGAAGACTTTGAAAAGATCAAGAATGCAGGATTACAGGCGAATGGTGAATTGCAGTGGAGCAGGGTTACCGGTTAGTCCTCCTTTCTAACGAACGCGATGGCGGCGCCTTGACTGATTCAACTATCCGATTGATAGGCGACGAGGAGCTAGAGTTCTGGGCGACACGAGCATCGTTCCAGGGCAAACTCGCAGTAAAGCAAGCCGACGAAAAGGATGCAGAAAATGCCAGGAACGCGTCTGCTGAAGGTAGTAGGGGCCGTGGGGGACGAGGGGGTGGACGTGGAAGGGGTGGACCGCGTGGCGGAAGGGGAGGCGGTGGCCGTGGAGGCGGACGAGGACGTGGAGGACGAGGACGTGGGGGCAACAGAGATAGGGACAACGGCGGACGTTCCGCTCAAACGGCTGCGGCACATTTGGATGCACCGCCCGCGATTTAAGCGCTGGGGGATGTATTCAGAGCAGTAATCAAAACGGAATTCTTTCCTTGTTAACGACCCAGTTATGAGTGCTACATATCAAGGCATGATATGCAATGGTGTATTTGTTACATTGTCCCGCTGGATAAGAACCTTCGTGCCAGCAGTGTCCCGCATGGAATGAGGATAATGCTGATGCGTTATTATGAGAATTGTTTTCGCACTACAATAGTCTTGTCGATACTGCGTCGAATGCGCTTGAGGTCTCCTGCGATTACTGTGGCACCACGCTATTCCTCCCGCTCACCGACGTTCTTGTACCTGCACAGACAAAATAAGCCAACGCGTATCATAAGATCCTCAAGGTGCTTGAACTTGCCTGAAGAGAGCTCTTGCCCTAGATTTAGAATGATCCACAATAGGCTTTGGATACCCAAGCTTCTCGAATTCCCGTTTGGATAGCTTGCCATAAGGATCATGAATCACTGTCATTGTGGGACTGTCAGATATACCCGCCTGAAACGTTGAATACGGGTGAACGTACCCTTGTCTGGCAGATTTCTGAGTTCGGGAATCCAGTACCTGATGTATGCGCCGTCGGGACTGGCAGTCTCGCTCTGGCTCGTCGGATTAAAGATTCGGACTGGAAACGTCTCAATTAGCTAGGAACTCAATTAGCCAAGGGGTACATGCGACTAACAGTATGGCTGGGGATCTGTTCCTGTCTGTAAATGCAGGATTGCAATTTAGACTTTGTCATGTAGGTGCATTCAAAGCATGCTCCGATGCGACTTACCGAAGCGCACCTGATTGCAATGATTCAGGAATGCATGATTAGCTTCTCACCCTCGGCGCGATATGTCGCTCTACTTACCATTGCCATCCCTGAATGGACGTCAAAATTCGTTCAGTAGGAATTCCAGTAGTACACAGGCAGAAAGACGTACACCATTATTTGCAGCTGCATCGACGATTGCAGTAATGGTAAGTTTAGTGACAAGGGATCATATCGAGGAAACTCGCGTACCCAGATCGCCGTCAATGAACGACCTGAAGTAAAATGATGTAAGCTCGAGGGAAATCTTACTGCAAGGGAAGGCACTGACTGCATGAAGAACCGTTCTTTGGCGAGAGAAACTCCGCTCTGATCAGTCGCGGTGGCAAGGGAGGCGAGACAGATACTTACCTCCTAATCTCCAATCGAGCATCTACCCAATGTGACGATCAGCAACCCTTTTCAGGGGCGGAACGTAGCCCAAACTTACTAGATCTTTGACCTATAATCGCGGTAGCGCATTCCGTCAGCCAAGCCGGTAGCACTATCAGTCACACGTTCGTCGCAAGACGACTCACCAAGAAACTGGCACATATCATTCTCGGACGATTATGCATCCATCCCATAATATTCGCCTGTCTCTGCGCAGCGTCAACGATTGGAAAGCCAGTCATTCCATCCTTCCACGCCTGCAGCTTCTTCTCGTCGGTCTCCCACTACCGTTGAGACGGTAATAAGCATGGCAGGGTCGCTGACGTCCTTGTATGAAAACCACTAACCTGGACATCGGAGAATTGCTCTAGGAAGGGCCGACCCATGCTGACTCGTGGAGCGAATGTGAGAACGTGGTTATAGAAATCGCTGCAAAGGCGGAAGAATATATCAGCTTGATTTTCCCTCGAGGGTACATTATTTTGCCTACCGCCATGCGACCTGACATTATGAAAACACGTCAGTTACGGATCTGATGCCCCGAAAGCAAAAATACCCACCTCTTGCACCCACATCCCAATTCCCGAGTCTCTACCAGACTCCAACTTTCCCTTGGTCAACGCTCGAGCCTTGTTCAAGACCATCCTTGCACTAACGATTCCCGAGGCGAGGTAAGGGCTCATCCGCGATGATGAATTCCCGTCACAGCTATTTCGTGACGACGCATAGTCTTTTATACGGGAAGTGCTGGCGGCCTCGTCATCCGGAACATATTGGTTGAGCGGGTCGACAAGGCCGAGATCATCGTGCCGTGCTTGTCCATGCAGAAACTTGTCCAACACCTGTAGCAACGCATGACTTTAGTCCCCAGCCGGAATGTAAGTTAGAATATAGACAAACCATACCTGTAAAGCCTTGTCTGTCCCTTCCGGCCAGATCTTGGCCATCAACTCTCGATCGCGACACTCGAAACCGACCACCTCGTCCGGAATCGCCCACTTTGGATCCTCGAACAAGGCGTCAAATGCGGGATTATCGCGACGAAGAGCTGGATCGTTCGGTTCCGGCTCGGGATACTCTTCCAAGTTTTCGGGATTGTTGTTCAAATACGCTGCCCATTCTAGGTCGTTGAAGACGGAATTAGCCTAGTCCAACGGCCTAGAGTCCTAGAATCAAAGAGGGAGCCTTACGACGTTGCCAGGGGCTATACACGGCATATGGTGTGCCTTTGCCCGATTTCAGCAGACCAGGAGGAACAGCTAACCGATCATGCACAAACACCGCCTTGATCTTGTTCGCCCCTACACCCTGTGCACCGAGTTTAACAAGCTGCACATCCCGCCGGAGTTCATCGACTTCGTATTCAATGTTGCCGAAAACATGGGTGGCTTTGAGTGTCTGCAAGAGGTTTGCAATGTGTTGTGGTAGATGGAATCGATTGCCCATGTAGGTGTCGACTATGAGCGGGATGTTCTTGTCCTTTAATGTTCTCTGTAGCGATGAATACGTCAGAGGCCGTGTCAGTGCTTGGAAATGTCTGCGATATGCAACCCCTTCATAAGATCCGCCACTCCGCATCAATCAAGGACGAGATTGATCCGTCGCCAACTTTCAACCGCTTCGTACGGTGAGCAGATGGAACAGCAACACCTCTCGGACCACCCTTGCACCCCGCCTTTTTATTTCTGCTTTCCTTTACTCTGTCGCTTCCGGCTCTCCCAGCACCACCTCAACTCCCTTCACGGCACATACCTTCAAAACCCTCAAATTCCTCAATCGAAAATCCACCGCCCTCGTCCCCCGATCATGGGCTTTCCAATCCCCCGTCGTCGCGACCCACAACACGACCAACGGCACCCCATGTGCACGTGCATAGTTGTTGGCGAGGCTCAGAGCGTGGTTGTCTACCACTCGGAGGTCTTCCATGCGCATCCAGTAGACTACTGTTTCGCCCTTTTCGACCGATCCGGCTCCTTCCGCCTCTGCATCGTCGATCACCACCACTTCCTCCAGCTTTCCTTTCCCCTTGCCTTTCGCTGTTTTCGCTTTCCCCATGGCAGCCGCCGCCGCCGCTGGTTTTTTAATAGGACTAGCATTCATCTGTGGCACCACGTTTCCCCACAACTCTCTCTGCACTCTCATTAACTGGTCTAACGGTGGATCCGCATCCACACGTCTCGCATTCGCTGGGTGTGCGATTTTTCCGTCTACAAGAATAAAGGGAGAGGATGGGAGAGGGATGGTGGATGTTAGCGCTTGATTGAGGTGGTACGCTATTACAGGATGGACGCGCGATGGAGATGTGTTTCGAAGGCTTGGGTGCCCCGGGTCGTCGTCCTGTCATCTAATACCTGGGGCAGCCACAGCTCGCATGCGTTAAGCATGTGAGTCGCAGTCGCACCAACCATCAACCACTGCAAATCAGACAAACAACAGCGCATCCCTCCAGTCTTTCGTGGCACGGGATGGGATAACATCCCGATCAGAGCGACATCATACATCCAACTCGGTCGCAGTCGCTGCAAGCAGATGCATATACCCGATCCGAAATACTCGATGAAGACGACGAAAGATGGAAGGGGGGAAACGAAGAGGAGAAGAACAAGGAGAAAAAGGACAAGGAGGGAACAACGGGGTAAGAATCAACACTCACGAACTTCATACGCATCTTTCTTCCTCTTCTGCGTCCCCTCTCTTCCAGCCGCACCACCCTCTTCCTCACTAGGCGCTCTCTTCTTCCCCTTTCCCCCCATTCCTCCCTCTCTTGACCCACCGGTCCCAGAGAGCACCGCTGTATCCGATACGTGCTGTACCGCTGCTTCCGCTCGTTGGTGGTCTATGGAATCAGGATGAACGTCTTCCTCTGTCGGTGCGATCCCTGTTCTTGTTCTTGTGTCTGTGTCTGGTCCGTTCTTCATTCCCGTTTTCAACGCCGTCTTGTCCGTGGACGTGGACGTGGACGTGGACGTGGTCCCGCGGAGGAGCTTGTTCGTTACTTTCTCCATGGACGGTTTGACCTCGTCGTCAGAGGATAAGGAAGCACCATCAAGCGCAATCACCTCTGCCCGTTTCTCCATCCTCTTATTCTCAGCATGGTGATCAATCTCGTTCCTCTCCGCATCGACCACCCCTCCACTCTCCGTACCCGGCCCTCCAGCTCCAGCTCCTACACCCGTTTCCCGATTCCCTAAAATCCACCCTAACCCACCCCGTCCTAGCTGCGGGCCCAAAAACACCTCGGGCCGCAACCCCAACTTGCGTAAATCGTCTTCCATGGTGCTGGTTTGCCCCGGGAAACGACCTTGTGCGCCTGACTGTTTGGCTTTCAAGATTGCAGGGGATAATTTGTTTGCGTTTTTGATGATGGTGGTTGCGCCTGGTTTTTTCGGTGATTTTGATTTCGAGGTGGGAGGCGGAGGGGAGGCCGAGGAGAGTTTCAAGGAGCGGGAGAGGGAAAGTGTTGTTTGTGGCATGTTGTTTGTACGTGTATTGAATGGGAAGAATAACAATGGAAACCCTGTATACCGCATTCCTTACTCTTCTCCTATCTTTCAGCCTAACAAAACAGAAAGGTTCAAGCACCATCCACGCACCTCCTATTCCTCTTCCCTCCCTCTCGCCGATCCTACCTTGCGATCTCCCGATCATCTACCACAGCGTCATCGCCGGTTGTATCCGGAAGGCCCCGCACGGAACGGGAGCTATTTCCGGACATAATACCAGTATCTTGCATTTCATTATCTTAGATAACGACCCCTGTCCTGTCCTGTCCGAGCGTCGTTTCCGTGTTTCAACCTAAGACAAACCCCTTATATCCTCGATACTCGTATAATTAGATGATGCTTCGCTTTTCGTTGCCACCTTGACCATAACCATAACCATACACGTTCACCAAGACCACTCAACGAAGATCAACCACCATGTGCGGAATAAGCGCCATCATCACTCCATACACCTACAACCCCCGGCTCGACACCCAGCCTCAGCAACCCTCCATCCGCCAGCCCCAAGAGCCAGAAAACACACTCCGTGCGTTGGCAGAACGGTTAGTCCCTGATCACCTGCGTCGGAACGGCGGGACTGCTCGCGCACAGGGAGACGCGGAAGGGGTAGCGGCACGGGTAGCGGAAGGAGAGGGGGAGGAAGGGGAGGAAGGGCATGTGCATGTCGAGTACGAACAAGCTGCGGCTGGAACAGGGTTTGGTAATGGTAGTAACGGCGTAAACGGTATGAACGGCCTCAACGGTAAACAACCCGCCACCACCACCACCGCCTCCGCCTCTTCCGCTGCAAACGCAAACACCTCTACAGGTCAACCATCAGACCTAAACCCAAGCCCAACCGCCTACAAACACCAACTAGTGCGCGAATTGACGTATTCCCTAGAGAGGTTGAGTCATAGAGGACCTGATGGACAGGGTGTGTGGGTTAGTGCGGATGGGAGGGTCGGTACGTCGTCCGTTGTCGTCTTCGTTTCGTTTTCATCTTCGTGTTTTCGTCGTCTTCGTTTTCGTCGTTCGGTCCTCCTTTCTTTTCTTCTTTCATCATCCCCCTCCTCCAAGCCCTTGCGCTCTGTGTTCCCTTTTCCCGTCTCTTTGGATCCCTCCGTTAAGTTCTGCTCCTCGTTTTCGTGGGTTCGTTTTCGGTGTTTCGTTTCACAGAGCGCAGGCTTGGCTCGACTGCTACATCCCTGCCCATACAATCCGTTTCACGGGTTTCGTATGTACTTCTACATCGGTCGGTTTACGGTGTTTACGGTGCCGGACTGAATGACGGAGTGATCAAGCAAGCAAGCCACCTGGGGAACGGAGCGGACGAGCGTACATCTTGCGGTTTTCGGTTGTTACACACGAGGATTCCACCGAGATGAACTTGATGAAACGATATCTCTTGCGGTTCCCGTGTCGGGAGAAACACGTCATCTAGTCGTGTTCTCGTACTTACTCTCTCGCTTGACCTTCCCCATCATCAGCACTCGGACATGTACGGTACGTCTTACTGCTACTCTTCCTCACCCTCCCGTCGCCTCCTCCCTCCTCCCTTTTCAATGCCTTCCTCCTCCCCTCAACGACCAACGTCCAATCACGCCTCCTCTTACGCCACATACTCATCTCCCACATGGTCCTGATACGCCAGACTATCGATCCGCGATCTATCATCCACCGGTCGGCAACCGATGCATGCGCCTGAAGCGGGTGTACATATCGTCGTGAATGGTGGGTTCCAGTGATCCTCTGAACCACCCAGAACGTAGAAAATAGGCCGCTGATACCTCGCCTTCCCTATGTGTGGTCATTTGGCTGCGTTCGGTCGCGGTTCAGGTGAGATCTACGATTATGAGCAGACGAGAGCGGTCTTGGAAGGGAAAGGATACGTCTTCGGCAGTACCTCGGATTCTGAACTTGTGCTGTACTCGTATCTCGAATACGGCCAAGACTTTTTGGTACATTTGCGTGTACGTTTTTTTCCTGCCTGATCACTCTGGGTCCTCTAAAAGTCGGAGGGAACTGACAAGGAGGTGCTTTGATTGTGCAGGGCGAGTTTAGTATCCTCGTGTACGATAGCGTCAACTCCAAGGTCATCGCCGCGCGCGACCGGTACGGCATCAAGCCCCTGTATTGGACAACCACACCGAGCGGCCGAATCCTGATCGCTGCCGAAATCAAAGGGTTCCTCGGCATCGCCGGCTGGAAACCAGAATGGGACGTCAAGAGTCTTGTCGATTGCGGATGGCTGTACGATACTCGCACCGTGTTCAAAGGCGTACGCAAGGTCCGGCCGGGGCATGCCTTGGTTTTCAATTCTGACGGGTCGTACGAGAGTAAACCGTATTGGGCGCCTTCCTACCCTGACAAACACGTTCGTGATGATCGAACAATGGAGGAAATGGTCGCAGGGTTCAAAGAACGACTGATTGATGCCGTCAAGTGTCGGTTACGGGCTGATGTGCCGATTGGGATATACCTCTCTGGCGGGATCGACTCGTCAGCGATCGCAGGGATCGCTACCCACCTGATCCGTTCACAACCGGGCGTCACCATGGGCTCTGAACAAACCAGCGCTATCAAATGTTTCACCATTGCGTTTGATGAAGGGGAACACGACGAGTCGGCCATCGCGAGACGGACGGCCGAGTTCCTGGGTGTGGATTATCGAACGATGCATGCGTCTGAGGAATTGTTATGTGCGTGTTTCGAGAGAGCTGTGTGGGCTGTTGAACAGCCTGCGATGGATCTGAATTTTGTGGGGAAATGCATGTTGAGTGGGTTCGTAACGGCGCAGGGGTACCCGGTGGTGCTTACGGGTGAAGGAGCCGATGAGATTTGTGCGGGTGTGAGTTGTTCAAAGACTTCGGTGATCATGACGATAACTGACACTCTGTCACTTAGTACTCGTTGTTCCTCGCCGACTACCTTGCGGAACAAGATACCACTTCCGCCCTGGCCATCGACGACGACGAGTTTAAGCGTCAACGTCAACGTCTTGACAAGCTTCGCCGTGATCCAGTAAACGTGAGCAACGCATTCAACCAACCACAAATCGAATTTCCAGGTAAACCCAAAGCGCTCGGTGCAATTCGAGACACCCAGTACCCACAGATTCAATCCGCTGGCGTATGGGATGCACAGTTGTTCGCCCCCTGGACTCAGACACTTGGACAGGGCAACCCCATCCTTACGCAAATCCAGGATCTCGACCCTGCCACCCGGACCAACATGCGTGAAAAGTGGCATCCATTGCACACGGCCCTGTACCTCTCCGTCAAAGGACCAATGGAAGGCCTTATCCTCACCTCATTAGGCGACCGAACGGAAATGTCCGGATCACTGGAAAGTCGTCCGAGTTTCCTGGACCACCATTTTACAGAGTATGCAAACCACTTGCCGCCTAGCGCCAAGATCACGGTCGCGGCGGATGGAAGCGTGGTGGAGAAATATGTGTTGCGGGAAGCTACCAAGGAATTCATCACGCCTGAACTCTACAAACGGAGGAAGCACCCGTATTCGGCTCCTGTCACGTATGCACCAGGATCACACGTGCACAGTCTTATCACGAAACACGTCACCCGGGAGAATATGAAGATGTTGGGGTTTGTCGACATCGAGTACGCTCTGGGGTTGATTGAACAGGCGTTCAAGCCAGGCGGGACGAATGCTTTCCGCAAGTGTCTGGTGTTGGCAGAGTACGTAGTGCTGCACAAGGCTTTTGGTATGGAGACGGCAACAATGCCGCCAGTGCTGTGATGTGGCGGTGGGCTGATAGACTGTATAGATAGTGTTGCGACTTTGTTTACGTGCCGTTGTATCCCTTTCTGATTAGTTTGCTCTCTGTCGCTTCAGGCAATATAATGTTTGGTTATTGGCGTCGCTCACTTTGCCTTTACTTACCGCAACGGCTTTGGTTCACTTTTGGTGTCGATGAGATCATAAAGTTCACTAGATTATTCATTGCCGGTACAAATTCCTTCTCCGACAGGTAGAGCCCAGGCCTGAGATATATCACAAAGGCCTACCTGTTCCGAGCGCCATATCCCATTATCAATCCGAGAGGTATACAGGAAGCGGCGGAGAGGGGCAGTTGAGCTTGATCAGATGCGTCCTTCAGATGCAAGTATCTAAGCTTCAGACGCGACTGAGTGATGAGGTTGGTCCTGCCTGCCAGTATCAGCTGCCGACAGGAGGTCGTCGCATCCTCGACAACTCAGAAAACACCAGAGGGGGAGGGGGTGCTACGTGATTACTAGCCGCTACTACGAGGGCAACGAGGATATTGAAAAATGCCTGAATGTCCTCAACATTGCCTGAACTTTCTACTTTCATGCGCCCGATGCGACGTCGTCCGGTACTTCGCTGAAAACAGGTCGGCTTTCGGCTTACTTTGCCAAATAGCCATAAAACAGAACGACAGGGCGCATGGATGCATCGTTGCATAACTACCATGAGCTCCCTAAACCAGTGACCTCTCCTCTTGCATGGCCAATATCGGGACCTGGCGAAATCAAGACGACACATGACCTTCTCTCCGCCAATGACGCAGCTAGGGACGAAAAGCGGGCATTCTCGCGCAAAACCCCGATTTGCTTCCGCGTCCCGCTGACGTTGCACCGCAAAGTATATAACAACCAGGGCTCTCGGCACATCATGGCAGTCATTGTCAATGGTGAGCATCGTCCCTTTTATCCATCAAACACACACAAGAACATCTACACCACTCCAAACACAATGTTGTACCTCCGAACTGCCGCCCGAGTACAGGTCTCCTCCCTCCGATCCGCATCCGTCGTGGTAAGTTCCAGCCTAAGGTTCCCTGCCTTGCATACAACTCTCGAAACTGACGCATTCAATCCGCTTTGATCTCCCATCAGCCCGTCATGACCCGAGGATACGCCCCTGGTCAAGAAGGTGCCACCGCCTCTTCCACCGGCTTCAAGTACGTACCGGGATCAGGCGGGAAGATCATCATTCAAGGCATCCGGTGGAACTGATTCTCGTTTGATCTTGCTTTCGATTAGGAACCGCGAGCAGGCCGAGGAGACTGCCTACGCAAGAAAGCAACAGGCTGCTCAACTCGCCAAGCTCCGAGAACAGCTAGCCAAGACCGAGGAAGAAAAGGTGAGGAAACGATCTCGCCTTTACAGTCTGATTGCAAAGGATGCTGATCGCACTTTATTCTTTGCTTTTCGCAGGCCCGACTCCACGAACAAGTCAAGGAACTGGAAGCCAAGCAATAAGTCGGACAAAGTGTCTGTGGAAGACGGTGGGACAGTGATCGGACAAGCGAGAGACATGTCGAAATAATAGTGGGAATGTATGAATAGGGAAGGGTACAATCAATGCCTGGAATAAACATTTACCAAAGTGCACGTATTGATATGGTTCGACGACTCGCAGGAGTACAGTCCGAAATCCTATGAATCAAGTCGTCGTAAACAACGATCCAATACCCCGCAAAGGGTTACCTTTACATCCTAAATATCCCCACTTCCCCTCCCCATACCCGCAATCTTGCTCAAACCATACTGTTTCAGCGTCGCAGCATCAGGACCCTCTGAAGGACTCTTGAAAACCGGATCATACCCTCCCGCCGTTTTCGGGAACGCTATCACGTCCCGGATGGAGGGCGTGTCGCACAGAATGGAGACAAGACGATCAAGGCCTACTCAATGAACGGGAATACTAGACCGGTTAGCCACTACGGACTCTACCACGGCTCTGCCATGCGGGTTGTGACGTACCAAGAGCGATCCCACCATGCGGCGGAGCACCAAACTTTAATGCCTGTAATAAATGTCCAAATCGCTCAATCTCTTGTTCCTCCAACTCCAAGACTTCCCTGAAAATATATTCTTGGAGTTCCGCGTCGTGAATACGGACTGAGCCGCCTCCGATCTCCATGCCGTTTAGGACGAGGTCGTAGTGCTGTCCACGGACCTGTCACCGAGCAGATCCATGCATGCTTCATCAGTCGGCGCACGTGCAATGGGTTTGGACTGAGGACCACTTACCAGATTCTCCTTGCCGCTCCTCAAGTTTTCGAGATCCTCGTACATGGGCGCAGTGAAAGGATGGTGCGAACTACTCCACCTTCCCTTGGCCAATAAATCTTTATCCTCATCTGAATGCGTAAACAGCGGGAACTCTGTGATCCATAAAAAGTGTGGATCTTTGGGTAATTCGAGGGCGCCTATACATTGTCGAAGGAAGGAGGTGTACCATGATCAGACGGGCATCGACCAAGCGAACAAGCAATAGCATGCTTACCGGCGGCAAGAAGCTGGTCACGAAGCTTGATTCTCAATCTCCCCAACTTTGTCCACCCGCTCTGTCAACAGAATCCGCAAATAAGCGCCACCCTCACACCACCCTACCCACAACTTGCGATACGTACATCAGGCTGTTTCCGTCGCTGCGCCAACCAAACTATATCCCCAAGCTGTACCCCGCCCGGTCGGCCCGCCTCGGGTTTCAAGTCTAGTGGCTTCAACAACTTGCTCTCCTGTGGCCATGTCAGAATATTACGAGCGGTGATTTCGACCTTCTCCACCTGCATAGGATTTTCCCGTAAGCGGGCCTAAATCGACCAATACCCACGTCGAGGAAGAGGATGGTACGTACACCTGGCAGATCATCGGTGAGCGAGTTGACGTTGAGGGACTTAACGTCCCGAGCACTGGTGATGAGGAACTCCACGGTATCAGGTTTATCATCCGCCAACAGCTTGTCCAGATCCTCGTCCGACAGAGCAGGGTAGTATGCTATCGGGAGGGTCTGAGACGCATCATCGTGCAGGGCGGTAAGCGATCTGTGGCACGCAGTTTACCACCGAGCAAAGGGAACGCGTGACTTACATACATCTTGAACCTCGTGTCCGGCTTATCCGAACCGTACTGCAGCACCGCACGCGAAAAGAAATCAATCAATCAACCGGATCCTACCCCATCAACCGCATGCCCAAAGAGAGACTAGGACCCACCACATCCATCGCCACTTCATACGGCATGACCTGAAACCACCCCGGCAAATCCACACCCTCCACCTCCTTCCAAACTCTCTTCACCAGCCCCTCCACCACATTCCTTACCTCCCCACCCCCGATCCTCCACGTACTCCGCATCCCTTGTCCTCCCTCCGCACCAGCCTCCACGGCGGGAGCAGCAGCACCAGAAACAAACGCCATCTCCAAATCCACCTGCGTGAATTCCGCTTGCCGGTCTTTCCTCCCGGCTTCATCGCGGAAACAGCGGGCGATCTGGTAGTACCGCGGCACCGCACCCGAGGCGATGAGTAGTTGTTTGGGCTGTTGTGGGGATTGTTGGAGTGCGTAGAAGAGGGGTTCGGGAGTGTTGCTGCTGCTGCTGCTGCTGCTGCTGGGGGACGACGACGAGTCGGACGAGAGACGTGTGGGGACGAGGAATTCTCGGGCGCCTTCGGGTGATGATTGGAGCAACACGGGCGTTTCCACCTCGAGGAACCCTACGCATCAACGATCAGCAACGGTCAGTCAATCCGTCCAACGCACTGGGTCGGCGTGGCTAACGATCTGGGTGTTTTTCTTTCTTTCTCGAAACCCCCACAAACGAAAACGCACGTACCCTTCTCACATAAATAATCCCTGATCAACTTTGTCACTTTCCCGCGTTTCTGTATATTCCGGGCCAAGGCTTCCCGTCGAAGATCCAGGTACCTATACTGTGCACGGAGATCTTCGTTTGCCTGCCGGTCGTGTCGTTGAACCGTGCCGTGCCGGATCGTATCGTATCGCATCGCGTTGTTTCGTATCGCCGGTTAGGTTAGGGTAGGAAGAAGATCAGGTCGGTTTCGCAGCTCCAGCCAGGGAATGCGCCGCAGAGAGGCACGGGGGACGGAAGGGAGACGGAGGACTCACGAGTTCCGGATGGTTTGGGTAGAATGGAAGCGTTTTGGCTGCAGCGTTCAAGATGATTGCTGAATCGACTTGTACTTCGATATTATCTACCGGCTGCACGACGAACGACAGTTGTACAGGAAAAAGAGGTTTAACAGACATCAACGACCAGTATCAGAGACAGCGACAGAGAGTAACGATGCCTGCGACTGACCTTTACTGCTTGCGTAGTCGTGGTACCGTTCGCCTTCTTCTTTGACCGACGTTCCTTGACTACTCCAGACACCTGAACCACACTCTCCAACGGAACATCCATCAACCGCTCCGCCACCTCTGCACCCTTCCCCTTCCCCATCCCTTCTCCCTGTGCGTCGGCATCGGCAGCAGAAACAACAAGCTGCACAACCCCACCACTATCCCTCATCGTGAAGAACCACAACTGGGCATTCGCCCGCCGTTTCGCGACGAGCCAGCCTGCGATGGTTGTTCGTGTGCCGTGCGGGGCGGAGGGGAGGGTTGTGGTGTCGTATGTTGGGGCCGGGCGGGGGCCTGTATAGGGAAGGCAAGCACGCAGGTAGGCAGGTAGGCAGGATAGGTAATCAGCACGAGCTCCTCGAATCGATCAGAGCCGATAATGATATACGTGAGCAAGGTGGAAGAAAGAAAGAAAGGACCGTACCTGCATGTGCCAAGAAGACAGGTTTGAATGGTTCTGCGGCGGAGGAGGAGCGTTTATCGTCTTTTGGTGGACGGGAAGAGCTGAAGAGCCTGCTGCTGCTGCTGCTGCTGCTGGCACTCGGAACGACGGAACTAACATATAGTGCGCTACCGAGTAAAGGGGACCGGCATAGATGTGATGCCCGGGTGATGGTGCGATATGAACGGGGTAACATTATTAGTTGTGGTTGCACAGCTTTTAGGGAAAGAAGAGGAAGAGGACGAGGAAGAGGAAAGAAGAAGAAACAGCCTACTACTAGTAGCCCAACTTTAGGGAAACCACAAAGTAAACAAACCGCCATTGAGCGGGAACACGTGACATGCAGAGATATTTCGGTGAATTAGGCTGCCTCAACGGTATTCAACTGTTAGAGTGGGGTTATTCATTGGGTTTATCTTGCCTTGTACTGTTACCACCTTATTAAACTACACTATCAAAGATGGCAAAACGAAAGCACTCTGAACAGGAAGTTACCGCCGTCGAGGCACCCGCACCCGCAGCAGCAGCAGCAACGCCAGCCCAACTCGACCCCGCAGAACTATCCGAAATGAAAGCACAGGCACAAGCAGCGATCGTCAGCGCCGCCTCGAATAAGAATATTGACCCGACAAAGGAAGAAGCAGCGTTTGATGGGGATGTTAGTTTTGTGGCGATTGGTGGTGGTGGTATGGATGGTGCGGCTGGTGGGAAGGGGAAGGGGAAAGGGAAGGAGGATGGTGTGAGGCGACAGGTGAGAAGGGATGGGAAGGAGAAAATCAAGTACGTTCCTTTTCTCGACGACATGTCTCCCGGGTGTCCACTTGAATCCCCTGTACGAATTTCGTGTTGCTGATCGATGTTTCTCCTCCTCCTTTTTGTGGTCGTTCAGTATGACCGTATTCGTCTCTTCCCTCCCGTATGAGACAACCACGACGGACTTGATTACCCATTTCTCATTCATTGGGCCTGTCAAGAACGGGTTCGTTGTTAAAGACAAGGTACGTTACGTTCTGTCTTTCCGCGCACTGGCTCCACTTTCCCTCCTCCTACCTCTTTCGATCTCACCTGACCGTCCGGCTCGTATACTAACCCAACGACCACTCTGCGTTTGTTGCTTTACAGGAAAGCCAAGAATCTAAAGGTGTGGGATATATCACGTTTACGTCGCTCGAGGATGCGGAAAAGGCCGTCAAGGATTTGAATGGAGGGCAGTTTGGTGCTGATGCGAAGCGTAAAATCAGGGTCGAGCTGGCGAATGATAAAGTACGTTTTTTTCTTCTTTTCCCGTGGCTTGGCCTCTTTTCCTTCCTTCTTCCGGCTCCCAACTCTCTACTCGGTCTCTTCACCTTCCCCTTCCGATGCACCACAAACGCAAGACTCAACTAAACCAAGCTAACCCCATCCTCCTTTCCCTCACCTCCCTCCCCCCTTGTAGCCATTCGTACCAAGACCACGCCGCGCGGAGCCAGTTGACCCAGACGTCCCCGCCCTTCCCGGATCGCAACAGCAGCCACCCGACACCGACACCGCTCCCGCCTTACCAGTCGCGGTACGTACGAAACCCATCCAACCGCGTGGTCACAAGGCCGCCCTCGCCCTCACCACCAGTCCCGCCACACCAGGACACGGACACGCCGCCGCCGTCGCGGGGGGGGATAAAACCGCGATCCGAACACTCGTCCTTTCCGGTATCCCCACCGACGTCGACCGTGACACCCTCTGGAAAAAAGTGCGAAAAATGCCCGGGATCGGGGAAAAGGCCTCGTTCGAGTACCCGGTTGATATGAAAGACCTTGTTGCGGGTGAAGTCAAGGAGACGATGGGGAATACGGCGCACGTCTTGTTCGAGAACCATGACAAGGCGTCCAAGGCGGCGGAGAAATTGCATTCCCATATCTACAAGGGCGCGTTGTTGAGTTGTGTGTTGAAGAAACGGTTGCAGCAGGCTGCGGGGTCGGCGGATGGCAAGGGCGGGAATAGGGCCGGTAGGTTGATTGTGAGGAATTTGGCGTGGAATGTAAGTCCTTTTCTCCCCCTCGGTGGCGGTTTGCCACCCTTCGGCTGGTTTGCTGATACAGCATGATACCCTCGCACTTGACTAGGTAACGGAACAGGAACTCCGTACCCTCTTCCTCCCCTATGGCCCCATCCTCGGTATCAACCTCCCCACCGTCGCCTCCAAACTCCCTCACACGGACCCCACGAAACCCGCTCCCCCACCACGGGCGCGTGGGTTTGCATTCGTATGGTTCTTGAGTAAGAATGATGCGGAAAAGGCGATTGAGGGCATGAATGGAAAGGAGATCAAGGAGAGGAGTGTTGCGGTTGATTGGGCGTTGAGTAAGGAGAAGTTTGAAGAGGCGAAAGCTGCGGAGGGTGGGGAGGTGAAGGATGGGGATGTGGAAGGTGAGAAGGAGGAGGCGGAGGGTGATGATGAGGAGAGTGAGGAGGAGGAGGATGAGGAGGACAACGAGGAAGACGATGTTGATGTTGTCATGGAAAGTGGAGAAGAGAAAGAGGCAAAGCCCGTGAAACCGACTCTACCGGCCGTGGAAGAAGGTTCTACGCTGTTTATCCGAAATCTGCCGTTTGAAGCAACAGAAGAGGAACTTCGTGATCTGTCAGTAGCCTTCTCCGTCGTACCCCGCGCTGCTCAACTGATACTGACGATCGCCTCTGCAGTTTCCGAACATTCGGGCCTCTGCGATACGCCAAGATCACTATGGACCGCGCCACGGGCCGATCCCGCGGTACCGGGTTCGCCTGTTTCTGGAAAAAGGAAGATGCCGACCTGGCGCTCGCTGAAGCTGCACGGGTACACCAAATCACCGGTGCCAATCAAACGGGGTTGAACAGCGCTCCGTCTGTGAATCCGTTTGCGCTGCCCTCGATCTTGACGGTGGATCCGTCGAGTCAGGCGGCTGCAAAGTTGGTGTTGCATGGTCGGACATTGGATGTGGTGAGAGCGTTGACGAGGGAGGATGCGTCCATCAAGAAGGAGGATGCGGAAAAGTTTAGGCAAAAGGCTGACAAGAGGAATACATACTTGATGCGTGAAGGAGGTGGGTACCCGAAACTTTGTGAAAACTGTCTGCCGCCTTGTGCGCGATACTGATCAGTCTCCATGTCCGCAGTCATCTTCCCCAATGCGCCTGCCGCAAGTACTCTCCCCGAGCTGGAAGTCACCAAACGACTCGAATCATTCAACACCCGTCGCAAGCTGCTCGAATCCAACCCATCCCTCTACATCTCCAAAACCCGTCTCAGTATCCGACAGATCCCACTGTACGCGACCGATCGAACGATCAAGCGTCTCGGTATCCACGCTGTCAAGGAATTCGATACGGAAGTCGCTGCTGAGAAACGTGAGCCGCTGAGTAGGGAGGAATTGATGGACGATACGCAGAGTCCCGTCGCGCTTGCCAGCAGCAGGAAGAACACGGGCAGGAAGACGGTCGTCATGCAGAGTAAAGTCGAGCGTCAAAACGACCGAATCGATGGTGTGACCGGCTTGGGCAGGAGTAAAGGGTATGGTTTCCTCGAGATGCGAACACATCAGGATGCACTCAAGGTCCTTCGATGGGCCAACAATAACCCGGACATTTCGGCATTGATGAAGGAATGGGTTGCTACCGAGCTCGAGGAACTCGCGACGAGAGAAAAGGAAAAGCTGGTGGCTGCGAGGGCGGCAGTGCCCAAGCCTGATGACTTGGACGACCAGGAGCTCAAGTACAAGAAACTGCAGGCAAAGGTCAAGGATGGGGTAGCCGGGTTGACGGACCAAATGAAGCAGGGCAAGACGTTGTTGGTCGAGTTTAGTGTGGAGAACGTTCAGGTAGGTTGTTGAAGGTCCTTTGCTGCCAGAATGTGTACTCATGCGTTCCTCGTCACTACGTAGGTCGTTAAACGGAGGTCCGAGAAGATGACTCAGGGTGCTGGCGAGTCTGGAGGTGCTCGAGGTGGTGAACGTACACGCAAGCGAAAGGTGAGTTGAAAGGTTGTTCATAGGCATGGGCGTGTAACGATCTCTGACTATCTCTATTCTACTGTAGGCGGACAATGATGACGATGAGGATGACACCAAGTCCTCGAGTAAGGGCGACAAGGGTAAAGACCGTAAACGCGGTGGTGGCGGCAGCGGCAAGAACAAGGAGAAACGTTCGACGGAGGACGGCGGCGAGGGAGATGCTTCAGGGAAATCACCCCGTCCAAGCAAAAAGTCCAAAAAGGACGATGGCGCACCGGCGGCTGGCGCAGAAGTCAAGGATAAGACGTTGGGCAAGAACTTGGGCGGACTGATAGGCAAGAAGCGAAAGATGAGGAAGGCGGGAGGCAAGTAGGCTCCCGTTGGTGGGTGTTGTATGTGATAGAGTCGCTGCTGGGGGATTGTCATTTGCATTGTGTGTATTTTTGTTCACAGTGTCAGTCAGTGAACGAGCGAACGTGGTTGCACTGCGAAACACACTGTGATGGATCGTAGACCATAAGAATGTAGCTTGAGTGATAGAGTTTGTGAGAGCGGTCTCAAATCACCGCGGCATTGCCGAACTCCGAGTGCGTGGGTGACAATACCTTGTTGGCGACTAACTTTTTTCGGATGTACTGCTACGGGAAGCTCTACGGGAATGCAGAGCCGCAATCTCTGCTCCGCCCGCAGGCCAAAGCTGAATGGCCACTTTGAACGGCCGTTGTTGGAGTTACTATCACTTGCGCTGCCCGCTCGCTCGTTTGGACTTGTCCCAAGCATTCCCTTGACCCTTGACGGAGCTCTTTACGGCGGAACGGAGCAAATCAAAGTCAGCCAATTCAGTTTCGGAGTCCCGCCTGCGGAGGCAGATAGGAACCGCCGCTGCAGTACCATTTCGTTGATTCGATGTTCTCTGGGAATATTGAGATTCGAAAAAGAATCTATTTTACAAGTTTAAGAGACTCTGGCTGGCTTATATCTATTCACTATGAACTCCCACATCCCTCGCGATCTAAGGAGGTTGTTTCAGGATCTAGGGTCTGTCCTGCAGCGTGTCCGCAACCTCACAACGCCTTAACAAGAACAAGATGCTACGAATCGACTTTCTCATCCTCCCCATCCTCACCATCGCCTACGGCTTGCAATACTATGACAAGGTAATTAGGCCAGCTTGGAAGTAGATCATTTCATAAATCGCTAATCCGTATCGCTAAAACAGGCAGTACTAGGGAGTGCTACGTTGTTCGGTATCCTTACAGACCTCCATCTGACTACAGCACGTTACTCGCAAGCGACTGCATTTTTCTACTATGCGTATGCCGTCTCTGCATTCCCGATGGCTATCCTATGTCAGCGGTTTGGAAAGCATCTCAACATATTCCTCGGGGTCATGGTGATACTATGGGGTGTCATTGTCATGTTGACGCCGTTGTGCAAAGATTGGAGAGGGTTATATGCTCAGAGGTTCTTTTTAGGGCAAGTCGCGGCTTTCCTTGGCGTGTCTGTTCTGCGGTTAACTAATGCGCCGTTCCGTGTAGATTCATCGAAGCTTCCGTATCACCAGGATTCATAGCGGTGACGAGACGGTGGTACACGAAGCGGGAAATGCCAATCAGGATCGGTATATGGTAGTTCGTATCCAGCTCCACTCATCCACGTTGGTTTTACTACCTCGCCTGACCAGTATCTATACTGCAACTACAGTTCCGCAACCGGTCTTTTCAGTATCTTTTCCGGTTTGGTAAATAGACGTCTCGGTGCAGTGCAAACATCTCTCGCACCCTGGAAATTGGTTAGTTCGCCTTTCGGACAAGATCGTTTCATGACTGACTTTCCATCCCGTGTACTCGCCCGTCTGGACGTATATCCCATCACTAGGTCTTCCTCGTCCCAGGCGCCATAACCGTCGTCTTTGGTGCCTTTCTTCTACTTCTCCTCCCACCCTCTCCACTCCAGCACCCCATCCTGTCGATACCGGGGTACAATAAGCTCCCGTCCCACATCCTGCACGAAACGCATGAAAAGGTGCGCCTGGATGGAAATTCGGCAGTACTAGTAGAGGGAGACGAGAGTCCGGCAGAGGCCAAGTGGAATTGGAGTCAGGCGAGGGAGGCGTTGGTGGATGTCAAGATTTGGGGATTCTTCTTGATGGCTACCGCGATTTACGTCGTAAATGGGTCAGTCATAGCCTCATCATCCTCAACTTGCACCGTGAAGACGCTGAAGCCATTGTTCGTTCAAAAAGATCGGTAACTGTGTTTGGCCCATTACTCGTCAAATCAATAGGCTACACTTCTCTGCGCGCATCCCTCCTCCTCACGCCAGGCGGAGCAACAACCTGTATATCCATCTACATCTTTGCTTTCCTCGCCTCTTCCCGCCGCCTCTCCCGAACCGTTCCCTACTTCCAAACGATCCTCCTCGTTCTTAGCTGTCTCCCACCGATCATTGGTGCCATCATGTGCTGGAAGGGCAACTGGGCGAATAAAGCCGTACCGTTGGCAGGATATTACCTGTTGCCGACTTTTGGAGCGCCGTTTGTGTTGTTGCTGGGTTGGTCAACGGCAAATGTGCAAGGTGGCACGAAACAAGCGATCTCGAGTGCCGCTATCTTCTTGGGATACAATCTCGTACGTTCAGTCTCTTCGGGTTTTGGAGAAAAGTCCGACCGGCAAGCTAAACATAGCCCTGCTTTACATGCTGATCTACTTGTAGGGAAACATTGCCGCATCATACATCCTTCTACCAAGCGAAGCAAAACATCATTACCCAACGACATTCAAAACCGTCATCGGCGTCATGTGCGCAACTATCGGGGTAACGTTGATCATCTCGCTCGTCATGAGCCGACAAAACAAGAGACGCGATACAGAACAGTTCGCTGGCAGTCGAGGAGACGGCCGAGTGGTGGAAGCCGAGTTTGAGAAAAACGCTGTGGATTCGGGTCTCGAGCGGGATGAGGATGTGGTGAGGGATGTTAGTGATGGGCAGAATAGGTCGTTTAGGTATACTTTGTAGAATCCGACTTTGGAAGCTTTGGATTGTTCTTTTCGCTTTTGAATAGAAGTCATACTCGGGTCGTTGTTTCCGTTCCCTGACCCGTCCAGCTGTCAGTTCGTAGCCTTATCTTCGTTCTCCCTTTAGCCACTCATTGAGCAACCAGTCCCACCATCATCTATCGTACAATGTGCGATGTTACTTCGAGTCCTGCCGTAAACCTATTTTCGGCTAATTTATGGCAGGATGGTATTTTCGGCAAATTTCAATACGCCATGTTCATGTTGTTTCCATTTTCCATGCTCTACGCTTTGTTTACATTTCAAATGCTACTTACATTCAACATCCTTCTTCTGCCTTTACACCTGGTTGGAATAAGAATACAACTCTTCGGGAGACTATATACCAAGGTTCCTGCATATCACCGGATCACCTCATCAAGCCATCAGGCCGCCTCCATGCCTTCAAAACCACATCCCCTTCGTCGAATATCGACCAACTCGCTGACATCGCTCGCTCGATCTCAATCCCTCGGCGACTCACCTTCAAATCCACACACCTCGCCGTCACAACTCTCTTTCCTCGCACCAGCTCTCCAGGATCTAGTCGATGAGTCGGCTTCGCTCGCGCACAACATCAAGAACCTGTCCAAGCTCCATGATGCGCTTGGCACGTTCAATGACAGCTTTGCAGCGTACTTATACGCGTTGAAGATGAATGCGTTCTGTGTGGATTGGAAGGAGGGGCCTGATGACAGAAGTTTCAAAAGGATGGATTGCATGGGACGTGAGTGCTTATCTGTCAAGCTTCACCCATCACAACCCAATAATTGATGCTCACCGTTCCCTGCTCCAGCCGCACCTCAGAATGTTCCCGAGCAATATTATACCAATCAGCAACCTACTGTAGAACAAACCAACGACGAGGAAGAACAATCATACCTCCAGCCACAGGACATGACTTACTGTACAGCTCCCGATGTAACCACCGAGGCGGACACGACAATACAGGCCGCACCTACGTCTTCACGCGGTCGAGGGATACCAAGGGGACGTGTTGTTTCTGGCAGCAACAGAGGCAGAGGAGGAGCTGTTAGTGGTAGATCCGTTCCCGTCGAGAGTCAGACAGGGAGGAAGAAGAGTGCGCTTACACCAATAGAGAAGAGGAAACGTGAAGTGAGTAGCTGGGACTGGTCTGGTATCGGTTGTCTGTGGGTGACATCCATCTAATCTCGCTTCTGTAGGCCGCAGTGAATGCAATCGTCGACACTCTCCCAATTGAATACCGAGGAAACGACCCTGTACGTATCAAGCCATCTGTATCATCCCCAGGGACTCAGAAAATCTCATCATTGTCTCGGCGTACCATGAATCGGGCAAATAGATCGCGAGGAACTTGATGGAACGAGTGATTACGCATCTGATGGACCACCCAGAGGGACAACGTAGTAAGTTTTACATTCCTGGTCCGCTTTCTGCTGCTCAAGATGCCATGGCGCAGCTCCCACTTCATTTCTTGAATCCTGACTCGATGTTCTTCCTTCTGCAGTGGCCGAGATAATAAAACCACCGGAGCTCCCTCAAGCAAAGGTCAACAAGTGTCTGATCGCGTTAGTCGGCAAGAAAGCGGTATCCAAGACCGCTGTAGGGGTAAGCAAATTCCGTCAAAGCGTTTCAAGAAGATCAGTATCTTATGATCCGTATCGTGACCTTTTGAAGGGTGTTGCGGTGTATAGACTCGTTTGATTTCTCGGCTTACAGCAAGTAACGCTCCTGTTTCAGAATCCTGAAAACATGTCACTTCAGATTAGGGAAGGATGACATATGCGAAAAGTACAGGAATTGTTTGATGGCACTGGTGATTTATCACAAATTTCAGCACTAAATCGCGCGGCACTGGATTTGGAGCGTGTAGCGTGTGACACTATTGATTTGCCGGTTTTCAAAGGACTATACTCGTGCCTCATAGTCCGGGCTGACCGTTGTCCGTTGTTCAGGAGTAGGAGTAGAGCAGAGTAGAGCAGCCAGCAAGGGCACACATAGCATTGGGACGCATCATGGGGGTTCCTTCACTCTCGGGTATACTCAGTTGCAGTACATAGTCATGCTCTGCTTCCTGTTGTATTCAGTCTAGCCTCTATAGAGTATGATACAAGCCATCCACCGTCACCACCGCCTCTGGAGTTCCTGTACACTGTCATCAATCATCGTGCGTAGCTTCGTACGTCCGGTATCAAACGTTCTGAAGTCAAAACCCACGCGCTACTATAGCGTTCGTTTCCGGGATGGACGATTGTGGACTTGGTTATGGAACCCCACAGCTTTTCCCATAATGTCTAACGCTCCTCAAGACTGTCCACCCCATCGAGTGTTTGGTTACCTCGCGATGAGCCGTGTCGAAGCTGTCGCACTTTGGCACTTACTGCTCAGGCGTTACAACGGCTATGAGGAATGCCCAACTTGATCGTTGACCTTTATTGAGCCATATGGACTGATTACAGTGTGTAGCACTTGATCAAGCACGGTCGGAATGGGTCGAATTCAGTTGCATTCAGTTCTGTGATCAGTGTGTCAAAGCATACTTGTACTTCAGGGGGCTTGATATGGATATGGTTCGAGATATTCACCACAAGTATATCTGCTTGTAAATATCGCACAAGGACATACATGCCAATGCTACCAACGCTGTACAAAGCGACCTATGCAAACTCCTCGAATTGTCCACCTCGACCAGCGGCAACGCTCGCCTTGGCCTTGATAGCGTCCCGCGCAACATCGCCCTTTCCAGCCTTTTCTACGACATCCTTCAACTCCCGAGACTCTTCGACTTCCAACAACTCGAACAAGGTGTCGAGCTCGGTAAGCTGCTTTTCCACGGTGGATGCAGATGGGGTCGTGCCTTGAGGCTGGAAGTAGTTGGATTCGGAAACAACGTTGGTGACAGCCTATAGAACAGGAAGTCCAAGGTTAGCATAAGATGACTAGCATGGCAAAAGAGATCGACTTGCCTTCTTCCACTTCTTCAAGTTCTTCTTGGCCGCATCCCTCGCCTTCTTGGCAGCTTCTCGCTGCACCTTCTCGTCCGCCTCCTTGGCCTTTGCCTCTTCAGCAGCCTTCTTCTCCTCTTCAGCCTTCTTGGCTGCTTCGGCCTTCTTCTGCGCAAGGGTCAATGGCTTGCCCTTACCACCTGCAGCAGCACCCTTCTTGGCATCTCGCGCTGCCTTTTCTTCCGCTCGGAATCGCTTGATTCGAGGGTCAGAGGCGAGGACCATGTCGACCATTTCTCGGAGACGGGTGTTGTCTTCCTTCTTCAACCTAGCACGCTCGGCCTTGTTCTTCTTTTCCATGTATCGCTTCTCGTCACGCCTGCGAAAACAACGACGATAAGGGATGTCAGATGTGTACAAGAAACAGTTAGTAAGAAACGGCAAGCTACTTACGAATCGCTACCCTCGTTGACCTCCTTGTCCAACGCTTCAAAGCTTCGCCACGAATCAAAGTTGTACCAAAAGTCGTAGAATGCCTCGACTTCCTGCTTGGTAGCATCCATCGCTCCGAAACTGGGAACCGGCTGCTTCTTTGAGAATCGAGCTTCCCTTGCGAAGATGGGGCCGTAGACATCACAGTATTCCTCGGGCTTGACGGTCTTGGCGTTGGGTACAAAATCCTCGATGGCTCGGTCGACGGAATCGAATTGTCGTCGGGTTTCAGGGTTGAGGAGGGTCTCGAATGCTTTTTGGATACACTTGAAGAAGCTGTCGTCGTTGGTACCGGTCGAACCGGAGGCCTTCTTATCGGGGTGGTGTCGGAGGACCTTTCGTCGGTCTACCAGAGGTGCAGATGTCAGCTATTGCTTGAGATGTGTCTAGAGAGAGTTTTCAACGCACGAGCAACTCGGATTTGATCCTCGGTAGCGGTGTATCGGTAATCACCTAGACCAAGAACGGCGTAGTGGTCTTGTTTCTATTGGACGTAGAAATGGCAGAAGAGGGGCATCAGTTTACCGTCACAGTCAACTCAGCAAGACAAGTACACGCACCTTCCACTCCTTGGCGTCCATCCTCAAGAGCGCAGGGTCCTCGACCTCTTCTCCCAGACCAGGGTACAACTCCTCACCCTTCTCCGCCTGTGCCTTGGCGGCCTGTGTTTCTCGGTGCTCGTGAGTGGCTTCATCGTCTTGCTCGAATGTCCTGTTAAGGAGCTGTCGTCGAGCGGCAGAGATGTACGAAGGACCGGCAGCGTAAAGAGTTCGCTTGACGGGAGCTGTAAGGTTACATTGAAGAACAGGTCAACGTTTTCCGCAAAAGACCTTACAGACAGATGAGCACTTGCCAGAGATCTTGCCCGTGGTGGAAGGCTTCGACCACTCCGCGGGAGGAGCGGTCAGCTGGAAGGGAAGAGTGACTACAGAAGCCATTTTGTGTAAAGGAGAGGTATGAGGTGGGTATATTGTCGTCAACTCTGCAACTATAACAAAGTAACCTTCATATCTTGTTCTGCCTCAGCTCAAGAAGGACTTTTTCCAAAGCCGCCGCCAAAAAGAATCGCGCGCGCGCTTCTGTGGAAACGATCGAGGTGAGCGTGGTGTGGCTTCCTGTCTGTCTCATCATCGTCATTCATGGTTTCCTCACCACCTTTACTGCCATACTGGTTGCCTCTAACCTCCATCTACTCCCTCGGCTACCACTCCAAACCAGCCACCATCCAGGAAAACGGATTCACCATGTCCGGTTTCCTCGTTCTTATGCTCGCCATCGTTTCGTTCGCAGGAGGACTCATCTCGTGGTTCTTTACGCCCAAGGGTCCAAATCAGACGTGAGTCCAAGTATTGTCCCCTTCGCCTATCTTCTAGGCATTGTCACTGAAGAGTATTCCATCTGTGAATATAGCCTGATCCGTACCAGTTTGATGCTGTCGATTACGTGCTGTTACCTGATGTGGGCAATCACTTATATGGCCCAATTACATCCACTCATGGGTAAGCATTGCCGCATTTACGTCCGTCTTTCGTTGTACTTCGTGGCTGATTCCAGCGGCTTCCGCTCTATTCAGCACCAAGAAGAGGAGACCTCCGGTCACCAGAGTCGCTGTGATCAGAGTGTAACATGGACAAGGCGGCACATTGATAGAGGCGGAGTTGGGGTTTGTAGATCGAAGAAAGGGAAGATTGTCAACATCTTGCGTTGAAGATGGGCGCGCATAATTATTCGTTGTATCCATAATGAACCTGTACAAGTAGAAATCATTCTCGCCGTAATAAGAGATATCGCACGAAGCGCTAGCAAGAGTAACGTGATCCGATCACATAGACAAGATACAACAGTACACAGAAAACGTCAAACCTCGCCGGCCTGTATTACAACTCGTCCTCGTACTCGAGATCCTTGACCATGTACGGCCCATCAAGCTTGTACCCTAATCGGCGGTAATAGTCTCGAGTCCCAACACCAGAGATAACAGCTAACCGTCCACTACCGTGCTCTTCCCGCGCTATACGCTCTGCTTCTTCCATAAGCAGTGTTCCGATACCTTGGTGCTGGAACGTCTTGGGATCCCTGCTATGCACGCCGACCGCCGTTCCGTACACATGCTGTTCGAGGGAGACGGATTTAGTGAAGTATTGACAACCCGTTAATAGGCTCGACTTACCAGTTCTCGGACAAGACTGCAGCCCCCTGGCATCCCCACCAATTCCTTCCTGAACGTACCATCTTCCGAACACTTTCGCAGACGTAGAAGACCGATAAGGATATCCTGGTCCGGATCTTCGTAGGAAAGGAAAGTCTCCCATCCTCCATTGGCAGCGTAGTCCCGTCGAAGAAGCTCCACCGAGGTTGGTCTCACTCGACTGTGAATCTCTGACATCTACACAAAAGCAGGGTCAATATTTGTTTCGAAAGGAGACTGCAAGGGGTGCACTCACTCCGACTTCTCGATATCTCACATCCCGACACTCGGCACCAAAGTCCTTCATCCGATCCAACGCCAACTGACGAAGATTACCATTCTCGACACCCGAAGAAACCAACGGCATCGGAATATCCCGCTGCACTCGGTAGACTCGGGTCCATGGTGGAACGAGCGCGAGAATCCTCGCAACGATATCGACCAAGGCGTTTGGCGTATAGTTTTTGTATTTGCCGGTTCTCCAGAGCTCATAGAGACCTGTACCTCGGATAACAAGCGTTGGATAGAGTTTCAACCCGTCGGATCGGAAAGCGGGGTTCTCGAAGAATTCCTGTAATCATGAAAGGTATGAATAACGGCTATTCGAGACCAAGATGGCGTAAAGCGTACCTGGAACTGCCAAATATCTCTCTCGATGCCACAATTCGGTAAATCTGGCATCATGTGCGCCACGATCTTGTACCCGGCGTCTTTTGACAAGTGGAAAGATTCTGATACGGCGCGGACTGTATGGCCTCGATTCGTGTCACGGGCAACGTCCTGCAACGATACCACATTAGCATACAGGTAAAGAGATGATGTGCAGGAAAGCTCACCTCGTAAACCGATTGCACACCAATCTCTAGACGAGTGCACCCATAACGAAGCATTTGACTGAAATACTTTCAGGTCAGCGTTAAGCATACCATACCATATTACTGCGGTCTTACCTTAGATGCGGCTTCAGGCAGTAATCAGGCCGAGTTTCGATTGTGATACCAACACATTTACTTTTCCCTTGTTCTGAGAATTTGACCGCTTCGTCGATGTCTTCTCCGGTATGTCCACTAAGGGCATTATGCAGTCCAGCGATGAATTTGTGTCGATAGTCTTCGGGCATCGACATGAATGTTCCGCCCATGACACTATAAAATGCAACGTCAACGGCGGCTCTGAGAGGGCTCGCTCGAAAGAAGCGGCTTACATGATTTCCACCTTGTCAACACTGTGACCCAACGACTTCAATTGATCCATTCGGCCACGAGCTTGCTCAAAGGGATCGTATCGAGCACGAATGGCTCGCATGGATGTTGGCTGCAACGTTTCAAAGTCAACTACTTCTCTAGGCACGCTGAGCAATATAACCACCTACCTCATACCCAGTATACGATTGGGTAGAGTACTCAAAGTCAGAGTCAGGTCCTCCAGGACAGTACCTGGGGAAAGGCAAATACATTGGTCAAGAAGATTGGGTTGAGAGAGCAGGAAACATCGTACACGCAAATGTTCCCAGTCATGGCAACATGAGGGCATCGATGTGGTTTACACATGACGGCGACTACTGCGACCTACAATGCTACACAATCAGCCTCCTCAAGCTTCGCTGTGGGACAAAGAATGGACTCACTCCACTGGCGGTCCTCACTGGCTTCGCACGCAAAGCTCCCCTCAAACGGTCTCTCCACTCCTCCGGCACGGCACTCAGAATGTCCACAAGTCGTGGCACTCCCTTCATCTTGTATTTCTTGCCATACTGCTTGCGGAGCGCATTGAGGTTAATCTCCTTCTTGTTATCCGGGTCACTGACGACTTCGATGAGGTCGCGGACGATGGAGGTACACGCCAAAAGATACGTCTCCGCTTGATTGGGTTGAGCGACGGGCATCGTTCCAGGACACTGAGATGGCCTGAGTTATACCTCCCTGTATCAGAGCGGGCTATAGCAATATGTTGTAGGTTTACCATAATACTCTATGCATATCCAACGTCTATGAACTTTTGAGACAGACAGAATGATATTCGCCTCCACCTCGATCGGTCATTGCGCTTTCTCTGCGCCTTTAGCCACCAATACCCTAGCATGTATGTATAGCTTAACGGATGCAGAGGACTTGCTATACAACGGTGACCACAATGGTCTTGTTTATCCTAAGGTCTTTGTACGCCATATTTTCCTGTCGAATGGATTTCCGTAATCCCTCGCGCCAAACCGAACTACGCTGCCCATACTTTGCAGCTCGACCGTGTGGACGGCGCCGACTCGATAACCCAGCGCATACCTCTCATTGACCAAGCGCCCGTCCTCGCGAGTCCATCACATGTCATCATTCAAGCCCGTCCAGAATTGAGTGGTTATTTCCTTGGCTTTGGCAGTAGGAAGTAATCCAACAACGCGATAGTATCGTCATTTCGAACAGCAGCAATGTACGATCTCCAGTCGGCTCGAAGAGCAGAATCGCTTGCTTCGCTCCTCTCAATTACCTCGCCTGTCTCTCCGATGACCGTGTATATGCACTTGCGAGTCTTGATAGTGCGTGAATCGCCAATGCTTCTCGCCGCATCATCAATCACTTGCAATCTCGTCGATACTTCCCACACTCCTCCGCCAATCTCTGTGACCTCCTCGATATCCTCTTCCTTGATCAAACCGATCCAGTCATCTCCCTGAATCAATGTGTGGATACGGGCAATCACGAAGGTTACTGCGACGTTGAACTGCTCAGCTGTGGTGGTTGCCGAACACACGAAGTCAGCCGACATTCCGGGAAGACCTGCAGGCGCCCGACTACCGCTACTGATGTTGGAAGCTCGGTTCATCGCGTCAGATCTGGCATTTTCGAGTTGTTGGTAAAACCTTGAAAGCCAGGATTTGGTCATCCGCGCTGTCAGCTCTGTGCGGGCTGTTGATCTCGGATTGCTGAGAGTGTCGGAAGTACTGGTATTTCCGGGTCTGAAAAGCAATGGTTCTTCTTCTGAAAGCGAAGGCAAAAGACTTCTGGTCAAGGTACTGCTACTAGGACGCGAGTTTGGAGTTGGCGCTGCAAAGTTGGAGATGTTTCCCATTTTGACACTGTCTTTGTTCTTGTGATAGCCGATCTTGATATGCTCCGAAGTAGAAAGAGGTGCTGTTCCTAGGGGGCCGCGTGGAAGACTGCAGGATGGTGTTGGAGCGGCGGTTGAGCTTTGGATTACCGCATCACCTTTTACCGGAATGATAGACTGTTTGAGACGGACCATTTTCGGGTTTCCTCTTCGAACCGGCTTGATCGCAGTGGTCGTAGTTTTCTTTCCAGGATTCTGCATGATGGCAGACGTTTCGGCATTTGCTTCTCCAATCTTTCTTCCTCCGTTTCCGCTACCAGAATGTCCCGCGATCGGCTTCGAGGTGCTTGTCGAATCGCCTGACATCGAAGAAGTTACCGAACTGTTCGAGTATGCGGCTGGGATAGCTAGATTATAACCTGTAGTCAGGCCTCCAAGGTCAGAACTGGCCATATTCCTGTAATTGGGAGGTAGGGTGACGTTTGTAACCACTTTAGAAGTTGCTGAAGGATGGGAATCAAGCGATGTCGATGAGGAGGCGGTGTAAAGAGTGCTAGTCTGTAATGGAGACTCAAATGCAGCTAATGTCTGTAGTGATCGTGTCGAGAAGCTGAATCCAACAACTTCTCGTATCGTTCCATTCGGCATCCGAGCTGTGTCTTCGAGAGCAACAGGAGTCATATTCGCCAACTGAAGTGCGTTTCCCAAGGTCGGCGGCGATGCGTGAGAAACGGCCTTGTTCGAGTTTGGATCCACAAGTCTAGCGGCCTACAACAATCAATCACGTTGAAGACGATATGAGTAATGGGAAATACACTCTCATGTCCGAGAAAAGGGACGAGGACTCACCTTCTTTCCCTTCTGCGACGTAATCTTTGCCGACAGACTCTCTCCGGCCTTGCGCTTCTTCTCCCGTTGCATCGCCACCGCGTCTTTGAGAGAGACTGCCGCATCTGTAGCAGTAACGTTCCTTTGTCCTGGTATCAAAGTACTACTTGATGGCATGTTGTAAGCGTGATTGGCAGGTGCTGTAGGTGCAGATCTGTCGAAATGCATCGATAGGAGGTCGAGGTTGTTACCACACACTGCAGAAGAGGAGGTCAATGCATCTCCTGCAAAAGGCTCCGCAGCGACAGCGAGACCGAAACTGGAGTCGAGCTTTGGTAAGCAAGTTTCCGATGGCGTTCCAAGCAATGTACTTTGAACTGTCGATGGCGTATCATCGTTTAGCAACGGCGTATTCGAGACACCGAATGATTGTCCAGGCGTTTGAGGAGGCCTTGTTGCAAGTTGATCGAAGTGCGCAATCCGGCTTGAGGGTGCGTTCTGCAATGGAGGACCGGCTGCTCCAGGTTTGGATGTAGCTTGAAATATCTTCTCTATGAGCTCGGACCGCTTGAGTTTCGAGTAACCTGTTATCTTGAACTATTTCGCGAGAATACAAACGTTTTCAGAAAAGAGTTGTCGACAGTGAGACGTCGCACGCGTCCTCCTTCTTGTTCCATTGAGGCTTACCTCTTTGCACAACGCCTTTAAATCCGGTACCTTCAAGCTCTCGAGATGAAATCTACTGTGCTGCATGATGTGGGAGGTTTTCGGTTTCTTCTGGACGATGGGAGGAGAACTCGGTCAAAACAACATCCAGTAGTACGCATCGCCGAAACGCTCACTTGAAACTGATTGTCGCTGATGCAGCTATTGATGAAGACAAGTTTTGTACAGACTGTTATGTTGGTTGCTATCGATGCATCATCGACTCTAACGAGCTCTCTGTGATTGCAATAATGTACTCGATCAACGCTTTGTTTCAACCTGAAACGTGAAGCGATTCGGTCGCGGCCACTCGAATCATCACACGAAACCTTTCTGATTGGGTCTCCTAGTAGATATTAGACTGCATTATATCCCTAGTAGATATTAGACTGCATTATATCAAGTTCGTCGTCATCGGATGATGACACGCCTGGAAAGGATCGCCAATTACCAATTACCAATACAAAGCCTTTGACATCCAAAGGTGTAGCTTTAGATCTCGCAAGAAGAAGCTTGGAGCTTGTCCAACGCCCCCCCCCCCCGCCCCCCCCCGCCTTCGCCCGGAGAGTCTGAGATCAGGTATAAGAGCACGCTTACTTTTCGGTGAAAGGGCTTTCCAAAGCTCACTTGTACTCCATTCGCAGTTATCTCATCCACTCAGGGCTTTTCATCCTCTTTCGTCGCTTCGATATCGTTGAACCCCTTACACAACGGTCGACGCCAACATGTATGACAAAGCCGAAACCGTCAAGATCCGTCCCACGGAAGAGCGCGATTTGCAAGCGATTGCCGAGATCCTCTATGAACGATACAGACCTTGTAAATGGTGGCAAGTGATCAACTTCGAAGTAGACAAGAAAGATTAGATCAAGACAACAATAAACGCTATGCGCAACTTCAGTCAATGCGCCGATGGAGCCAGCATCGTGGTGGAAGATAAGGGAGTCGTCGTCGGCTTTGCCTGATATCTTCGTCTTACCAAGGACTACGAAGGGCTTCCCGATCTTGGAGACACACCTGGTGAGAAAACTGCAGAGCTGGACAAAATCGATAGTTCAGGCTTCAAGGATGAGTTGGTTGCAAAGTACGGGAAAGTGCTCTGTGAGTTTCCAAGTGGCTACCAGGAGTGCTGTCTGGCCGTGGTTCTGAACGGATGATGCCGTTCCCTCCAAATGTTGGACAGGGATCTCCGAGTTTGCTGTTCATCTTGACTACGCAGGAAGGGGACTTGCAGACCTGATGATGCAGTACATCGTTGACGAAGCCAAGAAGGCAAAGATGAATGTCGCGTTGGCTGCTGCTCCAGGTGAATCTTTCTTACAGGCCCCGAACTCGCTGACATGGTTGCTCATGTTCTTCTCTTCCCTCTACTTGTATAATCGTATGTCAGATGAAATTGATTGGCACAAGGAATGGAACTTCAAGGAGATGCATCCAGCCAGGATGCTGATGGACGACACGGTGCTCGCTGTGAGTCTTGTCATATCTAGGTTTCGGACTGCACCACACATCACTGACCCATATGACCCTGCGTCTATAGACGAACCAAATGCTCCTGGAGCTTTTGCCTTCCACCGCTTAGCTTTCACGTTTGAGGGGGCGACCCACAACTGGCTATGTGCGAATCTGTGCGCCAGCAGCAGTCTTTCAAGTTCGATGCCTTAGCTTAACGAGTTTGTCGTCAATGTGTTATTGTGACTGCCATTTGTCCTTCTACTCGATGTCACACTCGTCACGCACGATGCACCCTGCTATTGGCAACACCTTATGGCTGTCTAAAGTACTCATTAATTAACGATACGCTTAGTAATAAGGGCCGTGGAACACGTTATGTTTCATCTCGGTCGCATCATTTTGCCACTCATCACTAAACCCATCCAAGTCTCTTTCCATCAAGCGTTATCCGTATGTAATCTTCCCTTTGTTCTGCAGTACAACTAAGTTCCTTCAAAGGATCCGTTCAGCTCATCTCCCAAAAACAGGCGTATGCGTTCTCGGCCATCAATCAAAACCAAGTTCTAAGTCATTATTACTGCTGTTGTTCGTTGCGCTCCTCCTCGAAACTCCATTCCGCTGTTGTGACCGGGACGCCTGATATGTTGACTGAAATCCACGACTACAAGATCCGGCAAGCGGAAGATCATGATTTGGGGATGATCGCCGAGATCCTCTATCGACACTATCAAGCATATGATTGGTGGCAAGCCGTTAACTCCGAGGTGGAACCGACGACATGGCCTGCGGGACGTAGTGAGCACCATGCGCGACGACTCCAGAAAGGAGAACGATGGAGAGTGGTTATTCCTCGAAGAAGGCGGAGTGGTGGCCGGCGCGTTGTGCTATGTGGAGTTGAAGAGAACGCTTGATCCGCTCCCCGAACGCGATTCTTTACCGGGGGAGAACGCATTTGAGGCGGAGAAGCTGGACAGTTCGAGTTTCAAGCATGAAATGGTCGCAAAGTACAATAAGGTGCTATGTGAGTGTACCATTCACCTTCAAGCAATCTTTCGTAGTCCTGCAACTGAACAACACCGGCCTTCCGCTCGCGTTACGTTTCACAGGGCTCTCAGAACTCGCAGTTCAGACGGACTTTTTGGGCAAGGGTGCAGCCAAGTTCATGATGCGGTTCATCATCGATGAGGCTAAGAAACAAGAGCTGAACGTGGCAGCTGCAGTCGTTGCAGGTACCTCATCTCCTTTCTTGGTCTTTGTCCAGGCAGGGCTCATGACGCTCACTCGGTTCATCTTGTCCTATAGATGAGGTCGAATGGTACAGAGCTTGGGGGTTCCAGGAAGTTCACCCTGTGAGGATGCTGCTCAACGGAACAGTACCGGCTGTGAGTACTTCGCATCATCCACTGGGTTTCGAGATCTCGGTTCATTCAGTCTGCGTTTGGATGATGCTAATGCCGCCATCTCTCAATAGACGAATCAAATGGTATTGGAACTCTTCCCCGTCGCGGCTTCGTGCTGTGTGCAATAATTATTGTCCTCCGTCCATAGAAATGCCAAATCAACGTCACAATGTATAATATACCCTTCCATATTCATGCATGACAGTGTTCTTCTTTAAAACAATTAAAGGTGTTACGCTTCACGTTTCATACAATATCCGTTACAAAGAATGAGCCCACGTAAAAACTACACAAACTACAGAGCTATGGCGCCGGTACATATACTAAAACATGACAGGATTGTGATCCTGAAGTGATCATCCCGATTGGACCGTAACAGAAACTAGAACTGACGGAAAATGCCGCATCTTGGGCAGAAAGCGAAAACCACGAAAAGGACGAAATAGCGAATAGCGAACATAGCGAATTCAAACTCGGACTCGAAGCTGAATGGCGGGTGTGTACTGCTGCATCCAACGGAAAAGTCGATCGTTTCGTAGAGCTGATAGATTTGATGATGATGAGATCCGGTGGCGATGACCGGCTTGTCACAGGCGAAGCGAAACAAGGATACGTGATGGCTGAAGCCAGACGGGTCTACTTGTCACCTTCGTCAAGAGGTTCTCCGATACCATCCGCGCTAAAAGTCCGGAACAAACGATCAGCCTGCTGTTTCCTACCAAGGTTCCCAATGCGAAAGGCGGTAAAGAAAGAAAAAGGGGAAAAGGGAAAAGGTTAGAAAAAACGTACTTGATGGCGAAGATGGCCTCCGCTTCCGGCAAACAAGGACTATCCACAATCTTTGCAACTCGACTTGCTCCACGGCCCTTTCGTAACGAGATACGTGTCGTCGATGCGTGTGCCCTGTCGTACGGCAAATGGAAAGCATTTCCAAGAATCAGTGTCTAGTCCAGTGGTTCCCTACAGTGGCTGACAGGAGAGGAAAAGGGTCAAGGAAAAGCGGAAAGAGAGCCTTACATGATATTCCCGCCAATCGGCTTCTTTGGGTCCGCACCGGCGAACATGCCGCCATCTACCTGAGCAACAACCTGATTCGTCAAGACGCATGCCACTCCAAACTGTAGGAGACGCAGCGTTAGTGGATCCGCAGAAGTACGCGTCATGCCAACGTAGACGCGATAGGAGAAATGAAACGTACCTCATCAGCAAGCCTCTGCAGCATCCTCAAAAACTTGGCTAGGTGCATCTGTCGTGCGGATAGTTCGCCACGCCCAGAGAAATCGGTTCGGTAGAGGGATGTAACCGAGTCTACTATCAGGAGGGAGAATCTATCGCGCAATGGCGGGAAGGTAGAGGTGTGAGTGTAAGCATGTTGTGGGCGGGACGGAATTGGAAAAAGCAAGTCAGGAGGAGCATCGCCAACCCACCTAGATTCCGCCATCATCGCACTCGCCTGCACCAACAACTGCATCTGATGATCCGCATTATACGCCCTTGCATACGCAATATTATCCAACACCTCTTCGCCATTCAACCCATACCGCTCCGCGACCGCCAACATCCTGACAGGCCTAAACGTTCCCTCGGTATCAATGTACAGACATTTCCCTTCCCCGCCGCCCATTGATATTGGGAGCTGGCAGGTGACGGCGAGCGTATGACAGATTTGGGATTTTCCGGTACGGAATTCACCGTACAGTTCCGTGATGGCGCCGGTTTCAATCCCACCGCCGAGGATGGTGTCGAGTCCCGAGGCACCGGTGGTGATGTGCACGAGTTCGGACCGACGGGAGTGGATCTCCGTGGCTGTTGTGAATCCCATCGGGACGAGTTTGCATGCTAGGGGGAGGAAATGAGGCGCGGAGGCAGGGAGGATCAGGATCAGAACAGGAGGAGTGAATGGTCGTTGTTTCGCGTTTCTGGTTTCTCTGGCCTGGATTCCTTGCACTGGATTATCGCGCTTGCAAGACTACCCTCGACCACCCTGCGGCGGCCTCCTAGAGAAGAGCATTGTCCAAGAACAAGTTGAGTCTGCGACTGTCGTGCTCACTGATCCCAACGGCGCTCGGCCATCCTACGACGGCCGCGGAAGGCAAAGGACACGATGATGCTCGCTTGCGCTCGGAGAAGACACTTATACTCGGCCACACGGCGGTGGCCTCGGCGAAGCCAGGAAGAACAAGATGCTCACGCGGCATACGCCGCGCTCGGAAGAAAAGTCCTCCGGACTCGTAGCCTGCGGCGCAGACACTGATTCTCGCTACGCTCGTCGTCGGTTGATCCGACTGATGCTCGGCCGCACGGCGGCGGCCTCGGCGAAGGCAGAAAAACAAAATGCTCACGCGGCATACGCCGCGCTCGGGAAGAGAGTCCTTCGGACTCGTAGCCTGCGGCGCAAGACACTCGCTTCGCTCCGCTCGGCCCCTGTACTCACCCTCTGTCAATATCTTATCCGCCTTTGCCTCACTGATCCCCTTGATCGTACACAGCGTCTTTTTCGGTGTAAACGCCACGGCCTCGATCGTATTCAACCCGGCATCTGCGAGTTTTTTGGTGTCTGATGCAGAGATGCCTGCTTCCTGCCAGAGAGAGAGCGAGAGCGAGAGCGAGAGAGAAAGAGCGTTCAGTCACGAGAAGCGGTTTTGGCTGTTGTTGTGCTACTGGAATGCGGAGAGGCGGTAGCAGACGAACGTACCTGTAACTTGGAAACCAACATCGGAGCCATAATCAGCCCTTCCTCTTCATCCTCCATTCCCATCCCAGGGTCATTCGGATCTTGTGCGTATTCCTGGGTCGCCATCTTTATTGTCGTCTGAGCAGTCGTCGAGGGGAAGTTTGTTGAGAGGAAAGGTAAGGAATGAACAAGCGGAAGATTCCTGACCGAGAGATCAGAGGATGGTCGGGGGTAGGCGTATGTACAAAATGTATGGATGACTAGAAGTGGCGGTGGCGATTTCCTTCCTTCTTGTCAACTACCAGACCCGCTTCGATCACCCCGGTCGGTCATTTTCTCTCAATGTGCCGGTTACATGAAGAGGACGAAGAGGTAGAAAGTTGATATACCTCGAAAGACGCGACCTTGACGCGCTGGCGAACGCGTTTGCAGATGGGATTACGTAAGGTGATGTCGTCATCCTACGTTTCCCAAGCTCCTCCTACGATATCATCCATTCTCTTCTCTTCACAATTCCACAAGTCACTTTTTCCATTCTTCTAAACTCAAGAAACTCAAGTCCCACTGATTCGCCAACACCGAGAAAAAATGAGCAACCCGACCTCTTCTCGCGGACCGGGTGCAGGCGCAGGTGCAGGTCCGAGCCCGGCGGCAACCTCTGTCCGTTCACGAAAGAGTGCAACAGCGGTTCCACCGACGAGCACATTGAATCGGACAGCAGCAGGAGCAGCGGGTCGGAGCGGTAGTAGCAGTGGTAGTGGCGGCAGGAATAGTAGTAGAAGCAGGGAAGTAGTAGCAGCGAGGAGGAGGAGGAGAGTGGATGATGATGCAGGATTTGCAGGGTTTTTGAGCAAGTTGGTCAAAGTGTTGTTCCTCCCGTGAGTCGTTGTCTCTCGCTTTCCCGATCGTTTCCGGGGTTATCAGCACTGTCAACTTTGAGAGCGACAACGGTTACAAGTTATGGGTATCGAGCGGTTTCCTTGCACAAAACTAACTACATCCGTCGTCTCGACAACGCGTGGCACCGTCTTTTCCTCTTTCTCTGTCATATAGTATAACCATCCCTTCCCGGATCTCATACAACCTCCTCACCTCTCCCACCACAATATCAACCACTATCAAACTCGTCCTCTTTTCCTCGCTCCTCGTCTTGAGCGCCGGGTTCACGGCCGTTGCGCTCGCTGGGTTCTGGTATGCTGGTATTGGGAGGGCTGGCGGTGTCGTGGACGTGGAAGGATGGTTCGTTTATGGGTAAGTCCTCTCATCTCCAACAATCACAGCATATCAATCAATTCTTACAAGCGTGCGGATGATCGTTTTGGATGGTTGTTTATCTTGTTCCCCGTCCGGGATGACACAGATCAAAAACATCTCCAACGCCACACGCATACATCCCGCTTCCGCATCCTGAGAAATTGTTTGCGCAGGGTGTGGGATACGATGTGGATGTGACGATGGAGCTTGTTAGGCCGAGGAGGGTCGATGCCGAAGAGACTGGTAGGTTTTCTTCCGTTTCATTCTCTCTTTCCCTCTCCTACCACCCACCAGGCTAAAGCCATTCGTCGGGCAAGTGTGGCTGTCAATAGCTGAAGCTGTGCTGTTGAAATGCGAGGGAACGAATCCGACACTGATGCCTTTTCCCTCGTTGCGGGTGCTGCTTCACTTCGATAGGTAATTTCATGCTCGGCGTAGAGTTTTATTCACAAGCCACTGGAGCAGTAGTGACTAGTGTTTCACAGCCCGTAAGTTGGAAGATGCCGTTCTCGTATTGCCAAGGCAGTACTGGATCCGCTCTTATGCCACCTATCCTGTCAACGTGACGCTGATGACATCCATTCCCTTTCCTGCGTTCCCGTACTCTCGTCATGACTTCAGTGCCTCCCAGCACAACCGTACACCGCACCATCAATTCCCTCCCGATTAATCAACACCATCACGGCACCAGCCCTATTCTTCCTCCGACTACCATTCATACTCAATCCAACGTCACTCATCTTCAATCCGCTCAACCTTATCCGCTCCTCCTCGTCATCGGGAATAAACAAGCGAAGAAAACTGCTCAAAAGCGGGAAAGAAACATTCATCCTGAACCGACCTGTGATTTCCTCTTTTGCGCAAAACACCTACGCTCCCTCTCTCACCAGCTCAGGCGGGATGGCACGTGGCGGGTCAACTTCGTTTGAGGGGAAAGGGCTCGTGATGCGTCCTGATGGAAGCGGAAGGGGAAAGGCCGGGACGATCGGTGCGGTACAGGTTACGGTCGGGAGGGAGGATGGGGCGTTGTTGGGTAGCGGGAGGGGCAAGGGGGAGGTGAAGACGACGGGGTGGGTGGTTGTTTCGTTTACTCCTAGACCGACGGGACTTAGGTGGGTTCTCTGCTTTCCTCTTCTTTGCTATAATTATGGGCTTTCTATCCCATGTTTTCCTCGTTCGTGTTGGAATAACCTGCTTATCTACTATGCGATTTCTCTTGTTTCTTGATGCACAGGTACATCTTCGCCTCCCACCCGATGATTCCGCTCCTCACCATCCCGCCAATCGCATTTTTCATGACCCTTTCAAGCGCGACATTGGGATACTTTATCATTTCCCTGTTCTTTTCCTCCGCGAGACCCGTTCAAGCTAAATCACAGCCAAGAAGGTCAATCGACAATAGGCCGACCGGGTCAGCGACTATCGGTGGTTCAGGCAAGAAGGCTTTAGATACGGGTGGTTCGGTTGTACAAGACGACATTCCTCCTCGCACGGAAACTAGTACGCCGACGTTTAAAGATGGTGCGGTGTTACCAAACACTCCCTCTGCGGAAAAAGGTCCTACCTTACCGCCGTCGGACGGATCAGCAGCACACGCCACACCATCGATGCAACAGCGCCAGCCGGATCGAGGCACGGTAGCTGGGGAGGGGAAGACGTCCTCGACGACTGGTACGACGAGTGGAAGTAGCGTTACTTCATCGACGTCGACGGCGGGGGATGATAGCAGTGAATCAGGGACGGTGACACACTGAGCTCCGCTGCATGGACGGTTCATGATTTGCTCAAACTCGCGTTGAGCGCGGAGAGTATGGCGATAACCGGTACCAGGTGCAGAGTTACAGAAGGACCATTCCGGCGGCGGGAAAAATAGCTTGCGAAGGAGCCTCCGACAATCTTGCCTATGCGATCAACTCTCCCAAAGCGACTGGAGGCGCTCGACGTCTGATTTCAAGGAGAGGGTTGTGTCGCAGAAGTAGCAAGCTGACTGCGATGATGATTTTTATTGTTCTTGTATTGCCCAACTTTCCGGTTGTTTAACTATAAACAAATAGATAAAGAGGAAATATAATAGCGGTGAAGCAAAGCTGCAATTCAGCTTCAGTGTGCTATGTATTCTTGTATACCCAACCTTTACAAGAACCCGTGAGTTCAATAAGACATGTCGCGCGCTGAACACAACATTACATCCATAAGGTGGCACATCCACCACTGCCTGCGTCGTGACATGAAAAATCTTCTGCAAAGCGAGTATCATGCACTGGCCGCTCTGACTACTGGTGATGACAAGATGTCGGTTTAAAAAGCTTGAGTATCCTTGTTTGCTACGACTGGTGTCAATGCCTATTGAACGCCAGCTGCATCCTCACTATAGGTATTGGGCGGTTTTTTGAAATCATTCTGAGCCAATTGCTCTCAAGCCTATATTATGAAAGGCAGCGTAACGCTAGTTTTCTGGAATTTCACATATTCTCTGATGAATGTCACAGTAAATCGTGTGTGTGTGATATGAAGAAGATGAACTGACTACTTACCTGATGAATGTCACAGTAAATCGTGTGAGGGATTCATCAGGCTACAAAGAGAGAGAAAACTACAGACAGCAACGTCTTATATAAACCCCTGCTCATCACTCCTGCTTTGGTGCTTGAGCCTCCTGTGTGATTGGTGGGGTGATGGCAATTGATGGAAGGGGATATAGAAGTTGATGGCGGACGGAGAGTCGCGTGACGTGTACTCCAACATTCTCAGCTTGTAATGCCGCAATCGTCTTCAACTATCTCGATGGTCACTTTTCAGAAAATGCACTGAGAGCAGATTTGCCAAAAGTCCTGCATAGGGCTGGCATTCCAAGGGATTGCGGTTTTAGGGACAGGTTCGGTTTCCAGTTTTCAAACAATCGGTCAAGCAATCCTTTTTCGCATTACTGCAAATGATCTGAGAAGTGATTTATCAATAATGCCAGGCGAATTAGTTATGAAAATAGTCTACCAGCATAGACTTGCCCCCGGTACCGGTGCGTCCAAATCTTCATCGTTCTTCGAGCTGCTCTACTTTCTTTTAAATAATTTTTAAATAATTTACTAATAAATGATTCATTTATGAAAATTATTTTTAAATAATTCTCGAATGATTCTTAAATAAATCATTTGTGAAATTATTTAACGTAAAGATCATTCTCAAATGATCCTTATTAAATAAGTCTCAAAGAATTCTTTTCTTCGAACAGTTCTTCGATCATTTCCTTCAAAAGTTGGGTTTGACTAAGAGAAATCGGTTCACAAAGGATTCACGGCTTGATTTATGAGAAGTGTTGGTATTACATTCATGGCAATGAAAGATAGAAGTCAGTCCGCAGTCTTTGAGAGGCCGCTGACGTCAGAGAGAAAGCAGAACCAGCTTCCCATTCGCCAGATAATGTGTTCGGCTGTAGATTGGCTTACGCGTTCTGCGCATAGCGTACGGCTAAATGCGTAGCGACGAGTCTCGATCGTTGTAACTAGAGCCTCCTTCCCATGCGGTATCCCCTTCTCATATTATCAAGGCTTATCGAGGTTGTTATTATGTAGACTTGCTCGTTGGAGCTGAGTGTGCCAATCAAATTAGTTCACCTTCACAGCGTACTGCACAGTCGGACCACCAGCTCCCAAACAACCTACTACAACGACCTCTACTCCCCACAAAGAGGCCACCTTGTAAATCGCCACAAGTAGAAATGAGTAACTCCACCGCTGAGGCAAGTATAAGCTAGCATTTATACATGTTCCTATCTTACATGATCCCGCTTGACCTGTTTTAGAAAGAGCTTCTGGAACTTCGAATCCAGTTTCAGGCTCTAAAGGAGCGGCATGCTCAGGTTGTAAAAGACAATCTTGACGCTCGAGAGGAGATTAGTGCGCACAATTCAGCAATGAGGGATGCACTACAGCAGCAGCTGGAGCATAGGGGTACGAGGACGGAGGTAGAGAGAAGGCTCGAAGCTATGAAAGCAAAATGCTTGACGTTTGCCGAAAAGTATCTCGAGGCAACCACCATTCAGAAGCAGTTCGCGGAGGAATACAAGGAAGGGTACGTTCATTGGCAGGGACAGATCAAGGACTTGAAAGCGGAGCGTGAAGGGTTGTTCGATACTATAGCTGGGCAGCGAGAAAGGCTCAGGAAGCAAGACCAGTCGCTCCAGGATGCAAGGATGGTTCAGCTTGGAAAGGAGTCGGGCAAACACCAGGAGGGTTCAAAGCGACAGAGGACGGCGTAGCAGCCTTGCGATTCTGAACTTGTATCCTAAATGATTACTATCAATTTGTATGTGACTGATTAATTTCGTCAATTCATCCTCTCAACATACCCATAGACGTGTCAATGATGATTTCGCACTCTCCTCTACTATTGGCGTTATTCTGCCTCTTTACCCTTCCGACCACTGAATCGAGAGCTTCCACTTCCACGACTTGTAAATGTCCCTCTTGGCGCAAGATCCTTTGTGGAGGCTCATTCACCCCCTGTACCCAGCTCTCGACTTTGAATGGCTGTATTACGGCTACACAATGTTCTTCATCTTCAAACTCGAATTTGAGGAATTGCTGTATATGCCCCCATTGTTGTTCATTCACGAATCTAGCGACCGCGTTAGCGAAACGGGCATTCCGTTCCACTTTCTGAGTGTACTATCCATAATACCTGCCTTCAGTCGCCATCATAGCAGGAAAAGGGAAAAGCTTACAGTCGCCCAAGAGGCGTCTCTCAAGTTGCGCCTGTCACCTTGCTTTTTAGAAATACGCCAGCGCTGTCTACCTAGGTCGGAACTATGATGATAGGCTCGCCAACCTTCGAAATACACGTCCTCGAGCTGGGCAACATCTATTGGCGGTAGTTGACCGGCATGATATGCTTCATCGGTGTAACGGCACGTTTCCAAATGTAGGGCGACTGCCTCCATGACCTCTCTATCTGGCATCTATCCTGCTGGTTCGGCTTCAAACATGCGTGCTGGTACCGAGTTCGGCTCTGTAGGATGCTCCCTGCTGTGAAAGACCTCATACCATGCTGGCTTGCCATCCATTTTGTCCACCCATTGCTGTACTTCTGCGGAAAGGCCATAGTCGCACATCAGAGAAAGTTGAGTAGCCTATGCACAGTATATCCGTAATGAAACTTTGTGATATTTGTCGGGCGCAAGGGAAGGGAGCGGAAATTGATACTGACCCGCTCCTCCCTTACTATACGATTAGACAATGCCACTACGGTATCCCTGTTATTTTTGTTTATCCATCGCTTGAGGAACCCGCCGTACCGCTCGATGGGAAAGCACTAGGAGTAACATGGTGGCCCATGCCACTTGATGCAAGAAACGACATGTAAGAGTGCATGGATTGGCGCAGTACAGAAGGGCATGTATTTCTCTTCGAATCTATAGTACAGTCTTGGAGAACCACGATCAATGCGAGATCACCAGTGTTTATTTTTGCCACACTTACTTCTCAAATGCCTTCACCCATGATACTATCCTGCGCTGTAATTGCGGAAGCGCTGAGATTGATATCTCTTGTGAGGTCACAGTCTTGGCGATTTCGGAAAGCATGATGAAGTGCGCAAAGTAAGGCGCTGGTAGTCGACCTTTCAAAACCACGGGGCCAAGAAACATCAGAAAGTATGAATATGTTTCTGCGGTCCAGAATGACTTCTTGGTGATGTTCCCTACCCGGGGCGCAGTCTGGCTTGGGGTGGTGTGATTCGAGTTGGCGATTTCCTTGGCTATGGTCGTCCAGGTTGCTTTCGATATAACGAAGCTTGCCTGGTGAGTGGCCTTGGGATTTCCCAGAGTCTGACCAGTCTTGTATGTACCCTGCCACAATGAGAGCAATTGTGGCATAATGTTTTCGAATAGGACGTGCATGATGTCTACCGGAAAACACCAAGGCCAAATCAACGAGTCAATGCGGAATAGGCAAGACTATGAGGTATATCGTTAGCGATCCACATGGCAAATCAGAGATTGATACGCTCAAGCCCAAGGCTGGCATACCTTGCCATTTATACCTGTCTGCATTCTTAGTTGCTCCTGCTCATTCTCATCTTCTTCTCTGTCTATCCTGTTCACCATCTCCGCAATCTGGTCATGATCGCGCAGTGCCAGTGCGGAATAATCAGCGTTCCTGCGATGGCGCTCGCTAACCCTTGTCATATAATAGGTGGTTTGCGTTCCTGCCTTACGACCGGTCGCTTTCATTGTACAGAATCGACAGGGGCATTTAGCATTTACGCCTTTAAATCTCATCAGCTTATGCAGAATCGTCGTGAGTTCACGTAATAGTCCAGCCTTGTGCCGTCAAAGACGACCTACCTTCGAGACCGCTGGCATATCACCGCACACAGTGATCAAGTGCGTTCTCATGTCAAAAGGCTCGGACAATTCTCCAGGCGATGGCACGAACCGGCGGCATTTTACTCCAGTAGTTGCAAGAATCTCCAGCTCCTTCAACAACGGCCATAAAAATGTTTCGAAGTTGACTTTGCCTTCTTTGTCGTCTTTGCTTCCTGTTGCATCAGATAGGAGTGAAACACGCATGAAGTTCAACCAGTGTTATTTGTGCATGACACATACCCGGAATCAATCCACAACAGAGCTGAAACTCTCGTCTATAGCGAAGCTCTGGAGGTAAGGAATAGATGGTGACGAGTAACGGCCAGGTATCCAATCGTGTGTGCTTTTGCAATGGTATGCCGTCGGTCGACAATCCAAGTGCCAAATCAGTTGATAGTTTCCACCACCCCATGTTACATTCCTCCCCAACAAGGTTTTGAAGCCCTCGCCGTCGAAAACATCTTCACTTTTTACGGGATTGTCAAATCGACTTTGACGATAGTTCAGCTTTTGACTGAGGTATCCGTTGGCATAAAAGCCCCGTAACCGGTCAATGATGGAAATGTATTCGTATCTGATAGGCCCCTGGAGCGCAACAGTCGACGAAATTTAGTAAGGCTTTATGCACTCTTCCGTCAGCTTGAATATTGCGTAAAGCTACTCACTCCTCTTACTCTGGACTTTTCGCAGACAACGCACTGCTGATTCCTCTCCCAGCTCTCATAGTTTCCAGTGTAAGCCATGCATCCAGTCGGGCAAACATCGTAGGCCGATATCTTTAACTTTGTTTCTGCGCAGAGTGCCGTATCAACTTTCCAGTAACTGTCGAAAGATCCTGCTGGGACTCCCACCGCAGGAAAGTTTTGCAGTCCGTTGTAAGTGCCTCGAGACACCCTGGATGCATAGCGGGCTTGACTGAGCAGCTTCCCCTTCTCTGCATCATTCAGAGCGCTAGGCACTGTCAGTAAGTCACACATGCGATCAGGCAAATATCTAATCTGAATATTCGGGTTGATTGTCGCTCACAGTAAAACTCGGCCTCAGGAGTTACAGGATAGCTAGGACCGTCGTCATGTTGCCTCGCAGGTGAGTGTTCTGGGGAGAGAGAGCGTTGTTGCTGACTGCCGGCGCTTTCATTTTCTCGATCCCCTTCTTCGTAATCGGGAAGAGCAGCTCGGAGCCTAGCCTGCTCCCTGGACCTATGGGAGGAGGCAGAAGTAGCAGCCTGGACGGAAAAGATTGAGGATGGGGTTAATCTGTACGTATTGCCATTTCCGCCAGCAAGACAATGATTAGGAGCTGACTTGTGCTGAACTAACCCGAACAGGTGGTCCCGACGGTTGCAAGGGAAAGGTCCGTCCCCTCCTCAAAGCCCGCTATCAGAAGGGAATGTAAGTCGTCGGCCGTGCTATCAGGAGGATCGGTCAGCTCACCTGTGCAATGCGGTTGTCGAATCTGCTTTCCGCCAGCTGTCCGAAGGCCGTAATACGGGAAGAGGTTTGCGTGGAATCACTCATTGATGAAGTTGCAAACAACAGTATGTACAGGTTCATATGACTCGATGTGAGTATGGAGACTTGATTCAAGTCGTATTCTTCTTCGTTCCTTGCAGAACAATCGAGCCCGCCGATAACATGGCCAAATTAGTCATCAACCTTCATGCGTAGCGACGAAAGCTGTCCTCAATGTTCGTCATTCTACTTAGGGCGGACCAACCTGAATAACGAGATTGCGTTCGTTGGTTGCGTAGTTAGAGACGGATTCAAGGGAAACTGCCGTCTGGATATCTATAGGCCCGCACGAACTTGGTGAAAAAAAGTGTGTTACCATTACAACAGAGTTTCGATGTTACAACAGATGATTGAACTATTCTTGAGAATCTTCACTGTCACCAGAATCACCTGAGCCAGAATTGCTCAGGGTGAGGTCGGAACCTTGCTCCCGACTGCCATCGGTATTATAAGCATTGTCTTCCTCGTCCTCGTTGGCGTCAGCGTCGTCCTCCTCTTCATCTTCCGGAAGTGGTAAGTCTTCTCCCTCATTCCCTCCTCCCTTCCTCATGGCTTCTACCTGCTCGTCGGAACTCTGTGCTTCAAATCCGCCATACCCCCTTTCGATGTCATGGATAGACATGTCCGGTGATGCTGGACCAGCTAGTATGGAGCCTGAGACGAGGCAGTTTTGGCAGGTCTCGCATCACCATGTGCAGTTGGTTCAACACCTGGGCGTGAGTCGGTGCTCGTGTGCTGAAGCTCCTTCTTCTTCTTGTTCAACTTTTCGGCAGGCGCTACAGGTGGCATAGCCACTCGGCCGGCCGGCTCGAAGCTGAACTCTGGTGTGTGCGAAAGTCCCCGATAATTCTCTCGTATTGACTTGTCCATTAGCTTCAGGCGGTTCTTCGAGTCCGAGCGTAGGTCCAGAGATGCTTGAAGTAGCGGATCCTTGGGTGGCCGACCTAATCTGTGCTGTTTGGGATCCTTTGCTTGGCGGACAACAGGTTCGGAGGGAAATGCACATCTCCCATTGAATTCGCGGTGAAGTTCGTTGTATACAGCGTTTCCATAAAGCAACTTGGACCTGGTATTTTTAAGTTGAACCCTATACGAGGTGGCCACGCGGTAAGCCAATGTCCTTTGGACCATTCGGAGGTCCTGTTGACATCTCACCTTTGATCACGCAGTACCGTTTTGAGAAGCTCGTTGGCTGGCCAGTCTACGGCGAACTTATGCAAGCTACCGGCCGAAGGAGCGGTAAAGAACGTCAGACTGAATGCGCCGCTCTTCTGGACTGTGTCGATAAACTATATACGGATGTGAGTCAGCCTTAGTCGGGCTCATATCCTATTCCGTTCACGTACCTGTTGCCTAAGCTCTTTCTGTTTATCTTCAAGTAAATTGTCCCAGTGGGCTCCTCTGTCAAGACTGTGTGTGAGTTCCTGGCTACCGACGACATCACGAGCCGTTTCCTATGTCGTAACGATGTCGTGAGTATAATAACGAGAGTCTCAGTTTGAGGGAGTGCTTACTCGTAGGAAGTTGTACGCCTCGTTCTTCAACTCCTTCACAAAGTCAGGATCTTCGGGTGACACGTGAAGGCCGAGTATTTTGCGCACAGGAGCAATGTCGTAAGGATTGTTTCTCTTACGTTCCGTCGGACGTTCCAGGCTGATGTATGGCGTTTCAACTTTTCTGTTTTGCAATTGCTCTTTGACGGCGAACGTTAGCAGGTATGTCGGCATGTCGATGTGTACAAATAACTAACCCTTTAGTCGCCTATTTTCCTCCATGATGATCTGCATAGCCGCTTGCTGGTTCGAAGATTCGGCTGGAGGCTCGGAAGTAATATGGTGAGCTCCATCCGTCATAGTGACTGAAGCCGTTGCGGCGGCAGATGGCTGCTGACTACTAGGCTGTCTACCCTGACCCACCTTCGTCTTAGTTCTCGTATCAGCTGTCTTTCCGCGAGGTGCAGGGCGTGCGTCTTGGGGTGTGTCTTTCTCTTTTTCTGGTCTGCTATCCTTTTTTGGGCGCCCAACTGACTTCTTCTTTGGTGCCATCTCCTCCGTATTTGCGATAGGTCGTGCTGCCTTTCTTTTCGAGGCAACTGCTGATTTCTTCGTTGGCGCCATGTTGTGTGTCCAAAAGTTAGGCTCTACCGCTAAGTAATGCACTGAGATGGGACTGATGATGGACTGCATATATTGATTAGTTCATGCGCTCTATAGTAGTGCTCGGCACGACTATTCAATCATGACTTTTTATAATCACTTTTTTTGCAACCAGTCAAAATCAGTAATCAATCATTAATCACAGATGAATATGACTGATTAGTCGCTAATCAATCATGGGTATGACTATTCACTCTGTAAGGTGATTAGTCGTGATTAGTGTAATCAATCACCAGGATGAATAGTCATTAGGGCCCTTGACTAATCTCTCCAAAAGTGATTAGTCGGCCATGACTAATCACCCCAAAATGATTAGTCATGGCAATTTCTGTTTGATATATGCCCTCTATGTTTTGTTATACATCTTCTACCAATTTATCACGCATGTGTCCGTATATACTTATAATACAACTTTTTGCAGACTTGTTCATCGACCTCACCCTCTTCTTCCACAAGGTTCCTCTCGGCAGATGCTAGCTCATCCCCTGTAAGAAGTCCCTGCAAATTCCACATCCTTAACATGACTTGTTTCGCCAACAATCTGGCAGATAGCGATCCCCGTTTCTTCCCAAGCACATGACCGGCATGCGAGAACAGTCTTTGGACGCTTGCTGTCGACGACGCCATGCCCAAAAGGTCTTTAGCCACGTCCGCGAGTGGTTTCATTTCCTTGTATTCGGCCATCCTCTTCCAATAAGCCAGCGGAGATTCCCCGTCAAACGTTGCGTACCGCGGCACTTCGGAGTTATAACAAGCCCAGGCGTCGGTCGTGTCGTGCGTCACTTCCGCTTGATTTCCTACTTGGAAGCGTGTTGAAGCAAATCTGTTGACTCTTTTAGGCTTGTTGACGACCTCTACTTCATCTGGTACCCGACGCGAACCATTATCGTATAGTTCACGATATCGGCCCACTCTCTTCTTGATCCATCGCACGGTCTTCTCGTAGTATTGTTGACCTTGATACACCTTGGTCAGAAGTGTCTCAAGTCCTTCCTCTCGCACAGTGGGGTCCAGCGCAAAGGCTGCGCATACCCATCTGTTTATAAGGAAGTGGTTCATATACTTTCTCAACTTGTCGCGGGCGGCGTCGCTCGATGCTCTTCGACTGGCCGAGACGGAAGGATGTAGATGGATTTCCTTGAGTTCGTCCAAGGCGTTCTGCAGGTCGGGGATGATGCGATGTACGTTGCAGCCTACTTCCGAATGTGTAAGAGTCAATTGCAAAAATACTTTGAGGGTGGGTTGTATAACTTGGAGGGCATCGAAGACGCCTTTGGTAAATCTTGGGCATTTGGTGTCGTTCATGTATTCTTGTGCCGTGTAGGTCTCCACCGTTTGACGTAGACGGAGGGCACGAGCAATCGCGGCTTCTTTCGAGTTCCACCGAGTGACGATGTCCTTCAAGGGCAACAGTCCTTGCGGTGTGTCTGGGTCTCGTTTGGCCCGGACTTTCTCGAACGCTTCTTTCCGCTTGGGCGATGAATGCACGTATACGCCTAGGCGGTGGACAAGGTCTACCGGAGACATCTGCGTCGAGTCGTCATCGTGCTATTACGTCCAAGAACGGATCAGTATAACCGCGCAACTTCGATGGCAACATGAACATACCTCGCCGTCGCCCAGCGCTTCTTCTTCTTCATCGTCCTCATCAGCGTCTGCACTTCCGCCTGGCCTTGGGGCATAATTCTCTTCCCCTTGTCGATCATCTTCCACATCTGGTTGTTCACACAATGCCACGTCCTCCTCGTTCGGTTGTCCCTCCAATTCGGCGCTCCAGAAGGCGTTCTGCCCGATTATGCGGACCATTGGTACATTTTCTTCGTTGTACGCGTAATCGTCGAGTGATAGCGAGGCTAGAGGTGAAGGATCAGAGGATTAGATGAGACAGACATCGACATGCTTCGTAGGTCAGGACCTACCTTCGTTTTCAAGGTACTTCAGGGCGGCGAGGTTGGCGATATGACAAACACAACCCAAGATTTCGTACCCTGCAGCACCGGGGCTCCCCTCGAGCTTCATAAGTTCCGCCAGGCGCAAGGCTGCCCGCTTGTTGTTCGATGCGTTATCCGCAGTTCCAGGACCGATTCGACCAATGCGGCCAATGGTGTCAAACAAGCCATACAGGCCATCTCCCACGCGCTCACCCGAATGCACCCCTTTCATGTGTATGAGACGGAGTAGCATCTCTTCGTACTTCCAATCGTCGTTGATGAAGGTAACATAGACACCGAAGTAGGAGTTTTTGCGCCCACTATCGGTCCAAGAATCGTGACTGAAGTGGACCAGAGAACGAATTTTGCGGACCTTCGCGATTACCTTGTTGTTCAAGACGTCCCATGTGTCCTCAAGCTTACGCGCAAGACTTCGAGCGGACTGGAGTGTGGCATATTGGTTTGCAGCCTGAAAGGCCGCCTGGAGATGAACATTTTCGATGGTTGTAAAGGGAAGGCCGGAAACGATAATCCACAGCATGACCTTGTCCAAGAACGTTCGGTGGTGGAACGGTTGCACTAGGCCGCCAGTGCGCTGGTTGATGGTACTTTGGGATCCTGCGGTAGGCACATCGCACATGATACCTGGAATGCCTTGTGTTGCGGCTTCGGCGAGCTTGGGACATTTGTACCTTTGGTGGATATGGAAGTTCGAGGTGCTCTGGCCTTTGACAGACTTTCCACATGCTCGGCAATCCATGACTTTGTTCTTGGAGTCCGTCGCCGTGGTACGGTCAATGTAGAAATCCCAGATGCTTTCGCCGTTTCTTGGAGTAGGTGTGTCCGGCTCGAAGTCGGTACCTCCTTGAGATGCTTGAATGGTGGCGGTGGTAGGTGTTCGGCGGCTGCTGGCGGAAAATTCTGGCGTATGGGGAAGTGCACCGGCCAGCTGATCTACCCTACGTCGTTTAGCAGCAGAAGAGTGTTGTTTCGACGTGCCGGCTTTGCGTTTGGTTTGGTTCGTGCGAGTGTGATTTCGGGAAGCGATATCTTTGGCCTGCGCCTCCTTGAGTTTAGCGGCTTTCTGGCTTCGAGCAGGCCCCTGCTGGACTTCGACAAAGATAGGTTGTTGGTCAGATCCAGGGTCATCGTCATCGGAGATATTGAATATATCGGTAGATTGCTTCTTTTTGGTTTGCTTCTTTGTGGGTTGCTTCTTTGTGGGTTGCTTCTTTGTGGGTTGCTTCTTTGTGGGTTGCTTCTTGTTGGGTTGCTTCTTTGACCCTTTGTTGTTTGACTGTGAAGACGGAAAAGAATCAGTAACGGGTGACATTCGATATGCGGTGCGCGCCTACCTTGCTGGTAGATCCTGGAGATGGCTCATCAAGGTCTATGACACTTTCTGATTCCGAGCGATCTTCTTCGTGAGCAGACGGGTCAAATGGATCTTCCTCATCATCGTCATCATCGTCGTCGTTGACATTTTGCTCTTCCGGGTGATCACTATCTTGTGACTCACCCTCGACATCGACTCCCGACTGGTTTTCTTCGTCGGTGGGAAGATCATCCAACTCCGGGACAACCGTCTCCATGCGGCGGGTTATAGTTCCAGGCTTTAGGAAGCTGCTGGGGCCATCGGCGGAACTTTCTGCAAGATCGGAGTCCGGCGCAAGATGGTCAATAGAGGTGCTCGATTCAGTCGCCCTTTTGCGAGGCACAGGACGAGTTGCCGGAGGTCGAGGGTTGTTTGTCGAGGGAGCAAGTGGTACCGCTGGTGAGATGTTAGGACTCATGGATGGCGGACGAGGAGAGTTCGCTCTTCTCTTTGTCGCAACGGTGGATGTCGATGAACTGGTTTTCGTAGTCTTCGTACCGGGAGGCCGGCCGACAACTGATGTTTGTAAAGTGCGAGGGATCGGTGCATCGTTTAGGCCAGGTGCTTGAGACGGAGATCGTGACGAGCGGCGTCGTTGAGTTTCGGTATCTTCAACTGGAAGATGGTTAGAGACCGCTGGCAGGGAAGTCATCGATGCAGGAAGTGAATGACTGAAGGTGGCATTACCGGTCAGCGCCTGCGAGCTTTGGTGGAACAGAAACAGAGAGGCACTTACATCCGTTTGAACTCAGTCACCAAGTCGTCGACCCAGATATCGAGAAGGGCGGCTTGGGGATCCCGCAAACCCTTCAACCTGAGAAACTCTTTTCGAAAGTCTCCCACCAGAATGTTCAGCTGGTCACCTCGAATCCACACCTCCCACCCGCTCGCCCCTCTAGTTCCGAAACATCTTTCCATCGCCTGATTTACCACTTCCACCGGTCCAACATCATCTTTCACGGCGTTCCAGTCAAACCTGAGGTGGTAGCTTGGACAGGGTCCGATGTAGCTTCCGGTAGACTTGCCGGCGCGAATCCATTCGTCGTACGGTTGAAGACGATCTGTCGGTATGCTGGAGGCCCAAGTGATAAGGAGGTCGTGGCTGGGCGCAGTGTCCTCGTCGATGTTCGCCGAGAGAACCTTCTTGGGTGCAGGAATTGCAGACATCAAGGAGGAGAGTGGTGAAGGAAGAGGCGGAAGAAGCGATAGTCGTAAACAGATGGTGGAGAAGAGGAGAGTGGAGTCGTGAGAATTCGAAGAAAATGCGAGTCGATATGCAACCTGTCAACGATGTTTCGATGAATTAGCATGTAAGTCGTAGCCCCATGACGAAATGACCAGCCAGAGGGAGCGGACAAGAGCCAGTGGAGGATACACAGTGGAGACGAGAAGAAACGAGGCGTGGAATAGAAAGGGGTGTATGTGGAACGTACGACGGTCGAGATACCACGAGACGTTCTGACGTGGTGGATGGCGACGACGTCCCAGCTGCTATTTTTCGGATAACGAGTTGATGATACGTTGTAGTCGTGTTCGGCTATCCGGTGGAGTCGATGGGAAAGATAGAAGAGAATGTATGCGAAGATGAGGATGTAGAAAGGAGAGCTATGCGAAGAAAACGATTCGAGGTCTTTTGTTGATCAAGTACGGGTTCTCAGCGCGCTTAGCACGCGCTTTTTTCGGCCCCTGACTCGCGTGACTCGGTAGCCTGATGTGCTGGGCATCTCATCATTGCATCAAGTACATTGCATCAAACGTCAATCATTTTCCCTCCCCAAACCACCACCTCTGCCACCGCCGCCGCCATCAAGGTGAGTAAGGAGTTATATCTCTGCTTCCAAACGTTACTAATACTGTCTGCCTTTACTTTCAGCCACCACCTCCGCCTCTGCCACCACCACCGCTGCCTCTGCCACCGCCCCTGCCAACCGCCTCTGCCTCTGCCACCACCACCTCTGCCTCTGCCACCACCTCTGCCACCTCTGCCATCACCTCTGCCACCACCTCTACCTCTGCCGCTGCCATCAAGGTGAGTAAGGAGTTACAACTCTGCTGCTGTCGACCGATACTAATTCATTGTGCTTTTGCTGTCAGCCACCACCTCTGCCAACCGCCTCTGCCTCTGCCACCACCTCTGCCACCTCTGCCACCTTTGCCAACTGCCTCTGCCGCTCGATCTACCCCGAGTAAGTCACTTATGATCAGCCTCTTCGTTCGTTCGCTTTCTCACATCGGACATTTGATTTGATAGAATCAAAGCGATCTCTCTTCTGCCTCGTCGCCTGCATCACCTTCACGCCATGTCGGAGACCATCAATGCTCCCCAGCCCGACCTGCCGAACATTGCGATCATCGCCCCTCCTTTGCAAGAACCAGACCTAGGACCTTTGCCTGCAGCCACACGTCCTCTCAGTGCACAGATAAGGGCAGGCAAACTAACCGCCAAGAAGGCACTCCGGATCATCAGGAGGAACTTGTTGAAGATGGGGGTTGGCATCTTGATGACCTTTTCGTTGCGTAAGTGATGTCTGTTCTCCTTTACTCCATGACGTGTGTACTAACTTGTGCACACCAAGTTAGAACGAGATCGGAGGGGAAACTTCGTCGCAGGCCACACCGCTCCCAACAAGAGTAAGCCTATACGCCGCAGTCTCCTTCCAGGTTATGCAAACGCTCATGGTCTTCACTCTACAGGCATTTCGAACGAGATGGTATTGGCGAGGCGGGAACAGGCACAACCCCCTGACCCAGAAACTATGTGGTTTGACGATATCGTTGACCAGATCACACACCTTGTGGAAAGAATGCCACGAAATACTAGGATGAAACTTGAAATCAGTGAGTATGAGAATTCGAAAGGTTAGGCATCACACCTGACCCAATCGTTTCATAAACCTAGAACGAACAGACCCTGACCGATTCGACTGGACGTCCGATCACCCGGACGTGAATTCCGGTCACGCACAGATATCGATGCTGCCGTCTCTTGAAGAGAGACAGCACAGGACAGGGATGCACCTTGTCGACTGGGCACTGGATGTGATGTCAAGCGCGGTGGGAGCGATGCCGATCAGTACTCAGCTGGTCCTGGAAATCAGTAAGTCGACCTTGCACATCCCCGCTTGTGTAACCATGCTCAGACCACCTTGACCCCTAAACAGAACGACATGTGAATGGAGATTGGGAAGTCAACCCAGACCGAAGGACTGACGGTCGCACGTTCGATTGGAGACAACCCGAGCTTGATGTCACCTGGATTGCGCGGGAAGCGTCCAAGTGGCGTGACCATGCGGAAAGCTTGAGGCGAGGCAACGAGATGATGCTTACCATCAGTGAGTGAACTTCAGCGTCGTGCTTTGATAACAAGGTCATCTGACCGATTGTATAACAGCTCGAATGGAGGACATGTACATATGGAGCACAAACATTCCCCGCCTGGGTGCGGGAATTGGAGGGCAAACCTCCCTTTCGGACTCCTCGGCGTGAGATCTAGATGGATAATGAATGCGATAGATGGATAATGAATGGACAATCAACCACGCGCATTACGTCGCAATGTATCCAATGTGTATCAATGTGTATATTCTGCTTTTAGAATGTTCCCCAACAGCCTTTTGAGCAGCCATTTTGTCTTTCGCCCAGGATTCGTACTCATGCAGCATCGTCTTAACACCATCTAACTCTTCCTGCGTCCATCGAGTTAGATTACCGAGTGAGAGAGCTTCGGTCATATTTCTCGACGCTTCGTCGAACCACGCCCGTCCGGCAACGATAGCCTTTGTATCTTCCGCTCCAAGTGCTCCGCTCCCGGCATGTTGCGACGTCAGCACGTACATGTTGGCGCCGGTGTAGTGGAAATCCACCGTAATGTCATTCGTTGGCTTGAAGCTCAAGCTTTGCCTCTCCGCAACCTCGTATGCCGGGAAGACGACACCGTGTTCTAGCAGATAGGTAGAACCGGATAAGCAGTAGTCCTGAGATGTGAAGATTATAACTTGCCCTTGCCACTCTGGTATCCGATCTCAGATAACAAGAGACACCCATCCGCTTTCATGACTTGAGCCCTGATTTTCGGAAACGACCAGCCGCATAGCAACGTTATCGCCAGCGTAGCGACAGCAGGCATACTGAGAGGTGAGAGGCACCAGGGCGGAGACGTTCCGCCGTCGCCACGATGATATATCTGGAGGTTGACTTTGTTGCGGATTGAAGACCTCTATTTTCGAACGGGAATGTTATAGCCTTTGTAATCGCACAACTGTTGAGCGTCATGAGCGCGGTTCTTTGGTGAGAACGAACGTATACCTTCTCTTGTGAAACTCATAACATCGCCTACCACTTGACCTGCGCACAGACCCAGATGCTGTTGCGACCGAGTAACTGTATTCAGCGACGTAGAGGCTCAAGTCAGCATTTGCTAAAGAAACTTGCCGGAGCAATAAAGCTGTAGGTTGGGTAGAGACGTACGGCTGTAAGAATACCGGGAGGTATAGGGTGGAGAAATCGGGAGGTATAGGGTGGAGAAAACCCTAGCAGCAAGAAGATCTCGGAGAGTCGCAAAAAAGGGAAACCACAAGTAAAATCGCGAAAACCAAGGAAGCAAAAAGAAGTGGCGATGGGCCGAAGTCGAACAGTGGGCACAGCGTGCCGCGCGGGAAAGGTGGAAAGGGAGCATCGTTGCTACTCAGCTATGGAGACTGCGAGTGGCATGCCTTCCAAA